>WBNO01016350.1:78656-256717 GCA_013400575.1 Peucedramus taeniatus | reverse complement strand
TCCTTGTCCATCTGTCCATGTTCTGCTCTCCTGTAGCTGCTCCCTGCAGGAACACACTTGGCAGAGGCAAAACTGGCCCACCCTAGGGCTGGAGGGAGCAGCCCTTCATGGCATCCTGGCAGTGACAAGGGCCAACACAAGAAAGGAGGTGGCTGCTGCCAAGGAGGAGGCAGGATGAAGGTGCAGCTGGTGGGAAGTGCTGCCCTTCTGCAGCCCAAGGCTGCTGTGCTGGGTTGCCTTGGCTCTGTGCAGGGGAAACCTGAGGGGTGCATTTAAATGTGGTAGCAGGGCAGGAGCTGATAATTCTGGTCTGGAGCAAGCTCTAGTCCCTAAGAGACAGGCATGACCCACCTTGCTGCTGGTGTGATGTGGGGCTGGGATAAAGGGGAAATGTTGGGGACAGAAGTTGTCAGATGGGTGCTTTACAGATGGCTGATACTCCTGGGATTTAACTGAGGACAGACAAAATGCAACAGCTGTGAGAACTGCCCTCAGTCTGTGCAAAACTATTTCATTAAAAAACACTCCCTAGTGATTGCTGCTCTGATTTACTTTTTTTCCTAAAGTTTATTTTGCACTTACAGTTTGTGAACTGATCTGGCTTAGACTTTAGGATGCTAGCATTATGTCTCCAGATTGAAGCATTTTGTTGTGTCACTCCTTGTTTCTAGTGCCAAGATCACAGTCAGAAGGGAGTCACCCATGAAGATTTGTTCATGCAGCTAAGCTAACTTTCACCGATGAAGTTCAGAACAGAAAAGGTCAGTTATACATATGTAGTTTTGTATATGTTCAGTTTTCTGACTTATGAGGAGGAGTCCTTGTGAAATAATACAGAAATAATTTTTTGTTTGCTTTTTTTTAAGAGTTATTTGTGGAAAATGCTGTATAGAAATAAGGCTTTTCCTGAAGTTGTCTAGAAACAATCTGGATCCAAACACATTTAAACCTGAAAAAAAGAAAATGAAATGAATGATGTGAAGCTCTGGCATACCTAGTCTTTTGGCTAATTTTAGAGGTACACAAAGCTTCATTTTTTTTAAGATTTAAAGCAGAGCTCCAAACTGGCTGCTAGAAGTTTTAGTCTTTTAACATGTCTCTGTACATCCCATTTCTGTTTGAACTCTCCTCTTTTTGTGTTTTTTCTAATTTTTTTTTTTTTTTTAATCTAAGCAGTGGGTCTCCCAGGGTGGCTTTAGTACTTAGCAGGATCTTGAGCTAATAGTTTGCCAATGCCTGTGAATATCTCATTTTTTCAGAGAAGCTTGTTAGGTTGGAATTTTGCTGCTTGGAAAGGAAGGCTCAGGTGCATACCAAAAGGTTTCTGCCTTATGACTATTTCAGACTAACTGTGGTCTTTCTTTGATCTATATAACTGTCTCACAAAAGCAATATTGAGGATATGTGTGGCTCAAATTCCTGCTTTTTTAAATATCAAGAATGAATACATTTTTCTTGTCCCTTTTGGTCCAATCCCCACCCCCCTGTGGGGTTTAGATCAGGCCTGGTGGTGTTTTAGGACAAACCATGTTCTGACCCATAGAGTTAATGGAATTAACCTGGGAAAGGTTTTAGTCTGCTTTAAAGTCTCTGGTTTAAAAATACTTACTTTTAGTAGGGAGGAAACTGGAGCTGCCTGTTTTTTTAGGAGTGCTGTGTTACTGTTACCCTCATTCCTAATCAGATTGCTCCTCAGTACTTAGCTACATCTTTGTGCTGACATTAAATGAACACAAAACCCCACTTGGAAACACAGAATAGTATTTTGCTTTCTTTTTGCTTTCTTTTATTTTGCATAGAGTAGTATCCTACTCTAGATGAAGTTCCTGGGTACCTTCCACTCCCAGATATCTAATACCAGCAACTCTGTACCACAAGATGAATGTACCTGACCCCAGGTAGAACAAAACTGCACTTTGTCCTTGAATACAAAAATTACTCCTCCATGGCAGGAGCTTATATAAAATGTGTTTCTTGGTTCTCTTTTCATGCCATCAACTCTTTCTTCTCCCACTAACAGAATAAAGAATAAAGGTCAGAAAAAAATGGATACTGAACTGCAGTTGTGAATACAAACACAAACTTTATTTGTGTGACTGCCTCTTTTGTAGAAACCTCTACCCACAAAGTCAAAATTGAGGCCAAAATGTTTCAGAAAACAGCAACTATCTTAAGTCTTGGCCCATTGTTCATCTCTTTTCCCGGCCAAGCAATTCTTTGCTACTGAATTATTTACGGAGAAGGAGAATCAGCTTTATTCATCAGAGGAGCATTAGAATCCAACAGGACTGTGAATACATATTTAAAATGTTTACTAGTGTGTTTGAGGTTATTCATTTAAAGCCTTTAGAGACTGGGTTGTTCATTACAACTTCAGATGAGGTTTACCCTAACTGTTTTTTAACTTTCCAGATGCTTCTTTTGGCTTTTTGTTCTGCCCTGAGTGTGTGGCTTTTTGTTTTGTGCTGAAGGTATCAGAAGGAAGATGTTATCTGTGGTATGAGATTACCTTATGCAGACATGGTGTGTGGTATTGTAGGCTTGAATTTATCCATATTGGATGGTGGAGGGCAGGGGGAATTCCAATGAATTCCACTGAGGGAGGAGGAAATTCCAATTCCTCTTCTGTTTAAGTCTGCAGTGTCATGGTTGCAGTAGCTTTGGAATATTATTCTACTATGCTTGAGAAGCATATAATAGCACTACACTGGATGTCTGGCTCATTAAATCACTCTTGTAGATATTCTGCTTCTGGTGCAATCAGAGATAAACAGTGCTAATGCTTCCTCACAGCTATTAGCATTTCAAAATCTTACACTTCAAACAGTTCCTTCACATTTCCTCAAGATTTTCAGAGTCTTCTTTTGGATTACTTCTCAGAATGGAACACAATGAAATATTTATTAAGCTTTCTGGAGAAGCTCTGGAGGCAGGATTTATTAATAGTGAAAATTCATTACTGATGCTGTTCTCAAGTGATCAGAGATTTTATGCCTCTGTATGTTATATTTTTGTTTTCTAAAAGATGACAGAGCTTGCAACGGCTCACTATCAAAACCCTTTCTCTGGCTCCTGAGCTGGCAGAAGACTGAATCCTCTGTGTTAACAGCTGAATCTCCTGACCTGTGCCTATAAACTCAGCTCTGCTTGTATTAGCTAAGGCAAAACAATTTATGTAGACTGCTGTTCACATATTTATCTCAAGGCTGCTTCTGAGTGTCCAGATCTGACTTCTCTTTTGATGGTTTGCATCTTAATGCCAATACCTCACAGAAGTATCTCCATCCCCTCTGCCTATGCCTCTGCCATTTAGTTCCCTATGTCCCAGAACAGCAGCCCATGATCCAGCACTTCCAGTGGTGCATGACATGACTGAGATTAGGGGTATTACAATTTTGCTGGGGTGGAAATAGATGGGTTTTGTTATTGCTGTGATGGTGGGCAGAGCTTCTCTTCCAGGAAAACTAGATCCCTTTCAGAGCCTTTCTGAACTGCTAACCTTAATTTTACATTCTTACCATGCCTTTGAAGCACCTGTGGTTAAAGAGACAGTGTTAGAGATTAAGTGGTGCAAAGCTAACCTTTCCTGGTGGTCAGAAACTCTTAAGTGTCATCTTAAAGACTCCAGACTATGGGGCTCAGGGCTCACCATGATGTGGTAGGGATTAAGGCATTTGTGTGAAACATTCTCTGTATAAAAGGATAACATAGTCCTCAAACACATTGATGTTAAATCCTTTGTTTTACATTGGCAATCCTAAGTATATAATTGCATTTCAATACAAATTGCTTGTTGCCTTTAAATACAGTAAGTAAATCCCACATAAAACTCACTGTTCTGAATGCAAAGCATTTTAAATCAGTGTTTCTAAAACAACAACTCCCAGTGCTCCATCAACAATGTGATCTGAGCAGGCTTTGTCTTCCTGTAACCTGCAGAGAATGAGAGATTGGGCAGAGACCTGCTCCTTCTCAAATCCACCTGTCTCCTCTGGAAGAGACAAAACCAGCATAATGTGTAATAATATTGCAGGGGTATAAGCCAAAGCCTGGTCTTCCTTTCTGATTTCTTTTCCCACAAATAACATTAGTTGCCTTCTTGTCCCCAAATTGCCTTCAAAATACACTTTCTTCTAGTGAAGGGAACAGAACCCTTTTAGAAAGCAATACCAGCAAACCATATGCTGCCTGGTTTTCACTAAAGATACACTCTGATGAAATCCTTCACCTTAAACCAAACCTTTTCTGTCCTGGGTGGGCTGGAAGTCTGTACTTGATGATTGCAGTCAGTAAAGCACAACCCACTGTGATGTGATCAGTATCTTGCACATACAATCACCACACCTCACTGTCTGGTTTGTGATGGGAAATAACTTGCTAAAAGAAATGTCTGTTGTGCTCAAAATGAATGATGGGTTATGGGCAAACCTATAGAAAATTTCTTTGAGAAAGACCTTATTAGAGTAGCTGAACTGTCAGTAAGGAGAATGATGGTGGGGTTTGTTATCTACATGGACTACTTTTATTCCAGCTCCTTGTTCTGTCTTGATGTTTGTAGTTTGCTACCTAACATTAAATTATTTTATCTGAGAACAATAGGGTTAGTTGGAATCCCGAGGTCTCTGTGCTCCTCCTCTGCTGTGGAGAGAGGATAAGACATCCCTTAGTAATTACCTTTGAAACTGCAAAAGACCAAAGCCTTTACCTCTCATTAATGTCCAGATCCGTTTTGACTTATTTTTCTCACTTTGTCTAGATTTAATTAGAATTTTAAAGAAAATGCAGCTTTATGGCTGTAATAATCATCCAGGATTAATTTCTGAACCTCGCTATGAGTTTTGCTGCCCCTCATTGAGGCGCAGCTCATTCCGAACTGCCGCGGTAACTCTCCCCTTCCTCGGGCGGGCAGTTATCCCTCGGAAGGCTTTCCCGCCGGTGTGAGCAGCGGCCAGGAGGGAGCCGCTTGAGCGCGGCCCGAGGAAGGCCCCGGCTGAGGGCTGCCAGGCCCAGGCCGCGCTCTTGGCGATGCCGGCGGGCGCTGCGAGCCCAGCGGGCCCGGCCGGGGCGCTNCCTTCCACCCATTTGCAGAATCTGTGAAATGACATAAAGAGCCCCTGTGTTATCCAGTTGTGGCTGTTTTGGACCTGGAACTTTTCTGGTGCCTTTCCTTTCTCCTCTGCTGGTTATTATGAAACCTGCATGCAGAGGTAATAAAATTGCATTGAGGAGAATATGAATGTGAATCCCTTTGAACAAAAAAAAAATTCTAGTGCAGTCACTTTATTCCTTTTCCTTTAAGAAAATGTAAAAGCAAATATCTTTGGATGAGTACTTCTCTGTCCCTACTTGGTCTGGCCATGCCCGAGGTTGGGTGGCTCAATTTAGAAGAGACTTTTGGGTCTGGGTTAATACCTGGGTTTTCTGTTCCCAGGCATCTGACTGCAGTGTGGAGTAACTGAATAAAAAGTGATATTCTACTACATTAATCTCTGTGTTAATCTTCCCCCTCCTGAGTAGGGCATAAAATCTCAAGGAAAGAAGGAAATATTTTCATGTGTCTCACCAAGTCATGGTATAATCTTAAGGGTCCCTTTAAGTAGCCATGAGTGTTTTCTCAATTAGCAATCACCAAACAGCCTTTGTTGCAAGGGAGAAACAACTGGAGAGCCCAGCAAACAGCACCAAATGTGTCCTTTGTTGTGGGGATCAAATTTACAGGCCAAGGTCAGGCCTTGCACACTTAGTATCCAGTCTTTCACAGAAGTCTGGGATGACCACTGTGTTTTTTACCCAGGAAATGTGCCTGGAGCAGGGCACAGGGCTTGTGCTGAATGAACTGGTGGAGGCTCAACCAGTGAGCCAAAGGACACTTGCCAGCAGCACTCAGGAGGAAAGTCTTTCTCTCTGCTATGTGATGCCTGTGTGCCTGATAGGTACAAAGTACATCCAAAGGGACACACTCTTGCATCTTCTGTCTCTGCTAGACTAAGCATATTCTGGCTAATCCAGGCACAGGAGGGCTTTTCTGCTCAGCAGACCTGTGGTCCTGCTGCTGGAGGCAGCTGCCATTCCTCTTGCCAAGGTGTCTTTGCTTGGAAGTTAATTATTGAAAAATTTTCCTCCCATTTCCACAATTGTGGCTTTGTTCCCAAACCTGTGTCCTTGAGTGATTTGAGGACTTCCTGTTTCTAGCCTTAGGACATTCATGGGCAGTTTATAACCCTTTGACTAAATCAGGTAGATGACACAAAATTCTAGCTACAAAAATGCTTTATGCTATTAACATTAAAAATTTCTATGCATTGATTATTTGCACATTGAAAGTAAATACCAATTTAAGCTCAGTCTGAATGCCAGTCCATCTTGAGATATAATATAGAACTTTTCCAGAAGATTGCCTGAACCAAGTCTTTCTTTAAATACCATCTTTCTTGATTTCTAATGCTACTGGCTCAAAATTGCTGCTTGTTCTTGATATCCAATTTCACAACATCACTTCAGTCTGATGCCTTTCCTGCACCTAGGGGATTGCTAGGGGACTCATTTACTTTTTTTGTGACTTTGCAGAACAACTAGAGAAATAACAAGCACAAAGAAAAAAGGTAATTCTACTGTTTGGTCACCTAAGGTACCTACAGTATTACAAAGTTTAATACAAATAGATCTTTAAACTTAAAGAAGCAGTGTTTGAAAGGCAGGTGAGATGTTTCAAAGAAAACTGGCTCCATGTGAAGAATAAGGAATGTATTCCTCTGGAGCACAGTGTGGCTTGAAAGATACAGCTCTCCCAACATTTGAATCATCCTGTGGATGTGATGATGTCCGGAGGATATTGAAACATAGACAGAAAGAAGAAAAGTCAAACAATAAAGGCAGAATGAAAGAAAAATGAACACTAAGATTAATATTTCAGCAGTCTGTTTAAAGCCATGTTATTAAAGTGCTTGAGGCATTAAATTTGCTGGTCTGACTAGTGTGGGAAATAATTTTATTTTAAACATTGTGCAGTCTTGGAGAACTTGCAGGAGTTTTCAACCAAAGTAATGCATTATGCATCTGAATTGGACAGAAAAAAGTGTAAATCCTACATATAATAAAAATTGATGGAAGTATAAAAATGCCTGGAATTTAAAAATAAATTATGAAGAGTATTCAGGGAGATTAAATCACGTAAAGAAAGAACAGTGGAGACAAAGCAAACTTTACAAAAAAGAACAACTGGGAATTTCATCACAAGATTGCTCAAAGATGTTTGGGATACACTTTCCCCACTGGCTAAAGTTAATCACAAAGTAAAAGCTAAATTATCTACTTGCAGGAAACCAGAAACAGGGCCAATGTCAGGGTAATTCCAGTCCTCACTGCTACTGATAAACAGCAAGGTACATATCGTGGCTTCCAAAGAGGACTGTGAGTGCTGACTGTGAGTCCTCTGCACCAGACTGCCTGCTGTGCCACAGAAGAGCCTGCTGGAGGGCTGAGCCACAGCCTGCCCCACATCCCAGCAGGAACAATTTCCCACTTTTCTCATTCCCAAGGTGAGAGGACATAGGAGTGGCAATTATTAAAATATATGCTGATCCACTTTTTCAAAATGCCTGTTCGTACTACAGTGAGGGTGGGAGCAGAGATGTGATGCATTCATCAAACAGGGGAAATAAAAGGTGTTAGAAACGTCCTCCTGCAGATGCTACAAACTGGTTCTTAGTGCTGAACAAAAAGGAGTTTATCTCCATGTTCTTTAAGATTTGGTGTTTGGGAGCAGTATGATTTCACTTCTCTAAGCTCTTTCAGATGTTGTTTGATTAAGTATAGTCCGTTATGGTTCATTATGTGACTCCACAGCAGAAACCCTTCATTCCTTCCCTTTTCTCTCCCTCCTTCTCTTTCCCCAAACTGACAAGGGAAGCTGTTGCCTGGGTTCTGTGTGTCTGGGCAAGCTTTCTCAAGGAGAGCTGGAAACAGAGTCATAGTCTCAGTTGTGATGTGCTATAATGAGGTGTTTTCAGGTTTTCCAATTGCCACTTCTGTTCCTTTGCTGGCCAGATGGCCCATTTGAAACCATCTCATCCGAGTTATAGCTCCTTGCTGTCAGCACTTGCTTTTTGCCTGAACTTCCAAATACAGCCCTAGAGTGATATCCAACCTTTAATTTCTGAACACAGTATAGTTATTATTCACCTTGCAGTTTGTTCTCTGGTGCAGGATTTTTTTTACAGTGTCTGAGTCTTTTTTGAGCCTTCCTTAAGGAATTCTTCAAAGCATTTTTCTAATCTTTTAAAAATGGTTTAATTTCTTTCTTTTTCAGGGAACTTTGTTTCACAACTTTGTTAAGGTCTGATGGTGGAACAAAACATTAGCAGTCACAACTACTGTGGTACTGAAGTCTTTGTAGCCTAATTAAAAGTAAGCTTGAACTGGAGACAGTTTGGGTTGAACACCCCTGTGTTCACTTCATTAATGAGTGCCCAAAGTGTCACTGAACAGGACTTCCTTCAGTGCCATGGTGGACCAAACTGTCCCTTGTTTGATCAGCCCACATAAAAGGGGGGCTGCAGTCATGATGGGTTTCTGGCTGGGACAGCTCTCCTCCCTGATCCCCACGATCCCTTCTGCCTCAGCCACGGGGGAGCTCTGTCCCTCCCCATGGACCTGAGTCTCCTCTTGGGAGCAGATGCAATGATTGAAGGAGAGCTGACAGTATTTCCTCACTTAACAGTAGGGCATGGAGAAGGCATGAACCTGGAGACCAGGACAGCAGGATAAACCCATCTCATGCTGAAGCTGTGGCTTAAGTTCAATAATAAATATTTTCCATGTGCTTAATGTCTTTTGTTAGAATAGAACATTGGTATTTGGATTACACCAGTGCCTAACTGTGGAAACCCCAGTCAGTTTGCTCCACTTTGTTCTCTGACTTTGAGATTTTATTTCCTTTCATGAAATGAAATTCTTCATTTCATGCAAGAAAAGGAAATCTTGCGATTTCAATGAGTATTGATTTGGCAAGGTTTGGTCCATTTCACTGCAAAAAAAGAACACCCCACTGCTCAAAGATTGCTTCCCCCACACCTTTCTGCTCAGCACCACCCATGTGCTGGGCATCTCAGCAAAAAGCTGCTTTTACTGCTTCACTTAGGGTTAGGCTTGAAAAAGCCACAAAGCCCAGAGCTCCAGGGACACTGCAGCTACAAAAGGCACACCAAGGGGAAATGGCACTGCCCTAACATTGCTCCCTCTACATCTTTCTGCTTGGCACCACCCATGTGTTTGGCACCTCAGCAAAAGGCTGAAGTGTTCCTAGATCTCCCTTTCATGTCTTTGGCCATCTTTTTTGTCTGACTTGTAGTATTTGCTTTAATGATCCAAAGACTTGGGACAATGTGTATGTCTGGGACACACCAGCATGTGGCTTTTGACTATTCCTCTGATGTACTGTTACCTGCAGAAATTGCAGAAAGGATTATGACTTCTGAGAACTGTAGAGTGTGAGAGGTTAGAGGTAATCTTGGCACTTGCAAAGAAATCTACATTGCAGTTTAAACTGAGCCAAGAATCCCCTTTTGCCAGCCCTTATGCAACCTCTGTTTTCACCTGAAAGGCTCCAGATCTAAAAATATCAGAGAGGAGAATGTCAGTGTGGGATTACATAGTGACTTCAATGTTAAAAATATATCCAGGGCGATTTTGAGCATTTCTGAAAATGCCTGACATGTACCATCTTAAATGCCTGTTTACCCTTTTGCAAGTTGGAATTTCTCCTGTGGTAGATCATTGGGCTGAATACCCAGGGGCCTGGGTTAAAGCTTAACAGGAAAGACATCAAACAATGAAAATGCCAAAGCAGGTTTGCAGAGTGGAAAGTTGTTATCTCTACATGTATGGGTTGCAAGGTTTTGCACAGCCAGTAGTAGATGGTCCTTCTCAAATGCTTATCAATATGTCTTTTTGGTCCACGTACATAAATGCCCATGGATTTAGTATTTGGAACCTGCATCTCTAACCCTACTCTGGGAGGTTTATTTTGTGACTCTGAATATTTTCTGTGCTATCTATGTTCACTTCAATGTTTCAGAGCAGAAAATCATCCAGGATACTTTTTCTCTAGTTTATGAACTTTTTTGTCTTCGGGTGTTGATAATTTATAAAAGGAGGTTTGAGTGGAATTTGTGAGAAAATGGCAAATGGTTTGCCAGAGATTGCAGGGCTAGACTGTTCCAAGTCTCAGACACAATTTGTTACAGGGAACAAGTACACATCATGTATGTTTACAGTAGGATTAAATCTAAAACAAATGTACTAAAATTAGATAACATAAAAGTAATGAAAAGGCCTTCATTCCCAAAATTCTACAAATATATCTGATGTTTATATTGTGGTTATGTATTTTAGCAAATAAGAAAAAGCTTGTGGAATATTTGGATCATGAAACAGTAAAAAATACTAGGTAACTATAACTTTATGTATCAATAAATACTTATGCTTTTAAAAGACCTTGAGAGCTATTGTTGATTATGAAAACATCAGTTGCTGTCCAGAAGAACAATATTGGAAACACTGATTCAGTAAAATGTGCAGCATAAACCCCTCAGAGTAATAAACAATGTAATAAAACTGCCAGTGCCATAATTGTTTAAAAGGTGCCTTCAAACCTAAAGCTGTGACCATATAGTTAGAATAATGATTGAAAATGTGAGAAATTTATGCTGGTTCCTCTCCTTGCCTGTGGATTTTCCATGTGACCAATGGTCTGTCTCTGTGGATGCTGGCTCAGAGTTCCAGCTGAACTGCTGCTTCCTGAGGTTACCATCTGTCAACCAAGTGTTTGCAGGCTTTTTATTTCACACTTGCATGAGGTTAATAGTAACAGCTTCAATTAAAAAGATCAGACCTTATGTATTTTTTATTTTGCTTGTGTGACAAGTGCTTCACTGGCAAACAGGACTTTGTCAAGTACTGACAGCTTGACTGAGTCCCAGAATGGGGATAATATTCCTTTCTCTGTACTGAAGAAAGTAGCCACGTTATACTGGAGACAAGTGTTTTTGGGTGGTTCTGGATAAAGGTTTATTTTCCTACTGAAGTAGTACTTAGTCATGCGAGATATTTTCTAGCTTGAGCTCAGCTTGCTGTTAGTCACTGCTCCGTGCAGTTCACTGGGTTTGTGCCTGTGGCCACATCTCCCTGGCCAGAGGCAAATCGCGCTGTGGCGGCGGCAGGAGAAGCTCTCCCTCAGCTCTGCCTTTGCAGGGTGCTCCCACTGAACATCCAGCCCTGGCTCTCTGCTGGTTCTACTGCACATGAGACAGGGGCACAGTTGTTAGAAAGTTATTGAAGAGGAATTACTGTGAAAGGGAGACTCAGGATTAAATTACAGGTGTACCTGCAGGTGCTGCTGGGGAAAAATTGCCACTGACAGAGATGTAGCTGGATCACAGGAAAAAGCATTCTTTTCACAGCTTATTCATTGACTAGCAAAGATATGTTAAAACATTTGGTATATTCTTTCTCCAGCTGTGGATGATACCTAAAAAAAATTGAAATCCTATTTGTCTCAGCATTTTCCCCAAAGAGTTATTGCCATTAAAATTTCCGTGGCATTTGCAATAACTAAAAATAACGTAGGAGTTCACTTACGTATATTATAAATTAATTTGTGGCCAGTGAGAATCAGCAGATTCTGTTGTGCAGGAGTAATAATGTGAAGAGAAGTTTTTAATTTCCACTTCAGGACCTTGTGGATGTAGATAAAGGCTGTGTTGATTCTTTGACTTTTATTGTGTATTTCTGACTCATTATCACTTCAAGCTGTCTGACAGAAATGCAAATCTTGTCGCCTCTTAAACATAAGCAGTAGCAAACTGGCTTTCCATCAAAATAAACAGTCCAATGACTTCTCCTGATAACCTCTGCTGAGACAGACATGGTAGTGGTAAGAAGGCTTCCACCAGTACAAGCATCTCATGAGGGGGAGAGAGCTCAGGCAAAGTTACTGAAATCAGCAACAACAGATTTATTAGGCCCTTGTCATATCACACATTAGAGTGAAGTAGGAGGTTGCTTTAGGCTTGTCTAGTAGGAGGATGCCTTTTGAGAGCCCGTACACAAGACACCTGCCAGCTCCTTACTCTGATGTGAGAGTTTTGCTGGTGATCTTCACTGCAGAGACTGGGTTTGTCACTCCCTCCCTCCATTTGGACAGCATGCTCTATGCTGTCTTCCTTTCACATGTGTGGAGGAAGGGGGTGAAAGCAACCAGTACAAGGTCTCAGAACCCAGTTCAAACCTGATGGTTCAGGCTAAAAGGAAGTGCAATATTCCCTTTTTCAGGTCCCCCTATGGAAGAGGAGCCTGTGTGGGAGATGGTGCAAAGGATGTGATGGAGAAGGGGCAAGGGAAGATACAGGGAGTGGAAATGTGCAATTTAAGTATGCTGTTTTATTGTGCTTGAGAAGCAGCTCTGCCTGGCTGAAAGCAGTGAGCTACAGAGTGAGGAGCTGTGAACATGTGAAGTCCAGACTAGCTGAGCTCACCTGTGAGGTCAGTTGTTATTTAAACACACAGCAGTAGCTGCCTTTATCAGGACAAAATAGTTAGAACCTGAAGAAAGTTAGAGATAGGAGGCTTTCTGCAGAGATCTTTTGTTGTGGAGGCCCTTCAGGAATTTTCTCCATACCTTAGGGCTGAACTGCTTTTGGTGCCAGAGCAGAGGCTGCTGGTGAACCAGGAATGGCTCCTGGGGCTGAAGAGGCTCCTCTCACCAGACTGGTGGCCATCCACTTCAAGCATCTCCATGCTGAAAGACTCAGCAACCTGACACTATGAGTAGAGTGTTATTTTAAGAGGGGTTATGAAACGAAAAATTGAATTTAGTTGGTGGATCTCTTAACTATTGAAATGAAAGGGTTGTGAAATTAATATTATAGTTTGAGAAGGAAATAGTGTGTCATTCTGCTTGTCTACACTGCTAGTAGTACTTTTTTTAAAAATAGTGATTGGCAAGTTAATTACTTGTCTTTTTAAAATGAAGTCTCTGGATAGAGGCTTCAGCCAGTGTTTTAGAAGCAAACAAACTTCTGATTTACTTCTAGACAAGTCTCAGTAGAAGGATGACATGTGGCTGAATAAGAGGAATGTAAACAGAGAAACACATGTGACTTTGTAGGGCATTTTGCTCCAGGCAAGATTTTGTTGATGGTGATGCAATTAAAGGGAAGCAATTCTACTTAATTTTTTAAACTAAGAAAAAATATAGCCAGTAGGGAACTGTAATGTGTTTTGCTGGACAGTTCCCTTTCCCTTGAACATTGAAACCAAGAAGCCCCCAGCCATTTACAGGTGAGTTTCACTGTCCTTCAGGAAACCCAGCTTTGTGAGCCCAGAAGTAGTGCTCTGGTGTTGCTCGTGGTCTCCTTAGCTGGTTACAAATCTCAGCAGTGAGTTAGTGTGACAGTGGGTCAGCCTGCAGGAAGCAGGTCAGGGATGCTCAGTGCTCTCTCTCAGGACCCTGTTTCTGAGAGAAGTGCACAGAAAGCAAGAGGAATGAGAAGTCTTGCTGGGGATCATTCTGTCCATGCTCACAGGGTGAACTGTGTGCTTTGGGTGAAATTGGTATTGGGAGAAACAGGAGGCATCTTCATTCATCCACCTGTCAGTGAAGAGTGGAGCTCTGAAAATGCAGCAGGCACATATGCAATCTCCTTCATCCCTCCTTGAAGATTACAGATTTTTTTTTTTTTTTTTTGAGGAGTGTTTGTCAAGTTTAAGTACTATTGTGAATGCAAATACAGGCAGTAATTTAGGATCTTGAATACCCTCTTTAAATGGCAGCAAATTGCTGTAACATTTATTGCATAAACAACAGGGCAGATACAGCAAGATTCAAACACCAGCCTTTAGTCCAGAACATCCCATGCCTTCTTCCAAAACACTTGTAAGGTGTAGAGAGCTGGAGAAAGGGAAAGCATCAGTCTTGACCCAATACCCTTTTCTGAATTTCCACTATTGTCTAATGCTTTCCCAGAAATGAATCATTGCTTCCTTGAGGCTCTTCCACTCCAGTGAACTTGTAGTATTAGGCCTGATATGATGGAAAGGTCCAGGCAATTGGCACTGAGCCAGGGCAGTTCCTCACAAAAGCTGTCATGATCCTGTCTGTTGTCATGGGACACCACTTATTTTCTTTGGATATACTTTTGGGCAAGATGAAATGTAAACAGGTATAGCTTTAGATGGTTTAAGTTTAAAACTGATTAAAAACCTACTTTCACTTGCTCTGTTTGTAGTCTAAGATATTACTTAGTTTTTGCCCAGAGCTTGTCTTATGGAAAAAACTATCTATGATTGTGACTCAAAATCTGGAGACTAAACAATTACTTCAGTAAAGATTTCAATGTGGCATTTGACACACCACAAATTGCCTGGCATACATAATCCTATTAACTGGAGTGGAGGGATGAGATCCTTTTATGCTTAGAATCAACAGACACTGCACACTAAACACTGCTTATCTCAGACACTAAATAGGCACCAGGAACTGAGGCTGGTGGTTGGCTCCCTGACTCACCAGAGCAAACACAGATAATACCACATGTTCTGAAAATACCAGAATGAAATCATGCTGCCTGTTTTTTTCCAAAATATCAATAAAACCTGTTTGTTTGCTTTTCCTTGCATAACTTCTGGCTTGCTTGCTTTCACTTAATTCTCATTAAAATTTTCTTCATGTTTGTCCTGGGGTGACTTTATGGTGCCTGCATCCCCAGCTGTCTGTTCTGTTTATGCTGGGTATTAAGTTGCTCACCTTTAAGGCCGGTTCCGAGAGCGAAGGCGCAGACGCAGCGCGCAGTTTGTTTGCAGAAGCTGCACTCACTCCTGCACATTCCTGCTCCTGGATTGTGTTGGCTGCAGCACAATGGACAGTGGGACAGAGCTCTCCTCTGCTTTTAGTTAGTTTTCAGTTAGCTGAGGCCAGAAGTTTTTTGGAACTGTTCAGCTGTTGTTCGGTTTGGGAACACCAGGACTATCGTCCAGGGGCTCTCTGAGCTGCTCTGTGGAGGACACACCCATGAAAAGGATTCTCTCTCTCTCAGATCCACAGAATTTGCCATCTCTTCAGAACAATGGGAGGTCTCATTGTTTAATATTATTAATTTTTTCATGTTTGGGAGTACTTTACTTGTTAAATAAACAGTTTTCTCCACTTCTCCAGAAGGAGATTTTTCTCACAGACAGGTGGGGGAAAGGGCTGCTGAATTTTGTCCTTTAGGGAATCATCCCTTTGGAAGTTCCCTTCCAAATTTGTCCCAAACCAGGACAATGTTGCAGTACTAGCAACTTTATGTCATTTGCTAAATTCATGCCAAAACTACTACTTCCATGTTTTCCTTCTCTTAAGTGAAAGGGAAAACCTGCTTAGGGATGAGCTCTGAAATGCTACAGAAAATAATATTTCTGTTAAAAAATTTTGTAGTAAACAAACACCAACACATTTACAACATCATGCTTACAGAATGTGGGGAGTAACAACTGAGAGTGTCCTTTGCAATATTTCCTCAGTGCCACTGTGCACATTTTTTGTGATGCAGTCTTTAATTAATTTCGTGTTCACATAGTTCTTTTCTCAAAATATGGTAATATGCATTTAATAAGGATTTTCATGCATAATCTCCAAGGGATTTCAAAGTGATAATTTTTTTTAACTGCAAGTTTATCTTCAATTTGGTCTAAGGACATAACTGGCACCAGTGCAAAGCTGTCTATATCTGGACAGGCCCTAGAAGGAGATGGCACCTCTCTCCTTCAGTTGTTGATTCTGATCTCATCTCACTTCTGCACCAATGAGATGCATTTTTTTTGCAGTTGTTCCCTGCCATCATAAAATTTCTCATCTTCCTGTTTTACAATTGATATTTGCAGGTTTCAGAAGTTGAAATGAACTGCTGGACTCATTTTTATCAATGTGCTCCTGTGAAGAGCAAACACTTGTTCAAGTCAATCAGCTAGTGTTGCCTGTTCTACTTTAAGAGAACTCTGAACCCAATAAATCAAAGCAAAGCAAATACTGTAAATAATTTAGGTGGTACACGTGGTTTTTATTTTAGTGGCAAATAGTACCTACATCACTGGGAAATACATTGAGAATCATAAAACCTTAATTCAGTCTGGAAGGGCCCTCCAGAGGTCATCCACTCCAATACAACCCTCACTTCAAAAGAGGTCTGACTAGATAAGGCTGTCCAGAGTTATGTCCAATCACCATCCTGAGTGCAGTGAAGCCTGTGGATTGCCTCAGACCATCTGGGACATCCCAGATTTGCTGCAGTGTTACCAGTGACTGTTTGCTTTAATGGCGTGAAACAGGATGCCTGGATGAGCTTCTGAATAGATAGAGGAATAAAACTCAGTTAAATGTAAGAAAAACTACACTGCAGTTTGTTCTTGGAGAAAAAGGCAAGAATAAAGCCTGAACAAATTAAAATCGTGAGGATGTAAAACAGGGGGGTGTTGATAGATGCTCTGAGTTCTCAAGCGCTGAGCTGGCAGAATGTGAAAGTTAACTCCGTAGGTTATAAATTTTTGCCAAGGAATTTCAAATCCTTCCTGGAAAACTTGCCTGTAAGCTGCTGCTGCGAGCTGTGGGCATTTATTCTGGAGAGAACCCACAGTGTTTCTAATGCGTTTTGTTGCATGTGGTGTGCATCTGCCGTGGTGTGATGTAATGTAACATGGCATGTGGTGTTATAAATAGAATGATGAGATCTTGCAAAAACCTGCCTGGCAGGCAAACTGCCTGTCTTTCCTTTAGAAAGGCTTCCTGAGCTCTCTACTATGCCTCCCTCTCTTGTTAAGTACCTTCCACCCCAGCACCCTCCTGCTTGGATTCCCAGGGAGAAGTTGGGATGGAATGGGTTTTTCTCCCGAATTCCTTTTGCTTGTCAGCAACACAGCAAAGGCTTCATGGGGGCAGTGTCTTGCTGCTCTCATTTGCTTTCATCTGTGTCTATGCATTTCTAATTTGCTCGGTGCTATGGGCAAGATGCTAATTTTAGCAACCTTGTGTAATTACTCTGAAGTCACTGGGGTTAATGCATGTGTTCAGTATAGCTCAAATCAGAATCTGGCCTTATGTTGTCTTAATATTTTTAGCTTTTTTTTTTCCTCCCTGCTGCCAGTAAATTAAATCTCTGTGGCTTTCGTAGTAACACTAATGTTAGAATAGTATTCAGACATGATTTAAAATAGGTCAGGGAGTGAGAGTTACCAACAGGACAACATGGGAGCAATTCCCTGATCTTTCTGGCAGGGATGCTGGTCTGCAATTTTGTGGTCCCCAGCTTGCTCTCTGGGAGAGTGATGTGTTACTATATTTATACCAATCTGTTAAGAATATTGCTTTACCAGCATTTATTTCTAGAATTGTTTGGGTTTCCAGGCAGGTTTCTCCTCTGACTGCCTAAGCAAGAATAGTTTGTTTTAGCAGCATCTTGTATAAGAGTTGAAGGTCGTATCAGTTGCCTGATAATAGTCATTAGTCTAAAGCCTCAGCTGTAAAACTGAGCCTACCAAGACTCCCTCTTCTTATATTTTTCATGTTCCAGTGTGTTACAAAATATACAGAAAGGGATTTAAATATATTTTTCACTAGCAATTTTTATGTATTTTGTCTTCATTTTTTGTATAGACTGAAATGATATTTCTGAAACTCTGTTGATAGAAACATTAGATATTAGGATTTTTTTTTCACAGAAAGGATTGTCAAGAATGGAACAGGCAGTCCATGGAAGTGGTGGAGTCACCATTCCTGGAAGTGTTCAGAAGTGTGGATTTGGCACTTGAGCCATGGTTTAATTGTGATCATGGTGGTGATGCTGGGTTGGCAGTTGGACTTGGTAATCTTAAGGGTCTTTTCCTACTCCAATGATTTATATTCAGGCATATAAATACTTTGACACGTTGTGATTTCCTGTTGCAAAGCTTGTTGCTTCTGTTGAGTAAATATATTGTGATGCCACTTCCTGAAGTCCTAAATGTTTTTGAGACACCACTTGTCAAGTCCACACATGAAAACAGCAGTTTGGTGGCATTCACTCTCCTTTGACTGAGCCACATGGGAGAAGTGTGCATACAGAAATGACTGAGATATTTCACAAGGGAGATGTTGCATCAGACTTGTATTTCCTGAAGGGTGAGGAGAAGCAGTCAAATGTAGCAGATAAATAATTGGGGTTTTTTAATCACTTCCCATTGATTGTCTGTCCCTATGTAAGAAAACATTAACCAGGGAAAATGTTAGCACATGAATGCTGCATTGAGTTGAAACTCATTGTGTTTGGCTCAGTAATTTAGGCAAAAACAAAACAGATTCAGCCTAAAGCATGATAGCTCTTGTTAAATTTCACAACTCATGAAACGTTTGAAATGCTATAGTGTTACAAATTAAAAGCATCTTTATATGCATGATTGGAGGCATTATCAGGGGATAGTTTTTAGTAAAGTCTTTCTTTCTTTTCTTTTTCTTTCTTTCTTTCTTTCTTTCTTTCTTTCTTTCTTTCTTTCTTTCTTTCTTTCTTTCTTTCTCTTCTCTCTTCTCTTCTCTCTTCTCTTCTCTTCTCTTCTCTTCTCTTCTCTTCTCTTCTCTTCTCTTCTCTTCTCTTTTCTCTTTTCTCTTTTCTCTTTTCTCTTCTCTCTCTTCTCTTCTCTTCTCTTTCCACTTAATCTTTCCAGCTATGCTGAAGCATCCTTTCTTAAACTTTGTCTTGGGTGGTATTACCTTGCCTCTAGTTTTGTGCATCTTGCATCCTCAGTTGCATCTGGGGTGTTATTTGCTTTCTAGTTACTTTGAGGGCTGTTCTTTGCATCCAAATTTATTCTCCTCCAACTCCAAAGATTTATTTCTATCTGCAGTACAAAAAAGAAATCAGATTAAGCAATGCAAGAAAATGTTGCTCCCCTTTTCATCACATCATTCAATCATAGAATTTTTCTTCTAGATCTAAATGCTGCTGCCCATTAAAAACTAATGGATCTTGTGTTGGCTGCAATGCAAAGCATGTACAGCAAATTCTGGACTTTTCCAATTATTTTATTGATAGACAGGAATTGAGATAACTGCAGGGTCCTTTGATACTACTTAAGGAGCAGAACAAAATGCTCCAGTACAGTAGAATGGACTTCAAACACATTTGGTCTCAAATTTCCCTCATTTGAAATGAAAATACATGATAAAACACAGAAGTACTGAAAGAAAATGCAGTTGCTTATAAAACCTGTAAAATCTCTTTTAGTCACCGTGGTATCTTGTCTTTAATTGCTGATGGATAAGCATGAAGGGCGGGCTAAATGAGCTAAGTGGATGCTGTGGGATTTTTGAATCCTCAATGTTTATTTAAATTGCATTTTAAGTGTGTAACTGTATTGAAGCTGGGATTCAGCAGTGTGACAGAATCTGAAATCAAGCATTGCTTTAATAACCTCCTGGTGTTAAGGGATACTTTCTAGAGTAATTTGAATAAGTTTTGTGAAATTACTCAAGGCTTATTTTTGTTAAATGCCTTGTAACAGGGCATACAGATCAGCAGAAACTCTTAATAGAAAAGTGAGCGAAAAAAAGTTGCCCCTTAAATCTTCTTCTCTCCATGGACTGAATCCACTGGCAGAAGGTGTCTAAAGTGTCTCAAGGTGTCTCCAGGTTCTTGTATGTTCTTCACTCCACCTCCGCTTGCCCTTAACCGCACAAGAAATTGGTACTGGAAGGAAAAGAAGGAGCATTTGCAGCTGGTGCAATGCTTTTTTATCAGCCAGCTATCTAGTGAAATTCTGTTTAAAACAAATTGTAATGGAACAGCTTTTGTGCCCTTTAAAACAAAACAATTCAACAACAACAAAAACTAAAAATCAAAAACCAAAACCCACCACACAAACTTTTCTAGTGCATTCATAGATTTGTCCTTCCACAACACCCATGAGGGATTCTCTTTTACTGAAAACCTAAGATTAGGAACTTAACAACGCAAGTTTTTTTCTGGTATAGAGCAAACTATTCCTTATGCTACATTTGCCCACACTGAACAAAGTCTGGCTGCAGCATGAGCCCTCCTTTCCTGCAGTGGTGTCTCAATAACCCCTTCCTAAAGTGCTGATGAGCTGTGGATGAATATAGGGATAGAATTTACTTAAAACCAAATGGTGTGGCTGTGTTTTCAGACACTTCAATGCATTTTTCCTACAGGAAAAACAACTACACAGTCAAGAAAAGTCAGCAAGGAAACTTGAGGACACTGATATGTAGCAGCTATTTTACAGCTTTGCCTCTGAGCTGCTGTGATAGGGAAAAGTCTTGAGCCACAAATAAATGCATTATGGAATGTGGGGTAGGAGACCACAAGGCAAGAAATAAATCGTGCTTTGGTCAACACAGTGACAACAACAGTGGTGAGTGCTGCAGAGACTCAGTATAACCATGTTTCAGTGACATTTTCTGGGATGTAAATCCTGCCTGTCTGTGTCTGTGTTTGTTTGACTCTGTAGTCTTTGGCTTTTTTTCTTTCTCTATTAGTAAAGCTTAAAAAAGAAAGCAAAGGGGAAAAAAATTTCTTATGTGATCATGCAGTGAAAGTTAAGGACATATAGCACATCTTACAGCATCAAAGGTGGCCAGCATCCTTAAAGTAAGTGGTGAAACAAAAGGTTTTCCATTTATTATAACACAGAGCACATTGCACTTGTGCAATGAAATTTATTCCTTATGAAGCTTCTTGAGAGCTGCACTCTGGAGTTTGTATGCAACTCTTTCACAGTTGTCTTTGAGCTTAACAGTCTCCCAGAGCAGCTGAACTAAGTGCCCAGAAGACTTTCCTTTGCCCAAATATACCTTGAATATTGGAATAGCTGAGACATGAGCTTATGCATTTTTCTGTCTGTAAGCAGCAAGATGAACTGAAGGGGAGTCTGCCTCTGCTCCAACCTGTTCTGTACTTGCCAAGCTTTCCCCTGGTGGAAATCAGTCTCCAAGTATCTTTGCACAACTTCTGTAACCAGAGAAGCTATGTGCAAAATAAACTTAAAGTCAGAATTATCTCAAAATTATTGTGTGCAATTGAATAAAACATAAATTGCTTTCCATTTTTAATACTCAATTGAATTTCTAAAGCTTGTTGCTAGATGAGAAGTTGGTTTATTATCCTACAGATTCCTGATGGAAATAATTAGTTTCTCTCACTGCCAAGACTCAATGCAATAAGCTATTCTTGAGAGCTATCCTGCCAAAGATACATGTTTAAAAGCATTCTCTCTGTGAGTAATTGTTTTCCTTGTTATCTGGAGAGAGAAGCAGATTTACATACCAGAAACAATTGCTGTCTGCTAAAATTGCCACTTTCACAAAAGCCAATTACTTTTTTCCCCTGTTTTCTACCTAAGAGTTCAATTTTGATATGGAAACTATCCTGCGTTACAGTGATATCGGGTCAAACTTATCAGAATGTGTTTTCTGGTCATCCATCATTCTGCTGTGTGGGTCTTGACTTCCTGCAGTCCTTCTCAGTCAGAACATGATCTGCCTACTTATTTTCTTAGGCTTTGGATTGATTTTATTTTGGTTTTGTTGGGCTTTGAGGTTTTATGTTTGTTTGTTAAAGTCCTAACACCAAATTTGGATGAAAGATCTTTAATCTTCTGTGCTTTCCGTTTTTGAATAAGTTCTCCTGTGTCTGGAAATTCCTCTTAGGGCTGGTTTACTGGGATATTGTGGTGCTGGAGGAAGGAGGCTGATCCTCTGGATGACAATGCCTACTTCTGTTTTTTAAAATGGACCAATTCTTGTGCTCATGAGCAGTAATGTTGGGACTTTGGTCCCTGTGTTCTCCTCAACTCCTTTGCTGTTTTTAGGTACGGAAGAATGAACACAGATCTCTGCTTCTGAGTGAATATCATACATGTTTTGTTCAAAAAGAGATCATATTAACATTGGGCTAAATGCAGAGTTTCTTTTGTATGCCTGAACCCCTGAGATGTATAGGGCCTTAGTTTTGGTCTGCACAGATGTTGGCTTTGGATAGAGTGGTTAATGCCATACCACTGTTTGGAATTACAAACCCAAGGACAGTAGAAGCTCAAAGGGTTTCTTAACAAAAAATCAGAATATCTGGTGTTGGAAGGGACCCACAAGAATCATGGAAGTCCAACCCCTGGCCCTTCAAGGGACTCACAAGGAATCACACCATGTGCCCGAAAGCATCATTCAAACTCTTCTTGAACTCTGTCAGGCTGGTGCTGTGACCACTCCCCTGAGGAGTCTGTGCTCAACCCCCCTCTGGGTGAAGAACCTTTTCCTGATATCCAACCTAAACCTCCCCTGACACAACTTCAGGCCATTCCCTCAGTCCTGTCCCTGGGCACCACAGAGAGGAGATCGGTGCCTGCCCCTCCTCCTCCCCTCACAGGAAGTTGTAACTGCAGTGGGGTCTCCCCTCGGTCTCCCCCAGGCCGAACAGACCCAGCGACCTCAGCCCCTCCTCACATGGCTTCCCCTCAGTGCCCTTCACCATCCTTGTGGCCTCCTTTGGACCCTCTCCAACAGTTTCATGTCCTTCTTATACTGTGGCACCCAAAACTGCCCCCAGGGCTCGAGGAGAGGCCGCCCCAGCCCAGAGCAGAGTGGCACAAACCCCTCCCTTGGCTGGCTGGGGAGGCTGGGCCTGAAGCATCCAGGACACAGTTCTTCATCTATTGTGCATGAGTACGACTCCAAACACAAACAAGTTTCCAGGCTTCATTCACAAGAGACCAAGGAGTCTTTAAAAACAGTAGAAAAGGAGTACACAGTTTCACTTATGTTCTTAAACTCTAGACGAACCCATCTTGACAATCTCAGCAGAGGAAAAATGAAAAATTAACTTCAAGGATGGGGGTAGGTGGGTGAAACAAGAGATAAAGTTGTTAAAATAGCTTTATTAAGAACAAGCTAGTCTATTAAGGGAGCCTCCTGCTTCTGTACTTCTAGCTATGTGTTGCTGACAGATGCAATCCTTAAAAAAAAAAAAAGACACATAAGCCCATAAATGTAAGTGCCAGATAATGATTTGCAGTTTTTGTGATCATCTTTTCTGTTCTCAGTAAATATTTTTCTCCTGAAATGTTTGTCATGGCAGTTAATAATTTAAAGTTATTATATAGCTAAGGGCTTCTCTCAAGGCTGATGTTACATTAGGCAATGCAGAAATACAGAACAGACAATGATCTCTACTGAGTTTATTCTCTAAAAAGCCGACACAGACTAATGAAAACAGGCACCAAATAGAAAAATGGTACAAATGGATTTCTGTTTGAAGCATAGCCTCTGCCAGGAAAAGAATAAAGTGTCCTCAAGTATTTATTTCCTTGTTCAATAATCGCTAAGGGAATAACCTTCATACGTGCAACAGCCAAGGGTTTTCTTCTAGCTATAACTCAAGTAAAAATGGCAGGGATCTTTTCCATGCCCAAACCACTTTATTTAAGTGTATGTTAAGTGTAGTCAAATGCTGTCTTACATTCCCACTTAGTAGCTAGAGACTGAACTTATTTAAAAAAGAATAACCTGGAATATCTATGCTCAACAAGTGGTGTTCAGGGGTCCTAAGTTTGCTCTGCTGTTTGAAGGGGGATACAGCACTGACTGCAGTAGAAAGGGGAATGACCCAAAAGGTTGGATAAATTGGGACAAATGGATCACAAAACCGATTATTGACTTAATTTACCACAACAGGCCAGCAGCACATGTGGACTTTAGTGGAATTAATCTGTCAAGGCAGAATCCAGTTGGTCTATTAATTTTTTTCTACTTTAATATACATGCTGCATCTGCAAAGACAATGATGAGTCTACACTGAATTTCAGTGGCTGAAGAGAAGTGTTTGCAATCTCAATGCAAAGATGAGGTTTATAGATGTATAAAAGAATCTCTGAAGGACCAAGCAGTAGAAAAGGTCCATTAACACTGATGTGGCTTGTTTTGAATGCAAGTGGTGAAGAATTCCAGCTTCAGCTGTACCAAGTAGGCAGATTCCAACCCACCAATATCTAATATGGGGTGGGTGGAAATTGCGCTCTCTTTCGAATAAATGCAAGTACAGTCAGTGTAGCAGAGAGTTTGATGGATCTGTTCTGATGGGATGTGTGTTAATAATAACTGAGCTATACTGGTAAGCTGTATGCTTCTTGTTCAGGCGTGGGCAGAATATTTTTGGTGCCCATTAGAGCCCACTGAGTTAACTTATGACATGGAGTGCAGTGAAGCATGTGGCATTTGAAGTCTAGGAAATTGTGCGAAAATTTCATCTAAGAAAGGTTCTTCTGGTGTTCAGCGGAATTATTAAATGATATTCTGGCCAGGCTCTGAGGCATGATGCAATATAATTGGGAAAAAAAATCTCTGGTGTGTCCACAGAATCACTCCCCAAACACTTGAATTCTATGCTTGAGCTTTCCTGACTGCAAAATACTTTCTTTGACCCATCTTCTTGAAGATGCAGATCTTCTTGTTCTTGTAGAAACTTTCCAGGTAAAACCAAGCAGCCAGTATCCAGCTGACCCAAGTAAGGGAGGATAGAAGCTGCCAGTTATTAGCTGGAAAACTCTCACCTGCAAAATAGAAACACGAACTTACAAATAGGGCTTGAGAGCATTTTTGTCTTCTCCCTGTTCTTACTAAACTACTAAACTCAAAGGTGTCTGTTGGCCCTGTTCTTCCTCATCTGTTGTGTCCTCTAATAAGATCTACACCTTTATTTTGAAGAGGTACCCGCTAAAAAGGTAGGCAAATTCATAGAAAAATCTTTTATTTTTTTTAGTGACTTAACCTTGAATTGCAAAGATAAATCATAACTTATGATCATAACTTCTTTTAGTCAGATTAATAAAGGGCTATATTCACTAGTTTGGGATATATCAGTGGATGTAGATTGTCCAGGATGCTTTACCTGTGTGTGGTAGGTAACTCCCCTATTACATGAAGTATTCATATCTATGGTGAACAAGCAGATACTGACAGATACTAAATCCTCATTGAATTGTTCTGTGTTATTATACCTCTCTGGATGCTAATCAGTGCACTGAGCTTGGTCTGGGATCTGGAATCTGACAAGAACAAGGTGACTCTTTATCCTTGTAACAGTTTTCTCATCTCCAGCAGATCTCTGCTTCTAACTTTTGTTTTCATATCCCTCTGAGATTTGTTTAGCAATCAAGTCTCACATCCAGATTTTTTCAGAATTCTTTCTATTTCTTGATGTTCTCTGAGGGCTTTTGTAGAGGAAATTCGGAAATATTTTAGATTAATTTCTAGATAATATTCTAGATATTTGTTTTATACTCCACTTTACATAAGGATCTATGTTTACTCAGAGGCTTATTGTTAGTAAGCATGTTGTTATAGCTTGTCTTACACTCCTGAATTTTTCATGAAGTGCAAATTTAACATCCAAGTCCTTTTTGTAAGAAGAGACCCAGCGAGTCAAATAAATCGAGTCACCTGTTGAATACACCCAGCTCTTGATATGACTACCTTGCTGGTGCTGAGCCTGTCATAGCACAGATATACGTGGGCGGATTGATATGGTATGTCTGAAATTGCTTTTCTTCTAAAGAATATTGCTCTGGGGCTTTTATGCATGTCTAACCTCATCAGGTCCAGGAGATATGCAAGTATCTCAGCTATTATGCCACTTAGGAGACTCTAGGTTGATTTCTAGTAGAAGTGGAGTATCAAGTTTGAATATCCACTGTGGAGGAGGGTTCTAACTTAAATCTGTGTTTCAGTGCCCTTCCAAGAATAAAATTCTTATGAAAAAAAAGCCATAAATTTTCCTCTACCTGGAAATGTTGTAGATTAATATTTTTTCCAAGCATTTTAATGACTACCAATGCATGAATACTGAGAAATTTAGAGATCAGATAATTATTCATGTTTAGTCCTATTGAGTAATGCATGTGACTTAAAAAACTTGTAAATCTAAAATTTTATACTATTCTTGTCCAGGAAGGAATTTTTCCGTACTGTTGTATTTTATAAACTGTAAAGGGAAAGCACAGATATTGTAACTCTTGCTCAGGGTCATAGATGAGGCAACCTCAAGAACTTGAAGTTCTAATTTTTCATTTCTGTGTTCACAATGTGAAGAGATCAACATCACATAAGCTTTGCATTTGGTTATTTTTTCTTTCAGAACCTTATCCAAGCCCCTCTTTCTTATCTCCTGGTAATTTTTTTTTTTCTCATAGATAAGGGGAATTTGTTCTCAGTGTATCTTTCTTTCCTGCTAATAGGGTATAGATAAGATATTGTCTCTGATATTGCCCCTGCTTTCACGTCCTGCACTTTCTTCCACACTGACAAGTCAGAGCACACATCAGTTAAATAGGACTTCCAGCTCTTGCCTGTTTACCTCTCTGATCAGATTTTGATGGAGAGGTCATTAGAAAATGGGTTCACAATCTTCACATGTATCTGTACCCCTCCTGACCTATGGATCTAACACATCTCTGAAATACTTATCTGGCTTCAGTGAGAAATCTTGTATAGATATCATTCTTTTAGTTTATCCTTATTGAAACTCTAAAGAAGTCTAGAAAATATGTGTGATAAGAGATGTAAAATTCTCTTACGATAAAAACATTTATGTGTAATGGGAAGATTATTAAAACAAAAAAAATTGGTGATGAATTCACACATTTTGAGATGCATTGAATGTGCTGTATTGACACTCTGTCAGGCTGAGTTTGCTCTTAGGAGCAAACTAGGACTAGACTAGGATAAGTTTGAGAGGCAGAATGCTTGGTGCTTACACTGACACTTTTTTTTTAAAGAAATCTTTATGCTACTCTTAGCTGGATTGCTAAAGGTGTTTTTCTAAGGTGAGAATGTCAGCTGATGAAATTAGAATAGGCCAGTTTTCCAAATGTGGTTCCTACTATGAATTTTCCCAGGGTACTGACAGGAGTTTAATTTACCTATATGGTGTAGTAGCAGACTCAGCCTTTGTGTGAGAGAATGGTGATATTGGCTTCAGGGGACTTGGAAAATGCTGAAATTGGAACAGGAATTTCAGAGATACTTTCCTTAGGATTTGGTGCTTTCCATCGATTCCATCATGACCATTTGCCAAACCTGAGTGCTGGAGTGCTCCCTGCCAGGCAGCACAATGGTGTATCTGTTAATCAATCAGTTGAAACCTGGTGATGGTCAGGCATGGAGGAGTAAATCATGGTGAAAGCCAGACGTGTACACAAACGTGAAAAAAAGTAAATGAAAAGTTTTAAAATAATAATTTGATTGATTACAGTTCAAGTTGTAAAGCTGCAAATGCTTTTGAACAGAATCAAAGAAATTGGGAAGGGAAACATATCAAATTACCAGTATGAAGAATGATTATGTTGATACCCTGCTGAGCTTCCAAGCATACCCTGAGGGAACAAGATCCTGAGCAAACTCTTTCATCTAGATGCTTATGTACAATCCCACAACCTTCCCCCAAAATAAAAAAAATCAACACAAGTATCTTCCCTGAGTCAAAACTCCTTAGCACTTGCTGAACAGCACAGATGGAGAAGTTTCCAAGGGGACTTGAACTGAGAAGCCTAAAGGGTAGAGGACAGAAGTGGGAAAGTCTTGAGTGCTTGAGAAATTCAATGCAATATTTTTCTTTTGATTGAAGGGTGAGTAAATGTTCCTACCTCCATTATCTTAAAATTTTCTGTTAATTTTTTGGTGAATTTCTTGCTATATTCAGATATGTGTGTTACAAGCTATTACTTAGCTGCTCACCCAAAGCTTTCTCAGAGTCCATGGAAGCAGACCCTTGCCTGTTCTGCTTCACATGCCTGCCCTCAGGTGGGATGTGATGTGTTCTAGCACTACCTGTGTCACATCCTTGGCTGTTGAGGGAGTCCACATGTCTGTCATCCCTGTCCCACTCAGATTTTCAGCCTTTATTTGGATAGTCTTTTATTTGGATCCAGCTTACTAATTTGGCCCAATTAAAGTAATTCTTTTAAGCAGATGTTTATCTATATTAAAACAATGTCATAGGCTAAAACTGTGCCACATTTCCTTTAATTCCTCTTCATTTCATAACTAATCTAGGTACAGATTCCTATTTTTGCTATCCAGATATCACAAAGGCCTTGTGGGGTGTTAATAAATATCTCTAATAGCCAGGCACAAACTTGCTTTTTCTGCTCAGCTTTAAAATCACTGTTGGAGGCATGACAAAGTGTCATATTGCCAATTTTTTAGATCAAATACCTTCACTTTGTAGGCAAAAGGCTGCATATTGAATGCCTACAGGATCTTTGCCAGTGTTAGAAGTGACCCTGAGCAGCTGGTGAGAGAGATTTCGGCAGAAGCTTTGCTCAACCTTTGCAGCTCTGGGCTGGGGATGCTCAGTCCAGATGGAATCTGTAAACCATTCAGCTGCCAAACTCAAATAAGCCTTTAGTGGTCATGTGTAAAACAGGATTTTTCTCTGTTCTGAGATTGTGTAAACTTTGGCATATTTTCCTGGAAACAGGAAAATTCAATATCCTTCCAAAACCAAACCAAGCCCCTTCTTAAAAGTGGGCAGCTTTATTTAAAATTTTTTTTCAGAGAGTAAAAGTTATGACTGTGTCACCATGAAAGAGTTTGAGGATTTGGTGGGGGTTTTTTTTGTTTGTTTGGTTGTTGTTTTTTTTTTGTTGTTGTTTGTTTGGTGTTTTTTTTTTTTTTTCTGTGTGTTTGTGGTGGTTTTTTTTGCTTGTTAGTTTTCATTTTGTTGATTTTTGGTGTTTTGTTTTGTTGGGTTTTTTTAATGGACAATAAAAAAGTTGTACGAATTTATTGGGGATTTTCCAAAATTCACCCTGAGGCAGATGTCCAGCAGGAAATTTCCATGGCCCAAATAGACTCACAAGGCACGTTCCACAAAAGGACATTTGGGATACAGGCAGCAGAGCAAGCACTTTTTATACTATGGTGATATTGTCTCTGGAGATGCATGGATCATCTACTCTTAAGTTTTCCTAGAGAACCATGAAAGCCATGCTTGAGTTTCATTCTGCAAGATGCAGTTTCATCCCAAGGAAATAGGGCTGTGAGGACTTTCTGCTATAAACACCGCCATCGCTGTGTGCCAGTATGCATAAACACAAGGCTCTCCTGCTGGCATCTTCCAAACCAGTCCTGCTCTTTTCAAAATGTACAAGTTGTAAATGCAGACACACAGGAACACCCCTAAAAGAATGATCTTTAGCAGATCTTGAGGCAGCTGGTGTTTATAAATGTTTTATGTGTCTCAGTGCACTGACACAGCCTAGACCTTAGTGTGCCACCTGGAGCTGAATGGGAAGCTGCTTTGTGATGCAGTTCTGTTGCCATCCTGGGTGAGACAGATGGGCATCCCCGTGCCATGCTGGCAGTCTGGATTGCACCCACGGGTGTGCAGGGCTCAGCAAGGAGCTGCCCTGGGCTTGCAATGGGAGCTGGGCAGCCCGAGGATAAACCTGACTGTGCTGCTGAGCTGCTTTCTCTTTGTGCATGTGTGGGAATGTGGCTCGTGGATCCAGGGTAACCCTGCAGGCAGCTGGGCCAGTGCGCGAGGATCTGAGTGCCAGTGCTCCTAACAGGGTTCTGGAAATAGGAGGAAACCCTTTTTTTAGGCTGGAGCAGGAGTCTTCCCATTGGGATATTGCTTCGAGGACAAGATAAACATTTGGTCTGATCATGCAGTGCAGAATTCCATGTAGTCAAACCCTGAGGTTTCTCAGGGTCTGTTTAAGAGCGTGTGCTTACAAATAAGGAATAGGGAGACATTGTCTCTAGGGCCTGTCTCTTACCCCTTCTCTTCCATAAAACACATTTCTTGAAGCAAAATATATGCATTATAAATGTCTTCTGGCTGTGTTGCTATGCTTTTTTTATCTTTTTCTTCTTTGTGTACAGTTGTACCAGTTTCCTGCACTCAGGGGACAATGAAAATTATTTGACTGCTCAGGAGAGACAGTCAGACTGTCTGGTGGGGAAATGATGACAGTGTCTAGAAAGAAGGGTATGTTTTTCTATCTATACAATTGCCAAATCCATTTTTAGGAGAAATAAGAAGTAAAAGCTTAAGCCAAGATCTGCCTTCACGATCACTAAGTGCAAATCCAAGCACTAGCACCACACTCTTGGGCATGGGCTGGCCCTGCTGGCAGGCACCTGCTGTGAGCTGACTTAGAAACTCTGGGCATTTCTGGTGGTGCTGGCTGTGTCCATGAGCCCTGCTCCTGCAGTACCCAAGCCTGTGCTGATCACAGATCTGGGGTGTCCAATCTCAAAGAACATATCAAGGGTTTCCCTTGGCACTCAGCATAGAGACTCAGTGTGGCCAGTGCCTACTGACTTCAAGAGAAGTGATCCAAAATCATTGATTCTTCACCCACTCAGTGATTCATTTTAAATTTTGTCAGAATTATTTTATTGGTTCGGGTTTGCTTTTTTGTATTTTTTTCTTTTCTTTAGACAATGAGTCTTTATCTACTATCTATTTACCAGGGTGGCATTGGCACCTGGATGTAAACAATCTCACATGTCCCAGAGGCAGTTTTGTGGTATATGTCACCCCATTAAACAATCTACAACAAGACTAGAAATTTTAAAAAGGCAATTGTAACTCGAAGCAAATATCAGCCTAATTATTTGTGATAACTTCTGTCATGTATTTAAGGCAAGCCCCTGGAATAAGACAACTTTTTTTCTTTCCCCTCATACTGTTCTTTTGATATTCTTGACCCCTGTGTTCAGAATCAATGCATTGAAATCCCATGAAAAACATGGAAAGAAACATGAACTTAAAATTTCATTCTATCACTGAGATTCTCCTGTAGATTTACTTCTGAAGACGTTTTCCTTTAGGCTGATAACACCTAAAAATAGTTCAGGTTTTATAGTAAATCTTCTCTCTATGGGTTTATATCCATTGCCTCACTGAAGCTTCAGTCTGAAATGGCAGGGTTTTGAAAGCTTTTTATGATGTAAAGGAGGCCGTGCAGTTTTATTGCCACTACCCAGCGAAGCGTGGCTCCATCAGAGCCTTTTATCAGGAGTTTACAAGTGCAGCGTTACAAATGAGTTTGCTGGCAGGGAGCTGACCCCTCACTGTGGAAGGCAGAGACTGGTTGTATAATTCAAACCATCAATGTCTGGCCTTCTGGGATTTCCACCTGAAAAAAGACTTGGTATGAAAGGGCTGGAGGCAGATAAGGGTGGTACATGCAGAGCAGCGAGCAAAGCTCAGCCAGCGCTCATTTCATCAGAGCCACCAGACCTCTACACCATGCTCGGAGGTTTTGCCTTAATAAGTTGTGATTTCCAGCCATCACAGAGCACTTGCCATGCAGGGGTGGGAAATGGCACAGCCACAGCTGCACCAGGGTCTGCCTGTGCTGATAAGCCTTGCTCAGACCCAGGGCTGGGTAGTTCAGTGGAGCACAAATAAGGCTGGGAGGATCAGACTCTGCTGGCTCAGGAACCTCTGCTCCAGCTCCTCTGCTACTGCCTTCAGCAGATCCTCTTCCTTTGACCCCTCTTGTATTAGTGTGATGGTGACAAGTCCTGCACAGGACTAGGGGGCAGAGAAATTGGTTTTTCATTTCACTGGGAGTTGTGAGTGTGTGTGTGTGTGTGTGTGTGTGTGTGTATGAGGTGGATGGAGCATTTGAATTTGAAGGGGAACATTGGAAAAGGGGTTCTAGCATGCTCAAAATGGAAGGACATGCTGAAATGAGCAGTAGCTGTAGCAAGGAAGTTTGAAAATGTCAAAATGAACTGTGTAGACTTTTGAAATTTCTGTAATTTATTTTTATAGAGTTTAAGGAGACAACTTGTATTTAAAGATTTTAGGGATGTTGCTAAATTTGTACTTTTGGTGGGGAAAATATGGACGTGAAAAATATCATCCAGTTCTGTTTGGAAAAGTAACAAGGAAGAAAAATATAGACATGACAAAGGACTGTCATTACAAACAAATGTTTTTCTCGTACACATGATATAGATATAAGAAGAGGACAAATTAAGATGAAGCAGCCTGAGTAAAAAATAGTAGTGTCAGGTGTGGGCTAACTCCTAACAGTGAAAAATACAGGCCAAAAGAAACAGTTTTTCTAATTTTTTTTTTCACTCACTTTGTACTGATGTAAAGGATTACAATTAACTGAAAATTGAGAATCAGACCCTCAAGGGTAGAAGAGCCAACATATCTGTTTGTAGGGCAAATATGAGTAATGTACAAGGATTTGGAGGATAAATGGTTTATCCTAGAGAAAGTCTTCTAATGCCCTCACAAAGCAGCCTTCTTTGTTTCAAGGTTTCATCAAAAGAATTAAAACCATATGAAAACCTCGGCCAGGAATTAGCTAGTAGCTCCCATGTGGCTTCCTGTGTGCTTGGAACCAGTCTGTGGAGGAAGGTTTGCTGTGCCCTCACAGTGTGTGGCTTTTGGGCTCCAGTGCAGCAGCCAGACCCTGAGAGCAGCAGAGTTTGATCTGCCACTGCTTTCTCATTAATAAAGACCATGTGGGTCTGGAGAAAATACAGTGGAATCAAGTGATAATTTCTTTCTAACATGAAGTTGGAACATTCTAACATTCTTGTTCATTCTAACACCAATTTTCTTTTATAAGTAACTTACCATCTTTTTTTTTCTCTCAAAATCTACACTGAGCCAGCATCTTTCTTGAGCTTTTAAAGGTACTATGGGTATCCTAGAAGAGCAGAAAAAATGGTTTGAGAAGGCCACATGGATGTTAAAGAATATAAGGCTTGGTTTAAAATTTGTATTAATTTTTAAAGTTTTCTAATGACTGTTTATTTAAACTTTCAGATGTCTGGGCACAACGTATTTGTGTGTTTCTACACTTCTATGAGTTGAACAGTATGTGTGAAGCTAGCCTGAATGTGGCACACCACTGACTGAAGTGAAATTTCTGTATAATTCTCTCTGTGCATGAGGCAGGGATTTCTCATTTCATACATCACTAGAAACTTGCTGCTACAAGTCTGTGAAAACAGATAACCATATCCTGCCTCTAATGCTCATTAAAACCTAGAATTTACAAAGTTCCTTCCCAACTCAGGCTGTATAAGGAGCAAAGTGTTTCTAGCCTTTGCATTCCTGATGGGAACAGCTTTGGATATAACCAAGGTTTTTGGTCAAACCAGCTTTCCTCACCTTGTTTGCTGACAGACAACAGCCCAAAGAGCCTCTGTGGCAGCTCCACCTTCAACAAGGATCCTGAGTTGGGATTTGAACAAGAAATTTGATTTCTGTGATGTGCATAAACTAGATCCTCATTGGGGGCATCCCCCTGAGACTTACAGAATCTAATCTTGCAGAAAGCAAAAGCAGCTTTCATTCACCGTCCATTTTAGACCACAGCACCTGTGGCCAGCACTGGCCAGCACAAGGTTGACTCCTTCCCCAGCTCCTGGAGCCTTGAGTTGCTTTACACCATTATAGTTGCACTGATGTGCATGTGTCTGCCCCAGCCCTGGCACATGTTACTGGCAGGGGCATTTGGCAGATTCCCTGTTTCTCCCAGTAACTGTCTGTTACATGCCTTTTGGTGTTGCCAGGTAAACTGTCCCTGGGCAGGGATTTTGTCTGTTTCTTGAGAAAGGTCCCCAAGATATTTCACTATTTGCCACTATGTGGGGCAGAAGCAATCTGGTCTTCTAGATGATCTCAGTATTGAATGAAGTTTTATTTTTGCACAGTGAAAATGCTTGGGTTTTTTGGGTTTTTTCAATATTTTTGAGTTAAATGATCAGTCCTAATACTCCATTCTTTCAGTTGAGTTCCTCTCTATCAGACCATCCTCTACCATTAATTGCAACCAAGGCCTTCATTAATTTTTTTCTACATTTTTCTGACTTGAGTGTCAACTGGTCCTGTGACAGTCCAGTTTCATAATTCCCCTGGGGCAGTAACATTTTCCAGAACATGCTATTATCACCAGGCATTTCTGTAAGCATCCTTTAACTATTTCTCCCTCCTCTGGCAATGGTTCCTGCTCTGTGTTCTAATTGTGAATGAACTAATTTGCCATGCTTTAACTCATGGTTTAACTCATGGTTTAACTCATTTGAGTTGTCCTCTGAAACATCAGCTTGTTTCTCTCCTAACAGTCCTGTTCTGCATTGGTCACTTCATCTCACACTAACCAAGATTTCAATTCAGATATTTCTGGTTTATGATAAAAAGGGATTAGGAGAGGAGTAAGGAGTGACTGATTCATGCTATATAGTGTCCAGTTGGCCCCTTCTGGGACTAGTTCAGCAGGAATGCTGGTTGCTGTCTGCCTACTGTGCAGGGAGATCATTCACCTCGAGGTGTGGAGAAGCCTGCATGGCATCCTCTTGCATGGGTCAGCCTTGCAAGCCCCTTAGGCAGGAGCAGGGGAGGGTGTGCAGTACCTTCCAGTGGAAACCAGTAAATACAATTATGCCCTAAGGACTGCATGGCTTTGCTTTTGTGTTTGTTCCTGGGATTTTTTGACTGCTTTGGAGGACTATTATAACTTCTGTTTACCCAGCCGTACATAATTCTGTGCTATGCTTTTTCCTTACTGTATCTTTATGTGGGAGTACATTGATATTTTTGTCCCAGCTGTACAATCATGAGATTAAATGATAGCTTGATCTTGGAGCTTTTTGCATTTTGAAGGGTCATATAAAAATCTTTAAGAAACAAGTAGTAGTGCTACATTTAATTTCCAGTCAAAATGGATCTCAACTAATGGATTGTTGTTCAACTAATAAATTTTTTTTTGCAAAATTATGAAGCCACTTCAGCTATTTTTTAAGTGCATTTGAAATTTAAAGTCCAAATTTTTCTTTTACCTCATGAAAATGCATGCTAGGAATCCTTAATGCAATATTTTAAAAAGACTTATTTTCTTAATTTAAAAGGGTAGGCGCCACACCGGGGAGATGTGCAAACAGGAGCCTGGAGAATTACACATTTTTCTAGAGCTTGCATTGATTATGTCATTTCAGATGAGGTATCTTGTGCTTCAGTTCTCTCTGTCTATGATCAGAGTTAATATTTACTTTATTAAGAAACCTTGATTTAACTTTAGAATCTCATATCCCTATTATGTTATTGCTTATTATAAATCAAGTTAATGCACTTAAAAGGACTCATATGCATGCAAGAGATTACAAAAGTGCTGCTCACATGGTCTAAATGAAACACATTAGCAATATATATACTTTTCCCAGTAGTGTGGCAGAATGTAGAGGCATTTGCAGGATCAGTACTTTACAATAGAAAAGCACACAGCTTTATATTCTGTCAGGAAAGTTTTCACTCTGCTGTACCTGACAGGGCTCAGAAGGACAGCAGACACTTTGAAAGTCTTTTAAATGGCTAAAGAGAATGGCAGAGAATGCATTAGTATTACTTAGAAGAGAGCCACCAGCTCACATGATGCCTTGCAATTAGCAAAAAAAAGCCAAACTCCTGCCCTTGAGAGAATGTGAGATGGGACATCAGTTCATAGTGAGGAGAGATGGCTTCTCTCTGGAAGGTGGGCAGAGGACTGCCTCACAATAGGAATGAACTTTAAAGATTTCAGAAGGCTTTATGTATGAAGGATAAAAAAAAGTGAATAAGTTTTGATGATGAGATACAATGAGATATTTAAGTTCCTTCTAAGTTTGACCACCTTCTAATGCAGGGTGGTAAAGTAGGTGGCTGAGTACAGCAGAATCTCCATCTCTGGAGAACTTTAGGTACAAGGTAAACAAACTTCTGTTTGTTTTAATGTAATAGATAGTTTACATCTCATCCTTGTATGTGCTTAGCAATCTCTGCAGGTCTTTGCCTGCTGCTTTTTTATGATTTTATGAGATGTGAATGCCCACTTCATGCGTTCTTCTTTGGACTACAATTGCCTCTGATTCAATGAAGACTTTGTGCTATCTCACAATGCCAGAGACAACTTTCAGATTTGTATACTTCCTAAAATTTCAGTTTACTTAGTGGAGTGTTAGACACAGTATTTGACCCCTGAAGCAAACCTCATTTCAGTAAAATGAAGAATATTTTGCATTAAATATAGAACATAGAGCTGGTTTAGAAAAGTTCCATGGTTTTATACCACAAAAAAAAAAAAAATCTTTGTGTGTGGTGCTATTTGCCATGTTAGTGATAGATGCAAGAGCACAAACTCTACCCTGGCACAAGCTACTCTTTACTGTCAAGCCTCATTCTTTTACAAAGGAGAAATTTCTGTGCAGCAACAGACACAGAAGAATTTCCTTTATACCTGCTGGCAAGCAAAAACATTGCTTGCATCAGCTGCATTCCTGCCTCCCCAGAGATTCAACCATTCACCATTTCACCCAGCTCCCATCTCCACTGAACTTCATTAGAGAAAACTTGAAGTTTTTAAGTAAATTACAAGAACACAGTAAAGCAACAAGAAAATAAATCCTTCTATTTGACTCTGCCTTGGGTACAAATTTCCATCCTAAGACTGTTTCTGTACATAGAGCACCACATTACAATCATTACTCTGAAACTGACTATCTCCAAGCACCAATTTTGAGAGTTGTTCAACAAATCTTTATTTTCTGTTTTTTTGTGGTCCTGCTTCAGCAGGGAACAGAACTGGGATAATTTAACCCTCTGCTAATTATACACATGAATGTATTGGAAGGCTCAGTTCAGGCTGCATGGTGTTAATTGATGGTTTAATCTTTCATTCCTTTCCTTAGCTTTTTGTCCTCTGAGGACGTTGGAAAACTAATATTTTTTAAAATGCATTTTCCTAATAATAATGTCACTTTGGGTCTCATGACTTATTTCAGGGCTCATTTGGCATTATATTTAGATAAGAACTCCTGCAGAATACTGAGAGGTCATTTTGGAAGAAGCTGCCATAAACAATTGTGATGAGAAAACTGACATTAATGTGAATTTGCTAAATAAAGTGACTGGAGAAGTCATCTAATATTTCCATGAAGCTGTGATGATTTTTTTTTTTTGTCACAGCTATGCTGTTTGCTTTTTAAAAGTATTATCTTGTATACTATTACCCAATTGCTTCCATTTGACTACAGATTCTTCCTATTCATATCCTGCTTTATGCTAGGGAAAGACTAAAGCTTCTCTTCCTAACAAATCAGGGTAAAATAGCGTTTTAATAGATTTGACTAAATCTAATAAATAATTAGATTTTAGTTCTATGAAATTTACCTCTTGATGCTTTTGTGGGGTTCTTTGCTTTCTAAGGAAGTTTTTTCAGAGTGCGTGTCTGTACCTAAGGTTCCATATATTCTGAAATACTCCTGGGTATTCTGGAATGAGTCAAGTGTATAGAAAAGCAAATATTCTTAGTTCATTGTTTTCAATCAAGAACAGAAGCAATTTTGAACTTCTGTTCACAGTGATTGCTAATTTCTTGCTATAGGAGTTTGTCTGTACCATGAGATTAACTGTAGAAGTTGTTGCAGTATAAATGTATTGAGTGATGTCTGTTCTAGAGCAGCTCCCCTGTAAAGACTATTCCTGTCTCCATGTGGGAGAGATTCTGCAAATAGCTACTGGTTGTCCCCCTTTATTCTCCCTTAATCTGGATTAATTGTCTCTTATACATGAGTCAAAAAGGCAGTTTGTGTATTCAGACTGAATTGTCTTGGTTTCATTGACTTCAGTGCCAGCTTATGACAAATGAGAAACTTTGAAATATTTCCTCATTGTGTTTAATGTAAGCCTGAAAATCCTCAGTTAGATAGCTGAGGTCTTCACATGTCTGACTTCTGAAATGTAACTCAGAAACCACGTTTCACAGGTGTTGCCGTATCCCTTATGGGTTGAAGCAGAAACCCCAAAGGGGAGTTCTGGTCATGGCTTTCACTATGACCTAGAAAGCTAAATCTTAATGTTGTGGTTTGGACTTTCTCACAAAACTCCTGTGATAACAAACTACTTTGGTGATTCTATAATGCCATAGCCCTGAACTAATGAAAGAGGAAAGAGGAATAATCCTGTACCTTTGCATTCTCTTTGCAGCTGGCAGCTATCTGCTACAGAGAACTCCTGGACTCATTTTTTGGGTCTTTATGCATCGTGAGCATCTCACAATAGACACATAAAATGTCCAAAGGTGTTTGGTCATGGGAAGCCATTTTACATTCAGCTCTGCCACAAAACAGACACAAAGATACATAAACACAGTTATGCAAAGACTCATATATCTTCACTTTTTGTTATGACTTTGTTCTGATGAAACATCTTCCCCCCTCTCTCTGTGTCCCCTCCTTCCCCCCAAAATTCCAGTTCAAAAATGTTTCACAAAATCATAGAATGATTTGGGTTGGAAGGGATTGTAAAGGTAATTTCATTCAGATTCTTCTGCCATGGGCAGGGACACATTCCACTAGACCAGGTTGCTTAGAGCCTCATGCAGCCTGGCCTTGAAAAATTGCAGGGACATCCACAGCTTCTCTGGGCAATCTGCTCCAGACAGGTTGTTTCCCTCACTGTAAAAAATTTCTTCCTAATATCCAGTCTAAATCTAACCTCTTTCATCATAAAACTATTCCCCATTGTCCTACCACTTTTTGCCCTTGCAAGGGCAAGGATTTGGTTTTCCCATTACAAGAGAAGGGGAAAAAAATTTCACCCTATCAAACTGTAAATGTCCCAAACCCTGAGTAAAGGACAAAAGATTGTGATATGTATTAGAGAAACACAGCTTCAAATACTGGCTGGTTAATGCACAAAGGTGTATGGGGCTTAAGTCAGAATCACCATTATTGACAAGAACACCAAAGACAGCCTGATTTCAAAACTGACATCTTGATTTAAAGTCAACTTAAGCATGCTTAAAGCCCTTTCTTGATAGTGCTGCCAGGAGGGAGGCAAATCCTGGAGCTATTTTAAATGTCACCCTTGTATACTTGGGTTGTTTCAGCTGACAAAAACTTGATGGCCACTTGGAAAATTGACATGATAGAAAACACAGAAAAGGATACAACCGCAGCTCAATTAAAGCCTCCAAATCTTTCCTGACATGATTGCTGTCTTTCTTTGTACTAAAAAGAAGAGGGGGAATCAAAACCAAGAAAGTCCTGGCTTTTGTGTTTACAAAGCTGTGGGTTCATCTGTAGCACTGGAAATAATCCAAGAAGGCATGGCAGCAGGGCTTTTGTGTTCTCAAAACCAAGTTATCCATTAAAAACTTCCAGACTACTTCTCTGCCTGTCCTCCTGCCTGCCTTGTTCCTTTTCCCCCTTGCAAATTGCTAAGTTTTTGTCATCTCTCAACTCTCATTGTGTGGAGGTCATTTTAGTGTTGTTTTTTTGAGTCTTTTTCCGGTGTTCCCTTCAATTTTGAAAGTTCCTCTGGTACAATTTGTACCTCTCAATTGCTTTCAGTCAGAATTAAACACACGGCTTTGTACCTCTAATTTGTCTAGCACAAACACCTCACGCACTTGTCAGAGGGGATTCACTCCTTTGTTAGCTGCATTTATAAAACCAGACTTGACTCATGCTGGAAGGTTTTGCTGGTCCTTTACCCTTCAGCGGGAAATGACATGAAGTCTTGTTTGAAGCATTTTATCTTGAACCACAGGGTTATGCTTATATGTGCATGCTGGAAAATTTGAGAGGTTTCAAATCCTCATCAACAGAAGATTTAAAACCCTGTAAAAGTAAGGCAGAGTATGTTTCTGAGAATGCTTCTTCCAATGCTCCCCACTCCCTCCTACACTGGCCCAGCCCTTGCTGAGGGCTTGGGTCTGTGCTTAGATTCCACCGTTCCCAAAACCTCCCTGAGGCATGAAGTAAGACAAACTCAAGGCAAATTAACTATGAACCAAAATTATGTTTAACTTACAAATGCAGTTTTCAGGGAAAATCTGAAACTTGCTGTAGAAATACTGGAGGAAAATGCCACCACACTAAAGTTAAAGCTCTTGTATAATTTCACAGATGGAAATATTTTTACTGTCCTGTTATATACTCTCTTGACCATCATCTGATTTTTTTCCCCTCTAATAGTTATGATGTATTAGGTAGGAATAAGGAAAGCTCTTTTGGCTGTCAGAAAAATAGGTATAGGGGACATGTCTAAAAATGGCTTAAGAACTGGTGTCAATCAGTCTTAAAATGTATTTGCTAGTGTGTGTTGATGCAAATTCACAATTGCAAAAGATGTTGATGAAAGACCTTGCAAAGAGTTTATTTTAAAGAGGTAGATGTGTTCCTGTAAGCTAGGCAGATGAAAAGTTATAGTCTCTAAAGGATTAACAATCACAGTAAAAAGCACATAAAAGAATAATGGAACTTTTGTAGCAATGATGAGCAAGCTTTGAGGGAAGACCTGGTTATACTACATGTAGCCCATCTTCTGCACTTATGGTCTGCTGTCCCCATTGTGTTGTACCTTCCTATGAATTATTGCTTCACCAGGAATAGTAATCTTGCAGTGTACAGAAATAGTGTACAATATATACTCTTCTTATTTACTATATGATGGTTCTAAGATTGTTGGATGGCCTGACTCAAAATTTGCAAAATTGTGAGTCCAGTCATGTATAAAAGTAACATTTCTAACAGTTTAGTTACCAAGAACCACATTTATGGCTATGAACATTGTCTACGATATTTTCTCTGCATATGTGATTTAACATGCCAATTACTTTAGCATGAAGAATGAAAAATAATCATTTGTTCAGCTTAATTCCAACTCATCAGTGACTTCATTAGCATTATGATATAGACTAATTTATCCCATCCAGTCTCACTGCATCCTCAGATAATATCTTCCTCATTGCCTTGCCACGGAGCTATAGATGGAGATAGATCATTTAGTATTGTAAAGTAACTTACAAAGAGTCTTACCTGTGGGATCAAACCCTATTATTTATTTCTTCCAAACCATTTTTTGAAATCATCTTGAGAGGCAGCCTTCTCTCAGTACAATGACCAGTGCCCTTTAGCTTCATAAGCTGTCTTCTGTGTTCTTTCTTAAAGTCTAGGAGGACTAGTGGGGCACTAAAAAATCAGAAGGCAGTGAAAAGACACTGCTTTTCTTCCCCATAGAAGCCAGGAAAGTCCTTCCAGTTCAATGTTAGCAACAGAAGATGATTAAATCGAAAGTCTTTCATCTCTCAATCAAGAAGATTCTTTCATTGTCTCCTGTCTTCCACTTCTTCAATGCTGCCACTGAAATCCCCCACGGCAGGGTTGTCTCTTCAAATAAGAATCAACCTGTAAAATCTCCTTTTCCAAATGAAATGGGATTAAGTATGAAAGTTTTCAGTAAGAATACTGTTACTGACAGTCTCTCATGCTACAACTGCTGCTTCATTCTGGTTTGCCATAAAAGTTGTTACAATTAATCTTGGAAACCTGGTGGCTTCAATATGCAGCTGGTGTCCTTATGGCTGGACCGATGCATGGCACACAGGTTTGTGCAGCACTCACTCATCCTGCTCCCACCAGAGACTGCTGCCTTTTTGAGGGTGAAATTTCAAATGCATGACCAATCTGGTCTCCCACATGTTGCAGAGGATGGTAAAGACTCGAGACCATAGTGCAGTGTAGGTAAGTCGTGGAGTTCCACGTGATCAGGTTTGGACATAACTAGTTTTGACTGCATTAGTGAGGTGCCTTGGGTGTGGCACCCATGGTCACTCTGCTTTTGGTCAAGCAGAGTATGGACAGGACAAGGTCATCTTTACTTGCAGTGCAAAGGGAGGTAGATCCTTATCTCTGCAATACTTAGTTCTTGCAGTGCAGAGACATCTGTGAAAAATGGAAAAAGTACATCCCTATGTTACGGTCTTTCAGATGTGCAGGATCTCTAAAGTGCTTAGAAATTCCTGCAGGTTTGCAAAAGAACAAATGAGATGGATTGCAAACTTAAATGAAATAGAATCCAAAAAGTTAAACACCATCTTATTTTCATATTTTTTCACCTCTCCACACCTCTCCACCCCTGACAAAGCCAATCCATTTTTATGTATATAAATGTGGTGCACATTTCAAAGGTAAGCATCCGTGCTAGTTTCTAGAGCTATTTATTTCCAAACTCCTTAGCCATTCAATTGAAATGTCCAATTACTCTAACTTACAGTGCACCTTAATAACCTTTATAATGAAGAAGAATTAAAGTAATAATGCATCAATTACACTATTTATTAAGTTAAAGTGACAGAACATCGATTATGCTGACATATAACCAGTGACACCATTAAAGCAACAATGTTAAATAGCTGGTGTTTTTTAACAGGGTTATCTCAGGCCACTCAGAAGTTGATGGTCGTTAACTGTCTTGTAAGTGTAATTTAAGACTTTCTTCCTGAAAGAAAAAGATTTCCAAGGGCCTGAAAAGGGTTGCTCAGTTAGATCATGCTGGTGGAGCCAGCCTCTGTGTCTTCTTGCCTGGAAAGTCAAGTTCATGATGCTAAACCTGGCTTTTGTGAATGTCCATGGATATAAATTCAGGTTCTGTCCCAGAGTCTGAGACTGTCTTTTCTCCTTGGGTAATTGCAGTTTGTCTTTTATCACTGATTTGCCATCTATTCCTGTGGAAATACAAATTGATAATATTCACTCAATTTTTTTTCAGAGACTTTCTGTGAACTAGAATCTCAAAATTTTAAAACCAGCCTTGCTTTTACTTTCCTAATCCCTTAAACCCAGGCAAGAAAATGTCATGCTTAGTTGTGGATTTTAGTCCTCTGCTGTTGTTCTACCATTTCTATTGCCCATTCACATATGACTTAGGTGAATCCATGCTACTAAAACATTGCCTTGTTTGTTGCACTTATAGTTTCTACACTTTCACCTAAAAGCTTCATGATAATCAATAGCTTTCAGCTAAGCACTGTTCTTGAATGAAAATTCAAGCATCTCAGTGTTCTTACATTAAAGAGCATGACTTCAGTATGTAGGGTTTAAGGGGGAAAAAAGTGACAATATTTTAGGGGTATTTAGGAAAAAAACCAAAAGTGAAACAAATCCAGGAGGCAAGTAAGAAAACTCAGAATTTTTTGTCAATCTTTTAACTTATTTTGAGCCTGATCCATGAAATTTGAGTGGATTGTAGTGGCAATGCCTCTTACACAACTATTTTCATTTGCAGAATTTGAGCTGAAACACAGCTTGAGTATTATATACAATGTTCCATGTGGAATAAATTATTCTGACAGGGCCTTCATAGACTCTAGAAATATTGACAAAAATGACTTTGTGTTGCCATTACTTGATGATTTGCCCTACACCAGCTGAGCTACAGAATCCACCAGGGTCCTCACCCTGGCCTGATGCAGTCAGAAATGTGGTGGGTTAAGGTGATGTGGTGATTTGATTCACAATTAATGTGCACAGAAGATCATACGTAAAGTCAGATACCAGCTCGTGTGACAAGTGGTATGCAATTAATCCTTCAAAATGCATTTTATTTGCATCTGAGGCAAATGAGAGACACTCAGATGGCAGTTACCAAGGTTTAGCTGATGCATTAAGTGGTTAGGAAGTGGCAAGGTGATTACTTGTGGCCACTGCCCTTAATTTCAACTAGTAAAGTATATCACCATTGATCTTCTGTCTGCAACCCTAATCAACAGGGGCAGTGGCTTCTTTCTGTACCAAAATAAACTTGCACTTATTAAAACTTTGGTTGTGATGCAGGGAGTTACAACATCAAGCAGTATCCTGCTCAGTAATTTCTTTTGTTATTGCTGCTCTTATGAACTTTTGCTGAGATTTCAAGGAAAATAAAATATTACTTTCAAGGACTGCTTTTTAAAAGTCAATTCAGAAATATGAAACAAATTGTCAGCAGACTTTGGAAATGTTATGCAGGAACTCAGCTCTCATCTTCTTTCTGTAAAAGCCTGAGGTAAAGTGAGGTGTTTCTCAAGATAATAAATATATCTTAATTCTCATATCCTTGAGCTTGTCACCAGCATGGAAAACACCTGAAAATCAGTTCAGGAAACGGGACTTAAAAACACAAGGTATGCTTTGAAATTCAACAGCAAGCACAAAGTCACTCCAAGCCTCAGCAAAGTATAGTAAACATGATGACTCCGGTTTTCTTGTGCAGCATTTTTGGAGCTAATTTGAAGCTGTGCATTCCCAATGCAACCAAGGGCTACAAGATCTTAGCCAGCGTATTTTAAATGAGGCCTTTTCAATTGGGATAGTCCCTGTGTTGCATTGAACTGCAATGCATTTGCATCATTAGCTTGGAGAGAGATCAGACAACCAACGTAATAAATATAGTAATTTAAAAAAAAAACAAATTCTTGCTACTGATCTGATCGCACTGTCCCACTGGGGTCATTTCTTATTACTTTAGTTTGCTTAATATGAGTTAGATCAGCGTGTGTCCAAAGAACAGAATAGTGTCAGCTCTGGAGATCTTTTTGGTCTAGTCTTTTTCTGCTAATTTTCCTCCAGCTGTGCAAGTGGTTGAACATAAAGACGGAGTTGATTTTTTTTTTTTTTGCTTTGTTTGCCCCTGCATGTAGTCTTTCACATGCAAAGTATTTGACACTGTCCCTCATGATGTCCTTGTCTCTAAATTGGAGACACATGGATTTGGTGGAGGGACCACTCAGTAGATAAAGAACTGGCTGGATGGTCACACACAAAGGGCTGTAGTCAATGGGTCATTGTCCACATGAAGACCAGTGATGAATGGTGTCCCCCAGAGGTTGGTACTGGGTCCAGTACAATTCAGCATCTTTGTTGGTGACACGGACAGTGGGATGGAGTGAACCCTCAGCAAATTTGCTGGCAAAACCAGGCTGTGTGGTGCAGCTGACACACTGGAGGGTCGAGATGCCATCCAGAGGGACCTGGACAGGCTGGACAATGCAAAAGGGTCAATGCAAACCTCTTGAAGTTCAACAGAGTGAGTGCAAAGTCCTGTGGCTGGTTTGTGGCACACCCAGGCACACCCACAGGCTGGGCAGAGAAGTGACTGAGAGCAGCCCTGAGGAGAAAGACCTGGGGGCAGTGGTTGATGAAAAACTCAACATGAGCTGGCAAATGGGCTCACAGACCAGAGAGACAAATGTGCCCTGGGTTGCAGCCAAAGGAGTGTGGGCAGCAGGTTGAGGGAGGGGACTTTTCCCCTCTACCCTGCTCTTGTGAGACCCCATCTGGAGTGCTGTGTACAGTTCTGGTGTCCCCAGTATAAGAAGGACATGGAACTGTTGGAGCAAGTCCAGAGGAGGCCATGAAGTTGATAAGAGGACTGGAGCACCTCCCCTCCAAAGAGAGGCTGAGAAAATTTGGGCTGGTCAGCCTGGAGAAGAGAAGGTTGCATGGAAAAGTCACAGCAACCTTCCAGTACCAGAAGGGGGCCTACAGGGAAGCCAAAGAGAGATTCTTTGTCAGGAACTGTGGTGACAGGACAAAGAGCAATGGGCACAACCTGAAAGAGGGGATGTTTAGATTAGATATTAGGAAGAAATTCTCTACCAAGAGGGTGGTGAGACAATAGGACAGCTTGCACAGGGAGGTTTTGGATGCCCCAGTCCTGGTGGTGTTTAAGGCCAGGTTGGATAAGTCCTCGAACAACCTGGCCCAGCGGGAGGTCTGCCTGCCTATGGCAGGGGAGGTTGGGTCTAGATGACCTTTAAGGTCCCTTAACCATAACATTCCATGAATCTATATTAAATCTGGATCAAGAGCTTGTGGGAGACACTAGGGGGTAATCATAATCACCCCTTTCCAAGAACTGTCATGCCACAAGAATATAAGATAACCAATGGTAAGTAGAAAATTACTCAGAAAAAAAAAAGTCCTAAAAGACCACTTTTTCATAAAGACCTATTAAGAGCCACTACAAAAGCACAATGTCTGAAGATTCTGTGTGGAAGAACAGCTTTTATAAGTGTGCCATGTGTTCAGCGTGGGGAGAAGAATTTGCCCCAATACAGAGGAACGGGCATCTGCTGTGCAGTGGGTCTGTTGTTGCTGTTGTGAGACTTGAAGAATGGGTTAATGAAGACAGCTTTCAGAAATCACGGGAGAACTGAGCCTCTGTTTTTCTGAGCACTGTGCAAGCATAATGCACAGTCTGCATCCCCCTGCTGTTCCCAGTAATATACACACACACTTCAAAATATCTTTTCACAAGCGTATTTGACAGCTAGAGAGGAGGTGTTGGGGGTGAATGGCACCTGACGCTGTGTGCTCACTATGAATAGCTGCAGTTCCTTCCACAACAGTTTTCTTTATGTTCCTTGTTGTTCCAAAATGTCTTTTTTTTTTTTTTTTTTTTTGAGGGAAGATGGAAAGAAGGGTGTTGGAGGTAATTTTTCTGCGGTTCCTCAAATACAGCAAGGAGTGTCACTGTGTGCCAGAGGCATGTTCCTGTAGTTTTAAGACTAAAGTGTATGTTGCCTTGGACGTGGCAGGAAAGTACCAGGGAATTCAAAGCCTGCTGGGGAATGACTGAATGACTCTCTAGGATGGAGGGACCCCAGCTGGGCACAGCTCTGCTCCTCCTGCCTGAAGCAACCAGTCCCTGGAGTGAAACAGTCTCCAAATTATGCTCCAGTTTTGTCCTGGATGGAAGTTGTTTTGGTTCACATCAAAAGAAAGTCCTGGAGTAAACTAATATAATTGCAGCAAGGTGATCAGTCAGAGACTTGGGATTGAAGACTGAAATTTTTTTATTTGAGAAATTAGACGCTGTTTAGCAGCATTTATCTACCCCTCTCTAACTTTCCAGCAGTAAAAACTAAGATAAAATGTAAAATACAAGGAGTTAGATAGGCTAATAATTTCATGACCAGTAACTGGAAATTATATTAGGTTACATGAAAAATAGCTCAAAAGATGAATGTTTTGTGAATATTCTGATTATTTGAACATAGGATTGTATGAATGATATTTTAAATTGTTTTTTGCTTTTGTTGGCCTAACACTGCAACACAATTTGCTTAGTAGATTTTTTGTCTTTGCATACTTGGATTTTTTTTGGCTTTACATTCCAATAGATGTAAAACAACAACCATTGACTCTTGCTTCAACCTGATCTCCACAAATCTCAAAGGAGACTTTATGAATGATTGGTTCTGGTGTCCAGATGCATTAGTGAGAATAAGATGTCAAATTTAGCATATCACTGCTACTTCAGCATGTCAGTTTTACTATCACTCTATCTGTGTTTGCCAGATGCATTCAAAAATGTAGTTACATCTTTATTACTATAAAGTACAAGAAAATTTATCTCTGAAAGAAGTCAGTGGGACTTATTTATTTTCACATCCATCCTCCATTAAAAAGAGTAATCCAAAATAAACACTTTTTCTAGTAAGCAAAATGTTGTTCTGTGTGCTGCAGATAGCACATAGTACATATTTTTCATTAATAGAGCCCTTTGCTTTAGGGCATGTGGTGCCATTTCACTGTTAGGGATGAAAACTGGCAGTCTGGTGTCTCAGCCAGTAGTGGAGATGGAAAACCCTAAAGTATGGGGGATACATGTCAGGACATAGCACACTGTATCATCCTTTGCTTTCTAACAGAGGATAGTGCACATGAACAGCAGCAATTCTGAGTAGGGAAGCCACCTTAAAAGACCCCTCCCAAAATCTGGGACCTTAAGGTTGGTTTCTCCTTGGCATTACTTGCGGAGAAGCAGCAGTGCAGGAAAGGAGAGTGTGAAGAATATGGCTGTAAAAGACGAAGAGCATCAAAAAGACAGAGACAAGTGAAAACAAAATGGGAAGAACAGCTGGGAGGTGGCTTCTCTGTTAAGCTAAACAAATTTTGGGGATTTAACAGCCACAAGTTTGTGAGGCTGTGGTTCTGTCCCTGACAGCAAGAGATTGCTCCACATCACTGACGTAAAGAGATACTGGAATAATGTTTATTTAATTGCACAGCCTCAGTAGGTAAGCATTTTTTGGCTGAGGTAATTTATGCAGAGTGGAATCCCAGTCCTCTATTAATGCAGGTGCTGGTCTCTGTTCCTATGGTTACAGTTGCAAAGAACAGCCCTCTGCTTTTAAGTTGTTTGTAAATATATAAAACTGTCATCTTGGGAACAGAAATTTCCAGAGCTTGGTACCTTTCCTGAGGTAATACTTTCCTTTAAGAACTGTTTTAAAAGCAAGGTAGAGGAAGACAATTCTGCTGTTTAGACAGGAATGGAGGAAAGTATGATTTTCTTGCTAGGTGAGAAGGCTCGTGCAGAGACCTGGTGCAGACAACCAGGAGGGTGTAATAGGATGCTTGCTCATTTGCTGAATACTCAGTATGTCTCCTTTTTCCACAAGTATTTCTCAGTCATAATCCTCTGGCCTGAGTCTTGCTTTCTGTTTTTCCCATCCATACCAAGATGAGATGCCATGGCCTATCTGTGCTGTTCCCTTCCATCCAAGGGATGGTAGAGAAACCTGCTTTGTACACAAGTCTGAAAAATGTTGTTCTCAGATTCTGGTAGAAAAATGTATACATTAATAGAATCAGTGTAAAAGTTAAATGTATACATTAATAGAATCAGTGACAAAGTGATGAAAGGCTCAGTGAACTTCTAGCATGTTCGTACAGTGTTTTGAGAACAAAACTTTTTTTTTTCCTCAAAATAATTACTGTCCTTTAATTTAGATTAATAGGCTTTCCTGTCCTATAACTTTTTCTGAATCAAATTTGTTTCCAAAGAAAATCTAATTCTTTTGAAAGCCCTTTTCTGAATGTTGACTTAGAAGTCAGTCACTGAATTTCCAGCTCTTGGATTAGGCAATTTGTGAACAAGAACATGAGCTGAAACAATATTTTCTCTCTAAACTGAATTTGAGTCGAAAACAGAAAACACTAGCACACTAAGGCAACTCAGTAGTGGGTTCTATGGGGAAAACTTTTGATGGATAAATATATCTTGATATGCCTCTCCTAGTTTCAGAGGTTGTCTCTGGATTAAATCACAGTAATATATTTCTCTGAAAAGCTCTTTTGAATAGATGCCCTGGCTTCATCTAAATAATACTGGACTTTTTTATTGAGGTAGTTATATTTCTGGAAAATTAGACAAATTAGGATAAGGCTTATCTACTGTTACTTTATTTTCAAATCTAAAGCAAGAATGTGGAATCTAAATGGAATTTGTCATTATTAAAACCAAACTTTCTATCGCTCTCTTAACAAGGGTTGTACAGGATATTCACAAATGCTGTAACTTCCTAATTTTTAAATTTAATGCACACACATATACATGAATGATGCCTACTTAGATGTTTACTGTGTATTTTCTGTCTTTATAAAATATAACTTAATAGGAAATGGTATGTAGAAGAATTTGTTTGAACTCAGACAAAAAGGTCAAAGAAGTCTCAGTCAAAAAAGGAGGGGGGAAAAATCAAGAGACATGAAATAGGGTGCAGAAAACCTGAAAAACAGAGGTGGGGGAAAGAGAGAAGGATGAACAATGATCCAAAAGGTGTAATACTTTACAAAGAATATAAGATAACTGCCTAATTGTCAACCCACATTTAAACTGTATATTTTTTGAAATTTTCATCTGGAGTCCTGCTCTCCCTCAGTAATTCCAGAGGCTTTGAGGAACATCTAAAATTTTAGATGCATCAAGAAATCATAGGTTCTATGACTGAACCTATCAGAAATATGTCAGCATAGGAGAGCAGGAGCTTTTGATCCTTACCTGTACAATTGAGCTCTCTGATGTTTCTGCATATCAGTGCATGGTAAGAGAAGCAGTAAGAATGTAATCTGGGATCTTCAACTCTGCTCTGCTTTGTAAAGAGAAGACTGGAACCCAGTAATTTAAGAAAAAGCCTTCCTAAGAAAAACTTTTTGTGAAACGCACTGAAAAGAATTACAAAGTATTTTAGGGCATGTGGCATTTGCAGGTCCATTCAGAGAAATTGTAGGGGATTCATCCTGGCTGCCAGAGAGACTCTTTGGGACTCTGATGATGCTTCTTATTGTCCAAGTTTCTTTTTCTGTTTTTCGTCATCAAATGGGAGAACAAAACCCAACATTTTTTCTTGTCCTTTTCCTGTTTTGTTACCTATTTTGGAAACCCTTTACATGCTCTTTTCTTGTACCAATATCTGTATACAACACATAGGATGCTATGACTATCATTTATGTACATCTGGAAGTACTTCCATGAATACAGATTTAGTACCAAGTTCAATAATAGAAAATTGCTATTGCTGACAAATGTCCCCTACACTTGACTTCTGTTTTCTAAAAACTTTCCAAGTTTATTGTAAATAAGCTCCAATGAAAGCAAACTGAATGATTATAGTCTGGATTCCCTTCAGAGTGGTTTCTGGCATGTAGGAAATAAATTACAGTGTATTCAAAAAACCAGCTGCTTCCATTTGGGTAGAATATGTTATGATTTAATGAAGACAACCATCTGCTCCTGAGTAAAATCCTAATTAAACAATATATGACTCAAAACAAAATTAGCAATAAAGCAGTTAATATTTTACAAATGTTGCCTGCAATGTATAGCAGCTAGTATGTTAAAAGCTTCTTTAAATATGTCTGGCTTTCATAATATTTTAATAGACTTAGAGAACATGCTTGCTATGTCTGTGGCTGGTACCACCACATCTCCATGGCAGAATTTAGATTTCACAGCACAAGCTAAAGCATTGTATTGAGAACTAATATGTCCATCATATTTTAATTTTTTGTAGTTTATTTGGGTTTTTTCCTGGTTGCTGCTTTGGATCACATTGAATGAATTATTCTGCAAAACAAAGGCAAAAGCTTCTGAAAAAAGCTGTGGACAAATGGAACAGCCTGCCTGAACACATCATTTCTGTGCCAAAGTCAGATTTGTGAATGGAAACCTCCTCATTTAGCTTGTCAGGCCTGCTTATACAACTGTGCAAAAGGACACAGAAAGCTAGTTAAAGGGATCTTAAAAGTGGAGTTGAGATCAGTGCAATATATGGACCCCCATTCTCTGAGGAAACGAATGTCACACTTCACACAGCCTAGATGCTGATGCTTAAACTACAGCAAGCTTAGAGAAATAGTAACTGGTCCTGTATGGTTAATATACTTTAAGGGAAAAGTCCTTTTTTTTCGGGTCAAATGTGAAGAATGTGGACCCAGGGACTGCAGCTGAGGACATGTGCACCCCCTGCTGTACTGCTGGGTGGGCTGAACCTTGGTTGGATTTCTGTGCCGTAGCTTTACCTCCATGAGCATGAGACTTGATGGGAAACAAAGGAAAAGTGAAGTGATAGAACAGGCAGGCAACACTTATGTGCTCTGACTCACTGAGATACAAGAGGTCCTTGTGCATTGTTCAGTGAAAACAAAAAAATTGTAAACAGCACTACTGTGCATAAGCACTACTCCATCCTGTTCATGGCATATTGCCTCCTTCCACATGTATGACCCTATTTTTTTAAAGTGCTTTCAAGAACTAGTAAAAGATATAAGGAAAACCAGAAACTACAGCTTGCTTGACATGGATATAAAATTTAATAACCCTGAGAACTCTCTCTGTCTCTTTTTTAAGCTGAAGTAACTGTCTGGGTCAAAGAAAGATGAAGAAGTTATTATGTTATGATATGAGTGAAATTAGGTAGTCTGCTCACAAATCAGCTCCTTGCCTTTTTTTTCAAAGTGGATATAGCTAGACTAAAAACATGAAACTCACACTTTCCCTGCTGTTTCCCAGTGTCTGTTGAATAGAAGAGAGATTTTTCTTTGAGATTCAGAGCGCTGTTGAAGGATTTTATCTTGCTCTGATCTGTACAGCCTCTGACTTGCTGTGGCACAGCTATCTGTACAGGGGTGACCCCACCCTGGGACAGCCTCAGGCTGACACAAACCAGCTGCAGGAGTGGGGCTCCCATCAGCTACCAGCCAAGACTGGGTGTGATAAGGGATCAGGACACACACCACACACATCTGTCTTTGTTATCAAAAGTATTTCATCTATGACTCAAATCAAAAGGACTTTAATTTTGTTGTTGTTGTTGTTGTTGTTGTTCCTTGCTTATCTCCAGAAACTCTTCTGGTTTTTTTCCCTGGGCAAGAAATCAGCTTCTTTAGTTTAGTCCCTGAATAAAATGCCCAGCTGTGCTGAACTGGGCTACACTGTGGAGGAATGTTTTTCAAGTCAGATATAAAGCTGTTCTCCTTTCCCCTTATACTCTTCAAATTAAACTTCAGAGAACACTGTGGGTTCTCTCATTTCACACCTAGAATATACAGCAGCAGGTCTTTAAGGTAAAATCCTCTGAAAGAAAAATGGATTTATTTTCTCTTGAGGATGCTATTCTGCTGCCTCTAGGATGAGCAGCAGTTGCAACAAATCTAAAAGTTCCTCAGTAACTCAGCTGGAGTGGCCCCAGTGGATAGACCCCCATCCTCTGCGGTCTGCAAGAATCTGTTCAGCTCTGTATGGAAATTTTACACTGCTTTTATTAGGCATTAAACTGCAGTGCAGTTTTGAATAGCAGACTTAGCCATGTTTTCCATATAGGTACTGAAGGGAAGCAGCTGCATGTGGGGGAAGCAGTTTTGAGAGAGACAAAGTTCTGAGATGGTTATGCATGTTGCCTCTTTCCCATTAGTGATTTTGTTCTTTTATTGCTTCTACTCAAATGACTTGTTCTGGTGCTGCAGACAACCAAAATTTCTGTAGGAATATTTATTTTTCCTTTTTTCTCATCTTCTTTCTCCTTTAAAGTACTCAGAATTACCATTGTAAATCACATTGTAGCTGGATGTAGCCAATACATCAGCAGTCTTAGTGCAATTTAAAGCCCCTGGTTACAGCAAAGCTAATCTTAGCCTTGAGATCATCCAGTTCCACCCCCCTGCCATGGACATGGACACCTTCCATTAGACCAGGTTGCTTCAAGCCCCATCCAACCTGGTCTTGAACACTTCCAGGAATGGTGCAGCCCCAGCTTCTCTAGTCAACCTGTGCCAGTGTCTCACCACCCTCACAGTAATGATCTGATCTAAACCTGCCCCTTTTCAGGAAGCCATTAGACTTGCTCTAACAGGTCCATGTCTCTATCAGACCTGCATGTAGCACTCCAGGTGGGGTCTTGCAAGAACAGAGTAGAGGGGCAGAATCACCTCCCTCTACCTGCTGGTCACACCACTTTTGATGCAGCCCAGCTTTTTTGATACATTTGCTTTTTCTGGGGTGAAGGGGAAGGTTGTTGGGTCACATTGAGCTTTTCAGCCAGCATTCCTTCCCTCTCCTGATGTATTAGATATCTGTCAGTCACTGGCAATGCAGAAGGTGTCTCTCCAGGCCTGGCTATGATTAACTCCACAATAAGGCAGGTTGCAGCTTTTGTCTCAACGTCAGTGAAAAGGAAAGGCAAACCTTTCAAACCTGTTTGTGTCATGTGGGTACAACAAGGACGTACCTGCCATGAGTTAGCCGATGATTTTTGACACATACCTACAGATATGTTTATCTAAGAAAACATAAAAGCAAAATGTAGATAGCTATGTTTATCCTGCTCTTGCAGCTGTAGCTTCTGACCTTTTTCCATGACATTCCTAAGCACCTCTACTCCTGTCCTTGGGGATCTCACCATTTACTTGCTTGTATAGTCTTCATTACTGATTTTAGCACAGTCTTGGAAAAGCTCTGGAAAAACTCCTTTGTAATAATTGCCCCATGTTAATAGTTATAGAGAAACTGGTTGCATTTCAGATATCACTTTGCAGAAGCACAGTATGTGGTTGCCTTTTTCTTTTTAGATTTTTGACTTCGTTATGAGAAAGTGTCTTTCTGCCCTCCTGCCACAAAGGTCTGACTGAGCAGCTGACTGTCACTCAGTTTGTTCTCCTGTTTGAAAACAGAGGTGTTCTGAGGTGAGGTTTTTTCAGCACCCAAGGTATTTTTATATGAAGGGGGTCAGATACATCCACAGTAGAGTGGCAGAAGTATGAGGGCACCTGATTTGAACAGACAGGGACCTTTTTTCAGCCTCAGTGAGTAGGCCAATGCCCAACAAGACATCAGGGCATTCTCCCTGACAGGAGGCACCACTAGAGCTTCAGAGGCTGCCCAGGGTTGCACCTGCCTGAAAACACTGCCAGGAAGGATCTGCTGCCTCTCCACCAGTCCCCAGAGCTTTTCTTCTCAGGTCCAGTTTGAATCTGGACAGGAACCTCATGAATGCCTTCACTCTGGCTCTTTCTCCTCAGGAGAGGTGCTGGGACCATACCTATGGGGGAGGCCATTGCCTGGTCCCTGTCTCCTCACTGTCTGTCCTGCCAGGCCTCCCTCCTGATCTGCCTTCCCCCTACTTCCCCCTACACCTGCCTCCTTCTTTTCTCTGTGTGAATGGCCACCATATTGTACTGGCCAGCTGCAGGTGTCTGGTGGCCAAACTTTGCTACAGGGACATCTGTCTTGGTAGGTCTCTACATGGAGGGGATAGGGTTTGGATAAGGACAGACCTGGAGGACAGTACAGTGGTGTCCTCACAGCTCCCTGCAGACAAATGCATTTTTGTCTCCTCTTTCTCCAGCACTGTGGAGGACTTTGTGTCTTGAGGAGTTCCTCAGGTTCTCAGCCAGCAGGCAGAAGGCTCTGCATTATGGTGAGACCCTGTGCCTAGAGTCACAGAGCTGCTCTGTGGTGGTACTGACACACAAGAACGGGTCAGAATGATGTTTCCCTTGTTGCAGTCATGGGCTTTTTTGTGTGAACAGTGCAATTGGAACAAAAGCAGAGCTCCTGATTTGGACAGCCTGCATGGGCGTGATAGGAGAGCCAAGCAGTGTCCTAGGCAGAGCACTGACTGTGACCTGATGCTGTGTTCCACTGAGCCCGAGCAGAGCTCAGCTTGTGCAGCTGCTGCTGAGGCTGGTTCCAGGGGGAGTGGGGTGAGGATTCAGGGTGGGTGCTGATATTGGATGGGAGCAATAACTCAGGCAGGTCTTCGATCCTGGGGAAGAGAAGTGGCATTGCTGACAAGGGCATAAGGTGCTGGCACAATTGGTGGGAACTTGGGGCAGCAGTCAGGGCTATCTGTGAAAGGCATTATGAGAATTTTAAGCTGGATGCTTTAAGCTTTTCTTCTCCCCCTGTCATTTCCCCTAATAGCATTTCACTGAGAGTATGCTCTGTTCTCAGTGAGATTACAGGCAGGTATTGCTTAAGGCAAGACTTGACCCTCACAGATGAGTTTTTGCATCACGAATTTCTGCACTTGAACTTGTACAGATTGGTGATTATTTGAGGTCTTAAATGTGTTGTGGTTACATTACTTCTATGAAGATTATTTAAAAATAACAGGGTTTTAAATTGGATATAGTAGCTACTTTCAGTATGCATTTTTGGAAGGAGATATCTTTGTATGTGTATGTCTTCTCTTCTTTGCATCTGATGAAAAGGTTTTTGAAGTGTGAAAACCAGTCTAACTTTAAGATCCTTTTTTTTGCAGTGCAAAATATGAGGAAATGTATATTTATTGGTCAATCTTTTTCTTGCCTTCTGCAAGCAGAATCTGCCTTCTGCTGGACTGTGCTTGATAATTTCTCCCTGATGTCAATAGAAAAAGCTTGTAATTATAGTGTCAGTTTGCCTTTGAAAGCAGGCCTGGCTTAAGCACTAAAGACAGAAAGAGTGTGCACATATCACTCCTGACATTTTCTCAGAGGTATTACTGCCTTGCTAGCTCACCTATCAAGCATGGTGAATTGTGTTTCTACCCATTGATTACTAGCTTTCCTGGGCAACTGAAAGCGTTGCTAGCTATTACCTGACATGATGTAAAATCAGTTGAATACTTTGGCAGGTACACTGTGTTAAGAAACCGTATTTTTAAAATGTCCTTACGAGGATTTTATTTATGTCAGTTTGCTTTTATCTTATCCTTGTACTGGCAATATCTGTTTTTTAGTATGTATGTATGCATCTATGTGTCTACACCAACCTTCTTCCATATTGTTAAGATACGCTGTTTTGAACAGAGCATTCATAAATTATATTGGAAAGGGTTGATTAAGAGAGTGATTTTATTTATCATAGTCACAAATCTTTAAAATCCACAGGGAAGGCTTCTCAGCCAATGATGTTATAATTTTTAATGCCTTTCCTGACCAAGTTTTGGGAATCACACCTTGTCCCTGAATACCCTGAGGATTACATATCCCCTTGTCAAAAATGGCAAGGTTATTATTCACTCATATAGTGCCAGTAGTGTTCAGGAGCTGTAATCATCTTGTAGTGATCCATGTTATTAGATTTCAGTGGTCTGACAACAATTTATCAAATGCCACTTACTATATCAAGAAGGGCAAGCAAATAAACCTGTCCTGTCCTGTCAGCCTCAGCACCAGCACACACGCTTGCTTCCCCGAGCACCTGAGGCATGAAATCCACCAGGGCTATTTCTGACACAACTCGCCTTTAAATAAAAACGGGTATTTCTGGAGAAAGCAATTCGTGCGCCCGTTCACCCGTGCACGGGACCCAGTTCATGAGGGACACCTGTGCAGCCAGACATGCCCTTCTCCTGCAGCACTCGGGCCGCGGTGCCCGGCGANGCAGGGGGAGCGGAGTAGCCAAGGGCCGGGTGCCCTCTCTTGGCCACCTTCACAACAGCAGCCAAAACCAGGGCTGAAAATAGCGGCTGGTACCGCAGCGACGTGACCGCTTCAGGAGCGGAGACAGGCTTCACGTCGCGTCTCCGAATGTAGAGAAATGTTTATTTCAGTGCAGGCCCAGGAGCTGAAGGTGCTGATCTAAACCCACAGTGCCTCTGTAGCTCGGGTGAGACAAGTGACTCCTCGGGCTCTGTTAGACCACCCCAACAACAGGGCCGAGGAATCCCGGCACTGCTCCTTGGGCACCGATATCAGCTACAAACGAGAGTCAGGGCTCCTTAGCCTGAGCCCACGCGGACTTTCCTCCTTGGCTCGTGTCATTTGTCACAGCAGTCTTTTGCCGCGGAATTTACATTTTGATGAAACACCGCAGCTATCATTACTTCAGCAGGATTGCCTTTGAGTGGCAGCTGTGGGGTTATACTTGTGCCTGCATGATAATACTAGAACTTTAGTAAGGCTGTGTGGGGAATACTATAAAATTTCTAAGGTTATTCAGTTTATCAGCCATCAAACCTACCAGTTCCAGAGGTATGGTAGATCAATCTTGTAGAAAAGCTTGTTCTGACACTAAATAGTGATTTTTCTGCAGCTAAAATAGAACCAGGACCAGGAGTTGGACTTGGATGATCCATGTAGGTCCCTTCCAACTCAATATATTCTGAGGTTCTGAAAATAAATGATCATTGAAACATTATTTAACATATGAATAAAAATAGCATGGTTAAGTGAAAAAATATTTGATCAGCCTTTTAACAGATAAGAATGCCTGCTAACTAATAAACTGAGAGTTTAGTGTGAGACTCCATCTACACACAGTCTTTGTCATCCTACTAAAAGAGAGCATTCTGTAAAGGATCTAAATGATATTTATGTGCTTGATAGAAAAATTGAATATTAATCTTTTACTTATGCTGAGGACCAAGATAGCTACTGTTTGTAATGGAGCTCAGGTGGTTTATCCCTGCTGAAGATCTCTTTTTTTTTTTTTTTTTTTTTTTTTTTTTTTTTTTTTTTTGCTAGATATCTCAGCAATTTATTTATAAGAAAAAAGGAACATGGAATACAGCAAAACTGGGTCTATGAAGTGAAGTTGCATCCTGCTGCTGTTCTAATCAGGTTCTGGGTATAAAACAAGATTGTTTAGTAGCAAACACTATGACAGGAGTTGAACATATGCACTCTATTTCCAGCTCTCTTGCTATGTAACTTTAAATATCTCACTAAACCTCTTAACTCATGGAATTGTTATCTGAAGATTGGTAACTATCACAGGCATGTCTTTGCATCTGTGAATAAGCTGCAATTTATGAAGCCCCCTTAAGTGCCTAGTGGAAAGACACTCTTTGAAGGCTTGTTACTGATTTGTTGGGTGACATTGATATAGACAGAGCAGCTGCCCTTCCAGGACACAGAGCCCTTACTGCTGGGACAATGCTGGCATTGGCATGGGTACATCCCATGTTAAATCTTTCTTTTTGGTGCTCAGAGTTTGGAATCGAGGTAAGCACTTATGTCTTTTGAAGAGCTGTGTGAATTTCCTTAGAATCACAGAGCAGAATGATTCAGAACAAGCTTCAAGGCCAACAGAATGTATATGGATGCAGAGAGGAGAAAGACAGGCCCACAGTGATAAGACAGAAGTTCACAGATGAAATATCTGAAGCATCCACTGAAGACTAGACAGCCATGAATCAGAATCAGCTGCAATGTGCCACTTTTAATGTGAGAACTCTTGATATCCTTTGAGCTGCAACAGGCATTTAGATCTTGTTGCAACCAATTCTTGTTCCTCCTAATTAAAACCAGAATGCATTCAATACTCTAATGCAAAATGCTCATATAAATTACTTGCATTCTTCTACTTGAGTTGACAAGTCAAAACAACCCCACAGGAGAAGGGACTGCAATATGCTCTGACACAGCCTCTGCACAGTGCTCATTGATAAGACAAACATTTCCTGAGATGCATGATAAAAAACTGATCTTAAAAACCTTAACAGGCAGGACAGAGTGTGCAGGCTGCCTGCTCAAGCTACCTATTCATCTTCTATGGAGCTTATAAACAGTGGGTGACATGGTGCTATATTTTCATGTGGTTTTATTATTATTTAACAAAGCCAGGAACAATATTTGAATAGCAATTCTATGTTTGGAAAGGTAGGCACTTTTAAGGCACATAGAGCTGACACGCCCCGAGGCTATACCTCATTAGTTTGCTTATGTTACCTAGCTATATATCTCTGGGAATAGAGTAGGTGCTTTACATACAAATAAAAGATGTGGGTGGAGGAGGAAAGAGGGCTGAATTATTCACTTTTCTGCCCTGCAGCTTGTGTAATCATGCTTGCTAGGGCAAAGTGAATGTAAAATACCTGAAGTAAGGTTTGAAGCTGGTGTAAGTTAGTACAGCCCTGGTGAAGCTCACAAATATCATGGGCAGCTTCTGTGAAGGCTTAGACCTGCATTATATTCACTGCTGTGAATGGCTGTGAGGAATCAGGTCTGAGGTCCCAGGCCTTGTTTATGCATGCTAAATAAGCATAGGAATTCAGGGGGGAATGATCTGAAAGCAAAATACTATTTTGAGTTGTACAGGTTTCTAGACATGTGAGCAGGTGACTGGACTCCACTTAAGCAGATAGAAGTCAGATGGCTGCTCTTGAAGAGTAGGAAAAATAAGTGTCAGGGAAGAATTCCTGTTCCAAGCCAATAATTGACTTTTTTTTTTTTTTTTTAAATTTCATAAGCAATCTAGATTGGGAATAAAACTCTTAGTCAATGTGACAGTGGCATGCGTTAATACACAAAACAAGTGCCAGGAAAATGCATAAAAAACCAAATGCAGTTTCTGAGTTAATTAATTGCTCAGCACTGGTAAAGCAATGTAACCATTTATTAAAATAGACAAGGTTTTGTGTGCAAGTCACAGCTGAATTGCCTGCTAATTAAGAAAGAGCTAATACTCATTTAGATAATAGTCTTGTCAATAATTGTGGACAAAAGGAAGAAAAATTTTATTAACTGGAAAAAAATGGAATTGATGACTTCTGTTTATTGAAATCTGAAAAAAATTAATGAGCTTGAGAGATATTGATACTAAATGGTACCAGACACTTCCTGTTGAGTGACTGTGTTCTATTAGACACCTGCCAAGACACTTTTCTCTCATCACTCATCATTATCATTAGCTAGGCTTTTATTGTGTGTTTGATAACATACTTGAGGGAATACTTAAATATACTGTGTGGGAGTAAAGAGCATGGGAATAAAAATTTGATTGTAATAATTTCTTTGTTTACCTACTGATAGAAATTCCAAACTTTATAATGTGTGTAAAGAGGCAATTTTGAAAAATCTATAGACATCTTATTTCCAAAACTCATTGGAGAGATGGTCCAAGCCACAGATGGGTGTTTGGGCTACATCTACAAAGGGTCTTTGGTCCCACAGGACATACCTGGTGAAGTGAATGGCTTGCAGAATGTGATTCATGGTGGCTTTCCTGGGGAGGGCATGGCAATCCAAAACGAAATACAGAAAGAGGAGCTCCCAGTGGTAATAGTAAGGGCAGGGACATTCTGAAAACTATCCTTTCAGTGCTTCTGAAGGCACCATCCTAGAATGTTTCATACACTTATGAACCTGATTGTTGCTTTGTTCTTTCAAAAAATCTTGGCTCTTTCCATTTACATGACCAAGAGTGCTGTCCCTGTCATGACCACATTAAGGGATTATTTAGAGGTTGTGACTTGTCTGGAAAGTGAGATTTGTGCTTCTCAGCCTTCCAAAAATTCTTTTTTCAGATTTATGCCTTACAGGCCAAACACCTAGGCTTTGCAAGAAGTAGATCTGTGTTCTTCAGGTCAAAGAGGCAAATTGCACAATGTGAGCCAGATGTCACCTTGATTGCAGGCATCAAACAGAAAATTTCATAGTTCTTTTTCTGACAGACTCCTGTCATCTCCTCTGGCAAAGATTTCACTTTCCTCTATACCAGACAAGTTTGTATGCTTTTCTATAGACCCTAGGGGTAAGATTTGGCCTATCTAATCTTAGAGATCTCTAGTGTAAACTTCAGCTTCTGAGTGAATCATTGAGATTTCCTTTATAGACAATAAAGAACAGAACTGTCTTGAACAAAGTCTTATTGTATTGTAAAGCAGATGTGCAAAATAGGTTGGATGAGTCCTACCTAAAATTACATATTTCTTTCCTCTAGAGAGTTTCAGGTAACTAGCTCAAAATATACTTCCAGAGAGAAGCATGCATATCAGTGGCATCCATATAAAATAAATCTCTCTCTAGATTTCAAGGTCTCCCACATCTGAAAGTCATTAGGTAATGACGGAGTCATTAGGTAATGAAGGAGGTGATAGAGGGTGAGAAATAGACACTGCTTCCTGTTTCCTTCAACTTCTCTGTCTCAGGCTTCTTTAAAATTTACAGAAATTATGCTCAATTATTATCAGTTGTCCTAGTGAGATAACCAGAAAATGAATTACGTTTTGTTACTGACCTTTTTGTAAGGATCAGTCTGGAAGCCTGCATGTGTTCTGTTTTGCTTTTGTAAAAGGGCTAAATGAAGAGAATGAATCGTTCTAAGTCAGTTGGAGTTAGATCAGCTTTTTGGGAAGGTTTTTATATGTTTTTCCTATTCCCCTTTTCTGAAGTTCATTCTCGTATTGTTTGTGTTTGGAACAGATTTCCCCTTGTAAACTCTGAGCATAGTATAATCACAGAGAAACTCATATTCGCATAATTCTTTCCTTTTTTGCTTCTCCACATCCATTGTTCATCTGCATTCTGAATGTTCTGGGTTTTGAGACTTGTTCCTTGGACCTATTGAACTCACAGTTAATTGACCTTGACGTTGATCAGTGAGATGTGACCAGATAATTTGACTCTAAAGCATATTTGAGCTGGCAGTTTTATTTTTCAGCATTCTTAATGGAAAAATGCAATGATACGTTGCAAGATGCTGTATGTCTTGGAAACCCATAACATTTACAAAATAAACATCAAACGTGAAGAAATAAACTAGTTGTTGACAAGTTGTGGCAAAGAGGAGACTTGATCAAGCTTCACTTCAAAATGCTGGAAGATGCTGACTGTATCATCAAAAAGTTATGAATGTGTGTGCTGATAGAGGGATTTCTGCACTGCATGCCTATTGCTACATAGTGTTAGGTTGCTTTTCTTCAGATCTAGGCCAATTTTCAAGAAACTGAAGCTGTACTGTATGCAGATAGTTCTGCCAAAAAACCCTCAAACAAACAAACTAAAATAACTCTTGCACCTAATTCAATCTTTACAATTTGGACGTTTTGGAAAATGAATATATACATCACAATTTTAATTTTCAAGTCCTTTCCAATGAAAACCCATGTCATCACCTGTCAACAATCTCCATGTAACAAAATACATTATTATGGAAATGTCACAGATAGCAATCTATAGATATATCATGGATAGCCTGTTGTTGGGAAGTCATTACTTGTCAAGCTCTTCTAATAAACATTCATTTACTTGGGTTTTGTTTGTGATGCTCAAGCTGAGAAATGCAATTTAGCGGGATTGTTTATTTTGCAACTTAATGCTAAATCAGGAGGGAGAGGTCTTTCTTGGCAAGGATTTCAAACACTTCTGAATCCAGAGATTAAGTCTGCTTGTCTCTGACTGTACTTAATGATTTTTGATTACTAGAGCTGATAAATATTAGGGCTTAACTAATGGCCATAGAGTGAGGATAAAAGTGATAATTTGCTCAAGGAGCTTACCACTGACATCTTGAAAAGAGAATCCTTGGAATTAATTCATCCATATACTCATGTCAGGGCCATCTATTGCTATTAACTATTACTTCAAAGCCCTACCTCTTTAAATCACAGAATCATCAGTGTTGAAAGAGATCTTCAAAGCTATCTTGCCCAACTGTCAACTCAGCACCACTGTAACCACCCCTAAACAATATCCCCAAGTGGCACATCCAGATACCTCTTTGAACATTTCCAGAGAGAGTGACTCCACCACCTCCCTGGGCAACTAATTTAAATGCCTAAACCCTCTCAGTGTAAAAACTAAAAAATCTGAACCTCCCCTAAGCACAATTTAAGCCTATTTCCTCTTGTCCTGTCACTTGATACATGTCAGAAGAGGCTGACCCCCACCTTGCTACAATGTCTTTTCAGGTGGCTGTAGAGAGAATATAAAGTCCCCCCAGAGCCTCCTGCAGGCTAAACACCCTCAGCTCCCTCAGCTGCTCCTCACAAGGCTTCTGCTCCTGACCCTGACCCTTCCCCAGCTCTGTTGCCACTCAATGCTTCAGCCCCTCAATGTCTCTCTTGTTGTGAGGAGCCCAGAACTGAGCACAGGATTTGAGGTGTGGCCTCACCAGTGCTGAGTACAGGAAGACAATCCCTGCCCTGGTCCTGCTGGCCACACTATTGCTGACACAGGCCAGGATGCCATTGGCCTTCTTGGCCACCTGGGCACAGCTGGCTCCTGTTCAGCTGCTGTCAGAGGGCACCTCCAGATCCTTTTCCACCAGGCAGCTTTCCAGCCACTCTGCCCCCTGTAGAGCTGAAGGAGGTTGTTGTTACCAAATATTTTAATGAGTTTTGTCTTGAACAGTATAGAGGATCTGTGTAAACGTTGTTCATATTTATATAAAGACACCCGAGACATTGCTAGGAGGAATGTATTATCCAAAGATGGTAAGAATTGAATTGATGATGATATTATTGCTCATTGTAAAGATTATCAGGCATAGGCTTACTAAGACTGTGGGGACACAGTCCAAGCTCATTAATTGTCCATTGGATTAAAAATCCTAATATTCATGTCTATTTTGTTTTCCTATATTTGACCACATTTATGTTAAATGTGGAAGTTCTTTCAGTCTTGTTAGGTATTTTTATAGAGCGCATGTAATAAAATTAATGGCCCCATAAAGTCTGTGACTAAACATTCTAAAATTTTCTTTGATTTAGGGAACAATCATCAAACTTACAACAAACTTCAGTGCAATTCTCTCACAGTTTATTTGGCGTGAGAACAAAACTTTACTAGGTGCTTGAGATTCACTTGGTCTCTGTCTCAACCTTTGTCTCTTATCAGGTTCATCAAAGCTTTTAGGAGATACAGAAGTTTTTTGATGAAAAGCAGATTAGGACTGCAGGATGATGCTGAATTTTTTTTTTTTTTTTTTTTTTTGGCAATCCTGAAGTTTTTTTAAAGCGAAGTACAGTGGCTTCTAACAGAAAGAAAGAAAAAAAAGAAAAAGAAAAAAGTGTGATTGTAGACAGTTTTAAGCAGAGCATCTAGACAGGAAAAAGAATTTTTCTTTTCATTCCCCCAAGCTCTTAAAAGCATCTGGTAGTTGATGAACCTTTGATTTTAGTGGGGAAGTGGAAGTTCAGTGTTAAACTGGAAATGTCATGCAAGTGTCAAATTCATTCTCTTTTGAGGTGTTTCACAGCTTTCACCTACACTCTGGCCTAGCCCTTTGCATTAGATAGTGATGGCTCTGAAAGGCATTAATGTTTTTATTTTTGTTATCAAGAAACCTTCCCTCCCTTTCACCTAAGTTAAAAATAAATGCAAAAAAACCCCCAAACCTAGCCAGGCAATTCTCTCTGCTCCTAAATCACCTTGATGTTTGTTGTTCCAAACAAGCTTATTTTCCAGCTTTGCCTGGCTGTTTGGTAGGCTGGTAAAGAGATGAAGGATGTTTAAAAAAATGACTTCTGCAGAGTGAGACTCAAAGAGAAAAGAGTGAAAACTTCTTTTAGGCTATTTAGACCTCTTGGATTACTGAACTTCTTTCTTTTCAGTACAGGTATTTGGACAGCTCTTTCTTAGAGGCCATTTGACAAAAGTTTAGGAATGTTTCTGCCAGGATCACCTCACTCCATTTTCACATTCATCCTAACAGCTTCACCATCCCCCTGTATCCTACAAAATCTTCATGTAGGCTCCCCATAACTGCCTGTCTCTCACCTTTATCCCTTCAGGTTTTGTCTGTTCAACAACATTCCTCCATGCTATTTCACTGTTGGCTCTTCCTCTTTTATCTTCTGGTTGTCCAAATCCCTAGACAGTGAATCAGAGACCGAAAGGGGAAGTGAAATGCAAAAATAGGGTACCAGGTTATTTGATGGCTTTGGGAATGGCTCCAGCCCCATCAGAGACTGTTTTTGTGCGGTCTCACCATGGAAAATAGGCAGGAGTTGGGTGCTTCATGTCAGTCCAGTACATTTGATCCAGGTCTGAAACCAGAACCTGACTGGCACACAACCACTTCTCTGCCCTCCTCCTCCTCCTCCTCTTGCTGCCTAATGCAATCTTTTTCTTTCTTGAAAGCTACCGATCATCCTTCTTCAGTCCAATGGCCTTCAGGAAAGCAGTGAATTTCAGGCATGTGGTCTGAGAAACTCGTTCATTTTCTCATCAGTTTTTGCACTGACTGGTGGAAGGCAACAAAACAACAGCACTTTTCTTTTTCAAACAAGGCACCAAGCTGGCAGTGCCCTCAAACACAATCTTTTAGATAAAGATGTCCAAAGCATAACAAACAGGCTGAAATTATAAATCCATTGCTGTCACAGAGCTTACAAGTTCTTAGTTGACTTGCCTGTGCATAGCTGATTGTTTTCTTTCTGCATAGCAGCATGTAATTAAAATATTCATATGCAGATTGCAGCGCATTTAGGGCTGAATGCTGCTAGATGCTGAGCAAAATTTGAATAGTGCTGAGAGATTTCATCTGCCAAGGAAGAGAGAGGATGCTCAAAGTAGTCTGAGTTGGCCAGCATCTGGCAGACTGCCTTAACATTGATTTGTTCTTATTTAGGCTAAAACTGGCAAGGAACAGGAAAGCAGTTTAGGGCTCAATTAACAAACAGCCTTTAAAAAATGTATTTCACTTTCTGCCTTAGGCTTTGCCTTAGGGCTCTGTTCACAGAGCTAAGACTAAAAGAGAAAAACTGCTTATATACATAATATCCTGTAAACAGTTATCCCCTCATAATAAGGGTAATTCAAAACATCTCAGTGTCACAGACACCCTGGTACGGGAATCAATCAGGCTGGTATTAGGTCAAATTATTCAGTAGAATAGCTACAATTGATTTGGAAAATGTTTATTTGTTTGTTTGTTTGAAGTTTTCATAGTGTTTGAACTGGAAAAAATAAAATAGTATATTTTGAATTTGGGCATAAAGTAGGCAGGGCTGAAGAAGTTATGTGGCAGGAGACTGTTGCTTTGTCCTGGTCATGGAGAATATTGTATTGGAAAATGTAAAGTTGGGACAATGCCATTGGGACATATTACATTAGATGAATGTATTCATTATGGCAGTGGCTACTTCTTTCCTGCTGCACTTCACAGAGGTGCAGAGGGCCTATGCTGTAACTGGGGGTAGTTTTGATTAACTCACTTGTGTGTTCTTAAAAAGGCTTATGTTATGGCAAAGAAGAATGGGGTTTTTTTGGAGGAGTGTTTTTGGAAAGCAGTGAAAGCCATCTCTGCAGAATGACTGTGACTGGGGTCATGGTACTGTGATCCTCCTTCTAGGAGCTGCTGCCTGGGGAGAGGATGTCCCACTGCTGCTCTCCCTAGCTGCAAATCATCTAGGAGACTGGGGATTTGAAATTCTTCAATGCATTACAATCTTTCTACTCCTTTAATTAGATCAACACCCAAACCATCCTTGGCTGAATTTTCTGAGGTTTTGCAGAGGTCTTTGTGCAGAAATTAAAAGCTAAATCAATAAAATGGCAAGACAAATATCCATCTCCTTCATCTCATTAAATTTATTTCTGATTATCTGACTTCATGAGACTTTTTTCCTCTCCTTCCATTCAGGTGGTATCAAGAGAGAGTAATTCCTTCTAGAGCAAAGTGATTCTCTGTTAGTCTACATTCTGTTTGTCTATAAAGTTTCCCTAAGTTGCTATGGCAGTACTGATAAAGAGATCTATTTCATCCTTCTATGTGTTTGTTTTTCATTTTGGAGAGTAGAGAAAGAGTGTGTCTGATCACACACTTCCTTTGTTCTCTTTGGAGAAATGTGCAGGGTAATATTTCTAAATTAAGCTGATTCAAGGTTTATTAGCACTGTAAAAAAACTGATTTTGCTGCCCAAAAGATTGAGCTTGTGCTAGCTTACGTTCTGGGGAAGAAAGAGATAGCAGAAATGGTATGGGAGAAGATGTTGCACAGTGAGATAATGAGCTTTGGAGAGCCAGGCTTGCTGGTTTTGCTTCTGAAAGACGAACAGGATGCAGGGCTAACCTTTGGAAAGGAGGCACACCACCTCTTTTCCTTAGCAAGAGAAGCCACAAGAACCTGCCCTCAGGGGTTTGTGCCATAATTCTGAGCAAATTCTCAGCCAATTCTCGGCCTCAAAGAAATGCAACAATATCATTGCATTCTCTCTTTCTTAATGGGAGCTTCTCTGCTGAACTTAGAGGAAAAGCACGGCATGGGATGTAGGCTGAGGAATGACAGATGCTGCCCTGCTGTTCTCTGTTCCCTGTGTTCAAATCTGTAACAAGGAGATGATCCAAGGGTGATGATAAGAGAAAAAAACATTCAACTGGCCTCTTATGAAGGTTAGACAAAATATCATATTGGAATGTTTGGATTTGGGATTTTTTTGTGTTTTGTTTTAATTTCATATCAGCTGCAGAAGTTGAGGCTTGAAAATAAGGATGATATGCTATTTTTGGAAGTCTGAAGAATCCCTTTGAAAGTTAATTTATCACAAGCTTGTAAATGACATGCCTTTTTCATGAAAAGTTGAATAATGGCCATAAACAAGTACAGGATCTCCTAACTGTATCCAAGTGAGAATAACAGATATCGGTATGTAAAATGCTTTAATAAATAACATGAATAACTGGTTCTTAAAACAAATTTATTTTGCAATCAGTGTTTCTTTATATTCATTCTTGCTAAGGAATTGAAACCACAATTGTTATCTACGTTATGTAAATTCAGTTTTGCAATGGAAGTTTAATTTTATTTTTTTGAATGCATCTGATATGAAAAAATACCAGAGTATTTAAAATTTCCCCTTGAAAAGCCATTCAGATTTTAAAGAGCAGTCACTATTAAATATTATACTTGGTTAAAGATGGATAGTAGTTTTTCATCTTTGCTGAGACTGGATTTTTCCTTACAGTCGGGAATACTTGAGTGCTTTGTCTTCTGTGAGGGTGAAGTCCCTTATTTCTTACTATGATATATTTTAATGTGGCACCTGCTGCTGTTCTTGGAAGTCTTGGAAGACTTATTCACAATCTAGTTTTAAACACAGATCAAATAACAGGGTTATTGTCTAATTTTTTTTCTCAGATCTGATTCATTGTTTACCCCTATCATTTCATATCTTAAGATGACAATTGTCTACCAATTTGTTTGTGTGGTACCTGGTAGACCTGAATTCAAGTGGAATCCATCAGTATTATATTCATCATAATTAGCCATTCATGTTGCCTCAGCAGGAACAAGTTTTCTGAACAACTTTCAAACACTCCTGTCTCTTGCAGCCCTTTCCATCACTGACTATCTTATATTTTGTTAATTAGGTAGAGATGTTGCATAGCTTTATCTGAAATGCCTTTTTCAGCTCTGCCTGTACAACTCATTCTGTTCAATTATCTTCTTTTTTTCTGCCTTTCTATTCTGCTCTGCATGTCTATTTATCCCTTCTCAAATAAATAGTTCACAATTTCTTTTGGTATATTCCACAGAGTCCCAGCTGACAGTTTGTGTTTGGCATAAATGAGTGGATCTTGTGCAACTGGAAAAAAATCCTGACTGGGTTTAGGTGGAGTTGCTTGTGGTATAGATAAAGACCAAACTGGTTTGTTAAGTGTGTAAAGTCTCCAAAATTCAGAGCAGGATAAGGAAAGGAATGGATAAAAAGGAAATCTTCTTGGTATTTTGAAAATCTTCCAGCTAGTTTTTTGGTACCTTGATATTTCCAAATACAGTCTCATTTATAAACCAGAACTGCCAAGATGCTTGCAAATGACAGGTTTGCAAAGAAAAGAATCATGACAACATTTCAGCTCCTCAAGAAATGATGTCTGCTGAGTGTGTGTGTAAGGATGAACTCACAGTTAGAAAACACAGTTTGTAATTATAACCTATGATTTTTTTCTGCCTGTACCCCAGATTGCTTGTAATTCACTTAATTTCTCCCTTTCTCAGTGTCTGTAGGAATACAACCTTGAAAATAAAATTATAAAGCACAATTTTATTACTCTTGAACAACAGCATAGTATCCATTTGTTGAGATTCAATTTAGACTGAAAGTACTTTTTTCCCTCCTTCTTTCTTTTTCTCCTTCCCATAAAAAAATATTTGTACTTCTGACCCCTCTTCCATCGTCCTTGTTTTCTAGTTACTTGTCAGTATATAAATTCTTGGGTATGGCAATATTTCATGAACTATCTTCAGCTTCTCTGGAATTCTGTCCTGTCATTTAAGTGAAGTCCTGTGTTCCTAATGTCAAACTAGTTTTGTTCAATATGACCAGCAAGGGAGCATATGTTTCCACATTGAGTCCCACTGCCATTTCTGGAGGCATCTCTCATTAATCAAGAATCACTTTGTCATAGTGCAGCTAAAGTTGTCACCAAACTTTAAGTACAAAGTTTGAATAATAATGACTCTTTTTTGTTAAATGGAGTTAACACAGCTGAATAGCTTCCCTGATGGTTTATTATATTAGTCTTTCAGAACATTGACTGATTTGTTTTTATTACCATGAAAGCTTTTGTCTTATGAAAATTACTTGGGACCACAGGTCAATGTTTTTCATGTCACATCTCTATAAAAAGTACATTGCTTTATTATACTTTGTATTCTCCACTGCAACCTGTATGTCACTTAAATTTATTTGTCATGATACCACCGCCAGGCTGCCATTAAATTGTTAAAGTATATTCAGGAAATGCTGTTGCAGTAACCTTTAGAGGAAGACATATGGAAATGGACTATATCTGTTAATTAACATTTCGAACTGCAAGCCTTCCAAAGTATAAGGCCTGGTATGAATCACTACACGTGAGCAGAATACTTAGAGGGGTGATGATCATGTTTTTCCTGAGACAACAGATCCTTCAAGTTTAAATTGCCTATCTATCTATTTAAACTAGGAGACTAAGCTGTTAAAGAACAAAAATGAAATCTAGAGAAAGAGCGAAATATGTGTCTCTCTTCTGTCCCTTCACGCCAGTATAAAAAATGAAATGGCCTGTGATTCTTGTCTGTCTCAACAATGTTTAAAAATTGCAGCTCACAGAAGGAAATCAGAGACCATAAGGGATGCATAAGAAAGAGGAGAACCCATGGTGGAAGCTCCTGAGGTGTTTCAGGTTAAGCTGAACCAGGGATCCCAAGTCTTGTATATATGACACTCCCCACTGGAGAAGGTGCTGACAGGGATGTTGCTATCTCTGAGCTAACATGCTGTGATGCTTCCAGGACATGTTCTGGGAATAAAAAATGAGACTGCATGCAGATGAGCTGAAGCTGGGGAGAATTAAGCTTTCCTGTTCCAGACACTGTGATCTCTAACAAGATTGGTATGTTAAGGGATATTAAGAACATTAATTGTTCATACTTCAGGGCTGGTCAGAATTCCTGAAGCTGGAGTTCTTAATGATGATCCCACAGTAATATAAGTACCTGAAGATGACATCATCCAGTACTGTTGAAGAAAGAGGCTCACTGCTTTTCTGCTTGTTAAAGTTTCATCTACATTGATTCCCTGACATGGTTTGGTGTGGGGTTGCATAAATCCCTGTGGCAATATAAACCAGCACAGGAGCATGCTGGATTTTTGAAGATGGCAGAGACAGGGAGCTGTGTGCATCAAAACAGGTTTGGAGTTACAGTGGGAGCATTAGTCCCAACAGGCAGCTGCTGACAACAAGGAATAGGGATAAAAGTAGAGTGAGGTTGAAGCAGGACAAGTGCTTGTACCCCATGCAAAATGCTTAGGTGAAAACATACATGGGTAAGTGTGATATGTGTGAAAAGCAAAATGATAGACAATTAAAATAAATCCACAGGCTAGAGAAGGCAGAATTGTTTGCTCTGAAATATGTTGTCCATCAAATCTGACAGAAACCCCCAATTTTGCCAGGTTTGAGCTACCTGACCCCACTGCATGTAAGCCAAGAGCTGCACAACAATCTGAGCCTAAAAAATGGAAGGGGTCAATTGAATACAAGCTTTTTTTCCTGTGGACATTAAGTAACTGGAGGAAATTGAAAATTTGTGTTGAACTCAGACAGAAGACTGACAGCTAAATCATTTTTTTTTTTATATTTTCCCAAGCATTAGATTTCATAGAAGGCACTGTGAATTCTGTTAGGTACATGAGGCTAGGCTATGTGGCATGGGAGTATGCTCACAGCACCTCTCCAAGTATTAGCTTGTTTTCATTCTTTTGGGTTATTGCCTGGCAAAACCAGTATAAAACAGGTTGAAGAAACAATTTAATCAAGCTTAAAATATTAAGAGAATGCATCTGTGGAATTACATATTTGAGAGGAAATATTACAAAAGCAGAAATATAGGATGCCAATATAATTATTGTTTCCATTATTCCATTGTTCACTGTTGTCTCACTAGGTGAAAACCAAAACAGAAGCTTTGGAAAGAACTGCAGTGTATCTTCATGCAGGTTGCTTTCACTACAGTGTATTTCAGCATCTAAAATTACACTTCTGGAAAGCTTCTTCCTACTTAATCTGCTGTTTTCATTAGAGTTATTCTTTTTCATTACTGCTTATAAGCTTAGGGCTAACCAGGAAGTCTCAAAATTTCTTGCTTTTCTGAAAGCAGTTTTTCTATAAAACAAATGTGGATGACCACATTTTTCTTTAATTTTGGGGTAGCAGTAAGCCCCTAACTTGTTTAAGTATTTGAAGTTTTAACTTGGCTTGGATGAAACACAGTGTAACACAGACATAGAAAAAAGAGAAATTGCTTTAAGGAACATTCCAATGCAGTTCACTAACCATTAAGTATTGTTCTACTTTTCTGAGCTTAAATCTCTACTGACATGAATCTTTTATATCCTGCAGTGCAAGTTGTACTACTTGGATAACTAATACAGTTAAAGCAGTGGTTTCATTAGACCTGAGAAAGTTTGGAGTTGGTTGTGATTTTTGAGCAATTGAGTCTTGCTTTGTGGCAGTAGAAAGTTATTATGTTTTAATAAAAAAATTTTCTTGAATGTATTCCTGAACTTGATTTTAGCCATCACTGACTTAAAATAAATTAATTTGAAATGTTTTTTTTTGAGACAGCAATTTGAAGGTATATTTTCTGTGTAGTAGTACAAGTTGGTTCCTCTTTTTATGTGTGGCTTTTGAGTTTATTAGCATGGAAATTAGAATGAATGATGTTAAATAAGATGAGCAGACAATGACAGAAGAATAAAGAGGAACTGTGACAGTCACAGAGGCAGTTCTAACAAAACCATGGTCAAATGTTTTCTAAATTTACATAATACTGTGCCAAATTCAGCAACTGTTTATGGAAATTATGTATACTGAAATATGACATGGTTTACCTGGAGTAGGACAAACCAAAACTGTTGAACATTTTATTTGTTTAAAAAGCATACTTTGGCCTATCCTAAAACAAATCGAATTTTTTCCCAAAATGGGTCCAAAAGATATGCATTTATTTTGCTTAGAACTCCAAGTTGGTACTTTGCTGAACTTAATGAGGTTTCTGCTGTCCTGATCCTGAGTTTATTAAGGTCCCTGTATATTGGGTTGTGGCTTGCTATCTGTTGTAGCCATCATTCCCCTAAAATGGACATATGTCATCCTTGTTTCTACCCATTAGGGCCCCCCTGTGAGTGCTGCAGAGTGCTGGTGATAGGCAGTGACCTCACAGCTGTGTTGGACACCTCTGTGGACAACCACAGGAGCCCCTTACACTGAGTATGTCCAGCCTGTAGACAGTTCTGAACTACTGCTCCCCTGCTGATGATTGTCCCTCTTCTTTGCAGAAACACAAAGGTCCAGGAGCAGGTTTTGCCTGTAAAGACAAAGGCAAAAAAGGCACTTAACCTCTTCACTGCTAGTTTTTCCCCTCAGCACACCTATTTTTTCACTGATCATCCTTTTGCAGGCTCATGGACGTATAGAAATATAAGTTTCTTTGTGAAATCTTTGAGCATCAGATGGTTTTGTCTTTTCTGATTTTGTCACAAAATATTAAGCTGTAACTGTTTTGCTCCCTTTTCTTGCTTAAATTCCTTGTACATCCACATTTTGCATTTTAGCAATCATCAGTGACATCGGGCTTCCTAAGCCAGCTAACACTTTTCTTTTTACTTGTTTTTGAGTTCATGGTGTTTTGCCTGTTGAGAATTTCCTATAAATAACAACTTCTGTAGTTTTTTTTTTTCTCATAAATGGATAGACTGGAAATGAGGAAACAGTCTGAAAAAGAAAATTTCCATATAAACAATATGTTTGACAAAATCATAATAAAATGCAAAAGTTATTAACAGAAATTGTAGGGCTACAGTCTTCAGCCAAAAATTTGTTACTGCTGTTGATAAACTGAAGTATTTTTTTCTTGATCAATATGTTTGTTATTTATCTCTTCTCTCCCCACTTTCCATAGGGTATGAATACTATGTACCCAGACAGCAATAAACCTTCAGTTGCAGACCACTGACAGAAATCTATAGACCACCAGTTTGGGAAACCTCAGCTTTAAACTCTAAATGATTCTACATTTGTGTAAGTCAGACACGTTCTGCTATTACATAATGAAATAATTTTATATCCATGTTCATTGTAATGCTAAGAGGTTCAGACAGTGTGTGAGCTGTTTACTCTTGCAAATTGTCTCTAATAATTAGGTGATAAAACTGAAAGTGCTTGTGAACTCTAGATACGTCCTTAAAATGTGCAGGAAAAGCTGTGTGCTGTTTGCAGGTTGTTAAAGAAATCCTTGCTACAGTGACAAATTTTGTAGTGCTTAAATGGTTTGGGTTGGGCTTTTTTTGTATGAAACTTCAGCTTAAAACAATATTGCTAAACAACTAAGGTCCTATTATATTGGTATTTAAGGCAAGGCTCATAGATTGTTGTTTAATAATGCAAATGACAGGGGGAAAGTATAAAGCTGACAAAGAGAATGTTTTTTTCCCTTAACCAAGTTGAGTATTTCAGGCAAAGACAAATATTGGTATTTAAACTTTTTCTTCCTCTGTTGCTCTGCCCTTTTTTACTTTACAATGAGAGATACTATGGAAATACAAAAGCATTACGAGGGGGGACAGTTTTGACTAATGTAGGTTGAAGTGTTTTATGAATGGAAACTGAAACACAAGTTGTGGAGAAATCACTTAAGTCACTGCTGAGATGCATTCATCTCTGGTAGTGCATAAAAGTTAATTAACAGTGCAGTGAACTGGAGGCAATTCAGAGAGAAACATTATTAGATGAAGATGTACAAAGAAAGTGAAATGTCTTTCAGTTTATTGGCTAAGGAGAGATGAATATCTACTAATGTCTGTAAGTGACCTTGACAGCAAGGAGGAACAGTCTGAGTGGAGATGTTCCTTGGGGTGCTCTCCCTGTGGGATTGTTAGGATAAAAGAACAGGTGATCAGGTTGTGATGTGAAAGACACACACAGAGGCCTTTTCCATCCTAGTGTCTGGCAGCTATTGAGGCTGTATCCATATAGCCCCTATATGCAGAAAACATTTTTACTGATGAGCACACTCATACAGGGCCACCTAATGTAAGCTGCAGTTTTCTGTTGTATATACAGCAACTGAAAGTGGAGAACAGCAAAAGCCACTGAGGAGTGGATACTGAATTCCAAGCTTGGATACATTTCAAGACAAGGAAGAGCAAAGCCATTGCTTTGTGTATTTTAACCTAAACTAGAAACTACTGCTTACAGTATTTTGAGAACAGTCCTGCTCTCATGAGGAGGTGGACTTAAAATTCTAAATCAGTCTTTCTAGACTGTACTTGTTATGGGATGATAGAGTTTCCTAGTGCCAGCCCTGGATAGGCTCACAAGAATTATTAACGTCAAACATCTATTTGCATGGACTTTCCTGATTTTGTTCTGGTTACTCCTTTGTTGGGACAATTGTACATAGAACACTTGGTGGAAAATAGGTGATTAAACTATGCCTGCTCCTGAAAGCTGAATTTTCCTATCTGTAGTTTTCTTACCATTTTCGAGATAGTTTTGGGATATGGAGTTTGTGAACAGTGACCAGTTATTACTGATGTGAGCAAAGACAACTAGAATTCCAGGGAAACCTCAAATTTCTCTTGATTGCATGTCTTCTGCTGTCACTTTCTTCTCTCCTAGATTTTTTAGGATTTTCCATTGCTGTAGGCTTTCCATGCATGTTATACAAGTTCCTACATCACTGTCAGAATTATAGGACTTTAAAATTTTAGCCCTATTTCTTCTATTCAAATGGTAAAATGAAAGGGATTTATCTGCATCTTTACTCAGGTTAAGAGTAATTAATATTCAAAAAAATAATTTCCATTTCATCCATGATCAGTTAACATCCAGAAGCTCTCTTTCTCTATTGATATCCAGAATGAACATTTAAAAGTACTGAATCCTATTTTGAATGTAAGTAAGCTGTAAAGGTATGAGCTTGCTCCTTGCATATTTGAAAGGAACCCTTGCTGTGCACCTCATTGGCTAACCAGGCATTCAAAGAGTTCACATACTGAACATGCTGATGTTTTGATGAGTGACTGAGCTCTGCAGATGAAGTCCAGGAGAATTCCTGAGAAAGTGAGCTCTGTAGCAACTGGAAGTAAAGCTGTGGGAGCTGGATGTTTCCACTTACTCATTGTTCTAGACTCTGTGAGCTGGCAGTCAATAGGCAAAAGGAGACAGAAATATATTCTTAAAAATATTTCTGTTCAAATGAGTAAAAAGATAGAGTAAAAATAAAACAAGAGTGAGAGACAGGAAGATAGCATGAAAATAGCAATTTGAGTTATTGTCACAAGGGAGCATTACACATGGCATCACATAATGCATGAGTTAATCATCACAACATTCTTTGGAAGCGAAGCAGAAAAGTACAGAACATGACAAGAATTATATTCAAATGCAATAAAATCTTATTTGAAAGTTGTTTACATTTTAAAAAGTAGATCAGTAAATTAAGGGTAGATGAAACTGGCTTGTGAAAATTCCAGGAACTTGGCAGAATTCATCCATACAGTGAAATTAATTCAAGGCTGATATATTTTCCTTCATACGGTTGATTGCGGCAGGCTCCCTCTCCCTGGAGACTGAGTTCTGTGCAGCATTCCTTAAGAAAGCAATGCTGGCAAAGCAGGCTCAGACAGAGTGAGTGAACTCAGCTCTCCTTGCCCCATACCTGGTTCCTCCATGGCTGTAATTCAGAGAAGGGCTGGCAGAGCACAGTGGCTGCACCGTTACCTGGACTGCAGTAGTGTGACAGATTATCACCAACCTGTCACACCCAAAGCAGACCCCCCACCAATGTTCCCCATTGCTTCTGATAAGAATGCCTTCACTTTGCCAAGACTGGCTGTTGGACTTAGCAGAAAGGGGCCAAGTGGGGCTCCACATGGGACTTCCATCCTGGTGCTAATCTGGAAGTAACCAGGAGAGACAAAAATGAGGAAAGACAAGATCAATAAAGGAAATTATTCGAGGAAGAAAATCATGAAAGCAACATAGGCAAACCAATTAAAACAAAAGGACAGGAAGGTTACATTCACTCCCTGGGCCAGATGCATCCCTGGAACCTCAGCAATGCAGCCCTGACCATAATGGAAATCCTGGTGGAGCTAAGGCATTCCCTGAAACATGACTTTTGCCATGATGCATGATGACATCTTCTAAAAAGCAATTGTGTGATGTGTGCTATCCAGCCTTTCCTTAAAAATGGGGACCTTCCAGTTGATATAGGTCATGATGTGGTTATGGGACTTAAGTGCTAAGCCTTACATATACCCCTGAAATTAATTTGACTGCTGTGTACCAAAATCTAATTTATTTCCTTATCATCCTCCAACCATTAAATTGCTAGAGCTGAGTTGTGTAAATGCTTTAAAGAAAGGCAAGCTTCTAGTCACTAAGGAATATTGCAGAAAATTTGCCTTCTGAGCATGGTTATATAACACCCACTTATTTTAATTAGACTTTAGCTCTCAAAGTCCCACTTTACCTAAGTGGCATGATCACTGAAACACAGCAGAGATCTGTGATAGCAAATGCCATCTATCCGTTCCTTTCAGCAGTGACTTCTCCTTTAATATTGTGTCTCTCAGGCATGAGCCCCAAGCAGCCACTTGCAGTGTTGTCTATTATTAGTGCTTACTCAGAATGGGTCTTGTTCTCCAGCAGAAGTGCAAGAAATGTCTGTGTAAGCATTGCATAGCTTTAATTTTCCTATAGAAGAGTGGTCCTCAGGGAGGAGAGTCAAATAAACAGCAGCCTAAACTGTACTCCAGGTAGCTGAACACCAGGAACAGGATCAAACCAAATTACTCACAAGTGATGCTGATGTTAGTCTTTTCTCAGGAAGATACACCAAGCAGAAACAAGGTTTTTTTTTTAAATAAGTAAATTCCAACTAATTAAAGGTTTCCCTTCCTTCCATTCTTACTTGAAATTTTTGCTGCAATAAAGTCTTTGGCAAGCATGAAAAAGACACTGTGATTATATCCATTAACTCCTCAAACCCTGCAGCCAACTGCCTCTTCTTCCTCTGTTTTTTGTGATGTCCTGTTTTAGAACATAGAGACCCATTTGGCCAGGCACTGAATGAATACTATTTCAGTGTACAAACCCAAAAAGAAAGCCAAATTGTACATTTGTCATATCCTAAAAGGATAATTTGTGTATATAGGTGGCAACAATCCCTTTCTGGTTTTTGGTTCAGTATTCTTGCACTTCTAACTGAGCAGACAAAACAATTTGTTTCCATGTAATCATGACAAGGCTACAGGAAATTCCTGATAATTGTGCTATGCTTTGTTATGATGATGAATTACTGCACATGTTTCTGCCATACCCATTAGTCTTACTTTGCAGTCTTCACCCTGCATGTGCTCTGAGATAAATTGGACATTGAGACTTAAAAGGCAGCATCATCATGAACCAGATTGTTTTAAGGTCAACTTTTTTATCTTGCTTTCTGACATTAGCTGCTCTTTCAAATCTGAAAATGGGAGACATCACATTTTTTTCTCTCACTGTCTAAATGATTTAGAGACTGAATACTTTATAGAACATGCCATCCCTTAATAAAAAAAGAAGGAAGTAATTCCAAGAATAAGTATCTTACAAAACCAAACAAAAAAATCTAATCCTGCATGTAGATAAAACAGTCTTGTAGCAAAAAGGAAGTTTGGGCTCTGCCTGGAGGGAAGAGATATACCTGATAAAAATGCAGGAGTGTATAGATTGGTAGGGGAATTTGAATAAACGTGTTTAGGAAAAGAGAATAAGCAAGGTAATAATCAAATGATACAACCCATAGTGAGCATTTGCAGCAGTTTGTTTTACTGAGTGGATTGTTTACTTCTCAGAGCAGTCACTGCAGTCCAGCAGGGAAAGAAATGCAGTCGAGCATCTGCTACATGTCTTCTTTCTCTCAGTGGACACTACAGTTTTTGCCAGACACGATGCATACACACAAGAGGCACATTGTAAAGAAGCTCAGAGAACTTTCTCAGTCATTTGGCAATATCTATTCTAAAATAGCTAACCACCAAATGGATAAGTTACATCAGGAGCTATACCTGTGTAAACTGCATCCATAATCACATTTATTATGGTCAATTCCTACAAAAATGCTGCAGTGGAGAAGTTAAAATGGAGACTAAATGCACATATCACATGAGTAATAAGATTATCTGAACTTTTTTTAAGAAAATTGCTCAGGGAACTGATATTTACAGAACATTAGGCTGTTGGAAAAATTACTAGTTTTTGTTTAGATTCTCTTAATAAAAGGCAATTTCTCTTTTGTCAAAAATGGACTGTCAAAAGATGAATACCTGTTTCTATACAGATATGCTCTCTCAGTGCTTCATGAGTCTTTTGTTGCCTGATGTTCCAATGTACCAAATTCGTGGTGATGTTGCAGTGAGGGGGTCAGCACCAAAGTGTCTGAGTATACCTAAATACTCAAAGGTTAGTATCTAATGCCCTCTCTGCCCAAGATTCTGCAGCACAGGCCATTTCCACCTTGGATTGAAGCCCAGTTCACCATCTACTGAGTCTGCATGAATAAACTGAGAGGTGTGAATTTTTAGTTCCCGTTATCCTGTAATAATGTGTCTAAATGCATTGTGAACCTGAGGTGACATAAAATGTGGAGTTAACTTATGACCGTCTAAATCTGATCATATAGCTATGCCTTAAAATGACCCTTAAGCCCAAAATCACTCTTCTGTAACTCTTGTGAAAGTAATTGCTGGTGATTTCTGCTTGACTGGTTCTGAAGACAGAGTATGCAATGCATCCTTGTACTCCTGAGGAACAGATATGAATGAGCTTGTGCTGTGCTTTCCTCCTGTTAGCCTGTTGAATAAGAGGGAAACCATAATAAGCAACTTTTTATGAGTGCTACGTATCCTGTGGCAGTGCCATGGCCTTTGCAGATAAAGCTGTTCAAGTTCCTAAATTCCAGAGATTCAGCTGACAACCGAGATACCCAAATTTGTTATGCCTACCTGCAGGAGTCTGTTTGTGGCCTAAAGGCTTGCTTCAGTCACCCCCACACAAGGAGCTGCTGGCATTTCAGATGTCCTGGAGTATGCAAGGCACCTTGACAGCTCTGCAAGATGTATTGCCAGCAGGACAGGCGGGTTATGCTGTCCATCCCAAATGGCACTGGCTCCTGTGTGGGCAATGGATTGAGCCCTCAGTATCAAAGCCTTTGTTAGAGTCAATAAAGATCAAGGCTGGAGTCACTGGAGCTGAGCGAGTGATTCAGCTCAGCAGCTGCTGGTTGCCTTGGTTGGGGTGAACTGAATTGTGCTCTAGGTCGCATTGGCTGGATTTCTGCTGACTGCAGCAGTCAGATGAACAACTGACTAATGTGTGCATGCCTAGATGTAGATAACTGTGCTTAAATAGCCTAAACACAAAAATTGTTTGAATGGTCAAGAATTAACTTTTGAAATTTGAAAGGATAGTGGCAGAAGTTCCTTTTCAGAACTAATACAGAGCTATTGGAGTACCTATAAAGTTTTAAGGCCTCGTGGGTATTTTTCCTATGGAAGTTTATCAGGGGAAACTTTTATTTACCTGGTATACAAAAATTAAAACATAAGACAGACCAACTAACAAATTATCTGTCAGACAGGTTCCCAAAGAAAAGCAGAGTCTATTGCTTTGTGGTTTTTAAATGCTAGAAGACACTAATGATCAGTGGAATGTTTGCAGGAGGTGAACTGGAACTAGATAGCATCATCACAGTTTTTGGCTGCTCTGATCCCAATAGTTTTATGGGGCAAGATTTCCCATTCCTCATTAGTAAAGAACTAAAAGGGAAAAGGTGTGCTATTTCTTTCAGTAGTACATTTTTCAGGGAGTAAAGGCTGTGCTTTATGTGCTGTTTCTCTGCTACAGGGCTGGCCTTGTTGTACTGAAGACAGAGGTGCAGTAGCATTCACATGTGCAAAATTTAATTACTCTGATTTATCAAGCAATTATTTTTCCTACTAGTTTTATTTAACTGTGGGAGATCTCATCCTTTCTTTGAGCATAATGAGTGCATTTGCTTCGGGAGGCAATTTGCCATTCACAGATGAATTCTCTTTAACAGTGACTTTGCCTTTATTTTTCATTTTAAAATGAAATTACATTCTCAATTTGTTAGTAAATTTGAGTAGTAAATTTCTCAGTATATGGGAACAGTGAATTCTTTATTGCATGATGACAGAGCTTCTGCAGGAAAGCAATTCTCATCCAAAGCTTCCTTCTAAAATTGACAAGCTGTACTGATGGAAGATGGAAATTTTGAGTTTGAACCACCAGACTAGGGAAGATCTCATATTCAGACTTTCTATATCCTGCATAAGAGCACTTAACTTCTAATCTATAACTTAAATTATAATCACCACTTCCATTTTTCAGCCATTTAAGTGAAATAAGGAGTGTTCTGTTTCCAAAGTACTTTCTATAAGTGCCAACATCCAGGACATGGTTTGAGTCTCTCAGGCTTTCACAAGCTTTTAGCTCAGAGTTTCAATAAGGGGACACCATGTCATACCTCTAGCACCATGCTACTTCTGGCTAGCATAGTGCTTGCTGTGTTTACTTGTGATTCTCACTCCCATTGAGAAGCATCTGTCTCTTCCTTGCATCATGAGAAGGATTTGTTTCCACTGTCCATGTCTGTGGTTTCTTCCGAGGGATCAGATAATTCAAAGGAGGTGAATCTTATTCTGAAAATATGGGCTTGACAGAGAAGTGGGTTAGTTAGGTTGTCCTGGGGATAAAGATAAACCTTCTTTGTGAGCCTTTAAAAAGAATCATTACTTAAAAACCCTCATTCACAAAAGGGTTAGATTTATATCAGTCAAAGATGTGACTTGCACATGACACAACTCCAGATTTCAGTGGTGAGGGCCTAGAGTTGGACAGCAGCTCTCATTGGGCTGTGGAAGCTGACTCCTGGTTTTACCTCCATTCTCTGTCTTTCTTTACACACCGACCATCTTCCAGTATTTTGTCTATTTTTATTTTAAGCATATTCCATTGAGAACTTACCTTTTTCTAATTTAAAATTTCATATTATCCATTCTAAACTATTGTGCTAAATTTGTCTTTATGTATCCCAATTCATATGGAGCATCTCATCATGTTCTCCATTTTACCAAACTGCCTTCTACGTTTTTGTATCACTGCTTATCACATACATACAGGGCGGCATCTCACAAAGTCTGTAACTTTCACCAGATTCATTTCCCACACTCGTAACAGCAGAAAACAGCCTAATTTTCATTAGAAAAGCAATCCAGTTGGAACAAAAATAATTAGGATACATCAGAAAAAAAACACCATGTGGACCATGACAGGAGAGAAAATGCTCTTCACATCGATTTTTCTTCCTTTCATTCTTGAATGCTTCAGAGTTTTCACTTGATTCATGGTGATAAGATGCACTTAATGTAGTTGCAATCTAGAAATCACAGGATCTCACAGAATCACAGGAGCTGAAGCTGGAAAGAGCCTCTGGAGACTGTGCAGTCCAAACCCGTGCTCAAAGCAGGGTCAATTACAGCATATTCCCCAGGGCTGAAGATTCAATAGCATCTCTGGGCAATGTGTTGCAGTACTCAACAGTATTCAGTTAATCTATTCACAACATCTAGATGTTAAGGCCAGAAGAAAGCATTAGAAGCATGTAATTTAATCTCCTTCAGAAAAAAAAATAAGGAAAGACCTTGTCAGTCATTTCTGCATAAAGCCACATATACTAACTGTTGCAAGACAGTATATTTCACAGGAAGGGCTTGTATTTTCAAATGCAACTCAAAGTAATTGAGACTCTACATTTATTGATGATTTGTTCAAGTAGTTATTTGCCCCTGCAAAAACAGAGAGAAAAGCAACTGAAAGGACACAAAAGAAAACCAGGAAAAGACCCACAACTTGCTTAATGTGAAGCTGTGTCATTTATGCCTGAGCATTTTTTGATAGGTGCTTGTCTATCTTTTCCTAGATAAACTCCAGTGATGTAGACTGAACTGTTTTGTGAATAACTTTGGTTGTCCAAAAGGTTTTCCAAGACCTGGATTTGAATTTTCCTTGTTGGTATATATGTGAGAAACTTCTTGCTTTATCTGTAGTGTTAATGGAGAATTGCTTAGTCCCTTGTTACAGCTACTTCTTTCACATTTGAAAACTTAACGTTCCTTTGAAATTTCTCTCATTTAGATTATATGACCCATTCAACCCTTCTTGAACAATATTTTATTGAATTAATTCTTCTCTCTTAACTCCTTTCAGATGACCTAGACTGTTCTTGAGGAGCAGTGTTTGTAACTGAAAGCCTACTCCAGTGGATGCTACACCAGCTCTTAGAGCCAGCCTTTCATTTAGGCAGTATGTTTGCTTTTGGCAATGTTATTGGCACGTGCTCTGATCTGATCCATTTTAATCCTCAGATCTTTCACAGCAGAGCAGATCTGTCATTCTCTATCCTCTATCTGTGTAATCTAAATGCATATTTTTTTTCTTTTCCCTCTAATATGAATCCTGTTTTTTCAGGAATGTTCTTTAACCTTTTAGGATTACTTTGAGTTTTATTCCTAAATCTTTCAATACTTGAAATTTCTTCAACTTTGGTATGATCCCTGTATATAACATTTATATTATATTCATAATGTTATATAAGGGATTTTTGAAAATATAATATCAGATTCTGTAATATTATATTTAAATATACTTTAATTTTTAATGGAATATCCCAAAATAGTTGTTGATGCAACTTCTAGCTCTGAAAGTCATTAAGTTGCATATTTGTTGAAACCAGGACAGCCTACCACATAAAAGTTAAAGAAATTCTTACCATACTTTTTTCATGTTCTTCCTTGATACCTGCTAGTGGCTTCTATCAGAGAAAGGATACTCAAATTAGTGAAGTTTAATTTTGACTTATACAATCAGAGCATCATTTACAATGGAAAAGACTGCTGAGATCATTAAGTCCAGTCATCAGCCTAGCACTGCCAAGCCCTCCCCTAAACCATATCCATAAGTGTCAGTCTACATGTCTTTTAAAAGCTTCCAGGAATGGTGATTGCACAGCGTCCCTGGGAATCCTGTTCCAATGCTTGACCACCCTTTCAGTGAAGAAGCTTTTCCTAAAATCCAATCTAAACCTCCCCTACAGCAACTTGAGGCCATTTCCTCTTGTCCTGTTACTTGTTGCTTGGGAGAAGAGACCAGTCCCCACCTGCCTGCAGCCTCCTTTCAGATGGTTGTAGAGAGAGACAAGATCCCTCCTGAGCCTCCTTTTCTCCAGACTAAACAGCTTCAGCTGCTCCTCACAAGGCTTCTGCTCCTGACCCTTCCCCAGCTCTGTTGCCCTCAATGCTCCAGCCCCTCAATGTCTCTCTTGTCCTGAGGAGCCCAGAACTGAGCACAGGATTTGAGGTGTGGCCTCACCAGTGCTGGGTACAGGGGGACAATCCCTGCCCTGGTCCTGCTGACACAGGCCAGGATGCCATTGGCCTTCTTGGCCACCTGGGCACAGCTGGGTCATGTTCAGCTGCTGTTGACCAGCAGTCCCAGGTCCTTTTCCACCAGGCAGCTTTCCAGCCACTCTGTCCCCAGCCTGTGGCACTGCCTTGGCTTGTTGTGACCCAAGTGCAGAACTGGCACTCAGTCTCATTGAATCTCACACCACTGGCCTTGACCCATGGATCCAGCCTGTCCAGATCCCTCTCCAGAGCCTTCCCACCTTTCAGCAGAACAGCACTCCCACCTAACTTCTTGTTATCTTGTGACCAACAACTCCTCTTGTGACCATTTTATTTGTCATTGTTACACCTTAGCAAATCTGATCTCATACAAATAATTAGATTAATTTACTATGATTTGATATTGAAAGGTCCATGCAGGCAGTCATGACTTTTCTGTCTTTGAGGTGTTTGTGAATGGTTTGTTTGACTCTTCATTTCAAGATTATTCTAAAACTGAAAGTAGGCTGAGTTGTTTTCTCTCCTCTAGCCTGTCTCTTTTTTTTTTTTTTTTTCAGATGTAGGAGTGGTTTTTCTGAGTTTTGTGGAGCTTAATTTTTTTTTGACTGGTTTTCAAAACATAATGATTTACCAACTGTGGGACAAAAGGTGGGCTTAAGGAAAATACCTATGGAGAATTTACACTGAGCCTATCTTGGAACCTCTCATTTACCTATTTTCCAGTCTGTTGTTCTGGTTTTATTACTCATCTCTATCTCTGTAGCTCATTTTCTTAGCTGTAAGATCAGAGTTGACATTTTTACTGAAGATAGAAGCAAAGATGACATTAACACTGTGACCTTCTCGAGATTCCTGTTGAGGAACAGACCAGCATTTTTCTTAATATTGTAATACAAATAAATTTTCTCCTATGTTTTACTTTGTCACAACTTTCATTTTGCCTTTCATTTTATTCCTAGACTGTTGACACTCTAATTCAGGACACTTTGTTCAGTATACTATGAATTGTCCTTTTTTATTATTCCTTTTGTTTTTGTTTGTTTTAACAGCACTACCAGCTCTCTCCAATTCCTACTCCCCTTTTTACTGACATTATGTAAAAATCTAGCACTTCCACCTCCAAGTGTTTATTGCAGTCTGCTGTCCTGAGCTCTGTGATTTATGATGTTTGTGTTCTCCCTTCTAACCATCTGAGGCTTGTTAATTCTGTCATCTATTTCGTGGTCACTCTGACAGGTTACTTTGCATCTGCACAATCTCAACCTGTTCTTCCAGGCTGGCCCCAAACACAGTCAGAGAGAGGCCTTTTCCTTTACTTGCTTTCTTTAGCTTTTGCAGAAATGAATATGTCACCATAAGACTTTGTTACTGATATGTTCCTGCTTCCCTGTTTTCCCAGTGGTCTGGATGATGGAAGAGTCCACCTCAAACCTGTCCTGTGTGCTTCATATTTTTGCTGGTTGCCCAGAAAATGCATTGTCCACCTTATGTTTGTGACCAAAACATGACAATTTGCTTTCACCTTCAACATTTTCGCAGGTTTTAATTCCTACATCACCTGGGATTTAGAATAATATCAGTTATCTTTGATACACAGAGAATATGTCCTTTGTTTTATTTTTCAGGGAGAGCCTAACAAGATATATAGACTTATGTCTGCTAAATAATTAAATTAGGCAGTGTGGAAGCATTCAAAGTCTGGTACCTTCTCAGTCAAATTATCTGATGGTATAAATCCCATGACTTCAATATGCTTCTTAAGCAGAAAATGACCTATATTTTCTCCTTGAAAATGAACAAAAAAATCATGTATTTTCTTAAGATCTGAAGTTAAGTTTTGATTTTAATTTAGGAAATCACAAAACATTTGGACTAATTTTCTGAATCATGTAATTATTACTTTAAATATTATATCCAGGGTAGTTCATAGACCAGAAATAGTATTATTGCAGAGAAAAATAAACAAGATTATGAGAGCAAAGACAAAACCCAAGACAAGGAAACTCACTTTTCAGATCTTGTGGATACTACATTATAAGGCAATGAGGATTTCCCTTTTATATGATTAATTCAGATTTTAATAAGTAAATTCTTCTGCAAAACTGCAGTCAATTTTTCATCATTAATGTAGAAGTTCAAAAAATGTTCTTTCTCAAGATGAATGTAGAAAAAGATATAATATTATTGACTTTCTTGAACCTATCTCATATGATGGATTTATGAAATGAAAATCATATAGAAATTCCTTAGACTGTGACAGGAAATACAAATCAAGTGAATGGAAAGGCAGTTGCACTGAAATAAAGACATTTCAGGAGATAATGGGTTCACTACAAAAGGGTCTTCTGTTAAGTACTTCCTATAATTCTGTTTTCAGTGGAATATCTGACAGGAGACAGGCAAAGATGCATGTGGATACGTCATGGTTTTGTTCACTGGTAGCTGAAGATGTATTAGGGCTGTAGGCAAAGCAAATGCAGTGAGGGTTGGAAGGATGGAAAATTCTTTGTCCAACGTGGAGTACTGCTTCCTGGTTAGTACAGAACCAAAAGAAACTGAGAAAAAACTCCAGAACTGACTTACTAATGCTTTAGTTCTGATTGAACTCATTTAGCTAAAGGGGAAAGATTATCCAGCCACAGTGATTAGAGGCATAATATCTACAAAGATCAATCCATTGTGTCTTCTGGGTCTCAGATGTGGTCAGAAAAGGTCTACTAAGTTGTGCAAAGGTGTGTCTAGTTCTATATTACCTTTACACTGTTTCCAATACATTTTCTGGAAAATAAAGCATGGTGCCAGGGAGAAGGTTTTATGGCTTAGGTGATCTGTTGACTGGAAGTCTCAGAAAGACATGGAAAGGATGGGAATAAGTGAATAAATTCCAGGAAAGGACCTGGAATAAGTCACATCTTACCATGGCTTTGAAAAAGATATCCACACTCATTGCTGGTGGCTGGGCTTGTGGGTTTGTACAGCATCATGGGTTTGTGCAAATTATAGATGAAGATTCATTTTTAAAATTCAATGAGCTGATGTCAAAAACTTTTCTCAAGGCATAAAAGAGATTGTCTTTAGTGGCAGCAGTAGGCCTGAACACAGAATTACTTCTGTTCCCTTACTACTCAATGTGAGAATTGCTAAAGGTTTTTTCTTGCTGTTAGAAAAGAGAAAACACCTTTGTTTTTTGTAAAAGCTTTCTCCACCATCACTTTTTTTTTCTCTTTATTTTAATAAAATATGGGGCTATAACAGGAAGGAAAAGGAAAGGACAAAGAATTGTGGCAATGTTTTTCTTAGAATTGGGTTTTTTTTACTCTTCTGCTCTGAGACATAAGTTCCCAACACCAAAGAATGAATAATAGGTAAAATTTCTCAAAGGTCATAAAACTGGAGTAAAATTTCCAATGCCTGCAAATTTCCAATGCTTTCTCAGCTAGGCAGAAGTACATGTCAAATTCAGGCATTCAGCTTTTTATGTGGAAGTAATTGGTTCATACTATTTAAAACCTGTCCTAACATGAGAAAAATGGTAAAACTCACCTGAATTCATGTAAGTTGATCTCAAAACATATGTTCACAGAGGAGCAGATACCAAAACTCAAAACATCTTCAAAATCCATTTTAGAGAACTTGAATAAAGCCCTTCTCTATGTTAGATCCTCATCCCTGTTCTTTTTGACTAAAGCACATCTTATGCCTCATGTGCACTGGAAATCAAATTCAGGAATTACATAATTTGCTACAAGAGTAATGAGTGGCTGCCTTAAGGGGTCATCTCCCATTCTGCTACTTCACAATAAATCTGAATGAAATTCTGTTTCAATGAAAATAGTCACTAGAGGGAAATAGAACAGAATTTAATCTCTAAATTTTCCTGCTGAAACAGGAAAACTGAAAGTTACCATTCTAAAAGTGCTTTTGGTGCATCTGCCCTACTTTACAATAATTTAGAAATTCATGTATTTCCCTAAGTTGACAAATTATTTTTTTTCCTTTTTTTTTAATGCAAAAACCTAAAAAACCCTAATTGTTTTTAAGAACTTGGGAAATACCAGACTAGAGGAAAAAATATCTATTGTCTATAGTTTTCCTCCAGCATAGGCCAACAAAACTGCTAAGGTGCAATTTTTTGTTGCCTTAATCCTTGTAACATACCCTTTTGGTGGAAAACCACACAGCTTTCCAGTTTTTAAAGCTACAGGACCCATTTCTGAGCAGAAAAAAAAAAACCAGATAATGGGGGTACTGGAGCATACAGTCACCCCAGGACAATGGGCAAGGCATCTCTGCTGTGTGTTGAATAAGGCTATGCATAAAATGGGCTCTAAAACTGTTGGATTGATAGATGGGGTTTTTTTTTAGGACCTATCTTTTTTTTTTTTCCTACAGGAAAAATAGGATTTTTTTTTTTAATATGGGAAATCCATATCAGCATTTTAAACTTTTCTTTCTTCTTAACTAACAGGTATTCTCTTATGATTTATTAAAAGGTATAGAACATGTATTCAGTTAAAACTGTAGACAAATCAAGTTCTGTAACAATGAAATATTGTATGAAAGGATAGAGAAATATTTATGCAGAATCTTGTGGAATTTTTATGTGTTTGCTGCATATAAATTAGCTCTATATCTTCACCAGGGAGAGACAAGAATAAATAAGTTCTTTGGGAAGAAAATTTGAAGTTTTAAAGAACTAGCTGATGGACAAAGCTAAAATAAAAAAAAAAAGGATAATAAAATAAAAAGCAGAAAAATATCTATTTTATTTGATTTATTTATGAATACCACTGTTCTTTCTCATACTTATGCACTTGAAAGTGAAAAGTCTATGAGATGAACATCATTCTCAGAAATGGGGGAAATATTTCTGTACATTTGATGAGTGAGGATTCTCTCCTTGTTCTGGATTTCATCACAAAATCTTTGTGAACTTCCACTAAACAATAACTTATTAAGGAAAATTTGCATAACAGTACAAAGGAGAAAACAATTTGCTTCATTTTGTTCAGCTTGAAACAATTTAAATCAGAACTATAACTCTTAATAATGATCACCCATGCAGTGGTGTTGTATGTTATGAGAGCTGGTTGGGAAAAGTTTGTACAGTAGATGTTTAGAAAGAGAAATACAATGTCAGAGATGAAATAAATTACAGGACTAAGTATTTGTTCTTAGTATATGTTCATACCTGTTAAATTACTCCTCACTCTATAAAACAAAATATATTTTTGTGAAAATATTCCTAGTTGATTCTCTTCATCCTCATGAGTTTGTGTGTAATACATTAAATTACAGAACAAAACAACACAAAACAGTATTAGAGGACCATTAAAGCTGTGAAGAAAAAAAAAGAACCCCAAACTTGGATATAGAAGATTATTGAAAGAGTGTGTAAACATCCAGATTATTACACCTCCTGATAATCTCAAAGAGGACTGTTGAGCATGCAACTCACTGTGTATCATATTAGGGTTGCAGTTACAGGCTGATGTTTTCTAGTAAATGGCACCTTCCTCAAAGATTATCAATCCTCTAAAATATGATTATTATCCCATGACCCTTCCACTTCTCCCTTCCTCCCCACACCCCAACTTCACTTTCACATATTAGAGACTGTAAGGGATTAAATATATGGAATTTCAAAACACATGGACAAACATTTTTCCATTTCCTGTAATTTATCTGTGAAAATACTGCCTGGTCTTCATTTTCTGCTGAGTTTCATATATATTTTTAAGATCATAAGAAGATCCAGTGTTGAGGAAGTAGTATATGCAAATGGCATTCACAACTGCTACATCCATGGCAGTATTAAGATTGTATATGCAAGTATAATGCTGTCACTGGCTGACTTTGAGGATTTTAATCTTCCATTTTAAGACTATTTGGTGGCAGCTGTTTGATAAAATAAGTACTTCATATATCATTTGAAAAACTTAGCTGAGAATAATATGATTATCTAAAACTGACTGCGGAAAAAATATATGCAGTTAGAAGGAAATAAGCCTAAGTAGAAGAACTTCACAGGCTATGTCTTCATAGGAGATAATTTTTCTTCAAAGAATATATTTTTCATCCAGTATTGGGTATTATAATACAGAGGAAAACTCACAAAGTGAAGTGTGGGTATTATCTTTTTACAAAAGGTGTAGCCTTTCAACATACATCTTCTAGAACAAAGTCATTCAATATTTATAGAACTGCGTTGGAGAGAAGCAGATAATGTTCAGCTGAGAAATTACTGTGGGACAGCAAGCCTGGATTATCCTCTCTGGCATCTTTGCTGAGTTAAGTTTTTCCAAAACCTTCAACCATAATATTCACAGAACCTTAGTCCTAATGTTTCCCATAAATTTCAGGCTCATAATGACATTACAAGCTAATTCAGGGACTCTGCTTACATTTTCAAGCAGCTGAAATTATCTAGCCTTTGACCATTGTCCTTCTCTAACTAATTCAGCTTTATGGTAAACAGCTAAACATATTGTCCATTAGATCTGCTATGCTAAAAGCAAGGAAACAAGTCTTCTTTCCCTATGCTAACAATTCCCAATCAGATTCTAACAAAATAGCTTATAAAAGATTTTCTTTTCCAACATATGTAGGAGAAAAATAAATAAAAAGAATCAGAAATTACCAACTGTGAAGTTAAATACAGAATTTAGGAAAATGCTGTGTTAGCACAAGAAGTTAATTCTTCAACATAAAATGGCAATAGAAAAGCTTAAGCTTTTATGGTTCCTTTGAAACCAGTTGCTAAAATATTTCATGAAATTTAACTATTTAGGAGTATTTAGAATTCAAAAGAAGTCTTGTGTAAAATGTTCATGTTACTGAAAGCTGCCCAAGAACAGGAGCTAAAGATGGAGTGTGGAGAGAAATACATTACTCAATGGAAATTGTAGAAATTATTTTATGTAGTTAGAAGGCAATTTCCTGAGTTGGATTTTGTCCAAGGTTCTGCATTTGTCACCTGAAGCTTATGGGAAAGACCACACGATCTTTCATGAGCACAAGTTACCAGGACCTTTGCTTTAATGCCTCAGGACAGCAGATTCAGAAGAGCTGCTCCTGACAAAGTGCTGGTACAGTACAGAACAGTACTATTCATTCCCTGCTTAAGTCCCTGATTTTGTTGTTCTTAGGTATAGATAAGAGATATTAAAAAAAATATTAACTAAAAAAAATCTGGTCCACTAAAGACAAGTACTGTTACTTTTTGGTGAAGACTGTGAGTTTGCAGACCTAAAACCTCCTATTTTGTAATGCATATGGTACTAGCATTTCCATAACTGAAAGTTTGCTTCCTGACTTCATGAAATGGTGTGGCTCTTTAAAATTCAATATGGCAAATGTGCAAAGCATTGTGCTGGAACCCAGCGTTATCTGATTCCAAAGATGAGGATAAAAGTACAAACCAAAGACCAAACAACAGAATATTCTCCAGGAAAAAGAAAGAGCAAAACAAAATCAGTGGCTGTCTGTGGACTGAAAAGCAAAACCTTTCTTATGAATAGAACTGTTTGACTTCAGACAGTGTTTTTCATCAGTGGATTGCAAGGCATTTTATTAAAGATAATGAAAACATCACATCTTTTTGTGGGAAGTAAATGTTGTGTCTGTTTTGCATATGGATAATGATGCTACTGGCCCTCATCTTCCAATACTGCTCTTGACTGCTCCCTTCAAAAGCTGCAAGTTGAAATGAAATTGAGTTGTGATGATGGAAAAAATAACCAGGTTTTTGGACTGAAATCCTTTGAACCTTTCCAGGTTATTTTTTGTATGACTGTCACAGGAGTGTGCTTACACTGTGAGATTGCTCATTGTGTCTAGTTAAGCCATGTTAATTAGAAATAGGACTACAGACTCATTGTGCTATTATAGTCCTCTTTACATGTAGCTTGATTGATATTTTATGGCTCTGTCGAGTTAATGAGTCACATGGGATGCAAACATTCATTTTTTCAAAGTTAAAAAAATATCACTGCACTACTCTTTGAGGTGCTCTGGAGAAAGAACTGGTCACAGGTGCTCTATAATGCAAATGTTGTATGAATGGATGACTGGGCTGAATCTTCCATATGTGATCTTTTCTTTACAACCCCAAAAATCTTCCTCATGCAACGCATGAATCAAGACAGAAACTGATATATCTGTGGTTCATTTATTTTTTTATGAACTTTACAGTCTAGCATGCAGTGAGAATGATTGTAATACCTTCATAATATTTAAGCACTGTCTTTTCCTGAAGGAATGCAGTCAGAGAAAAAATTGAGAAGAAATAAAACAGTCTTTCCCATCTCTTCAAGAGGTGCAAAAGTAAAATTCTTCTCTTACAGATAAGCATGGGAGCGAGTTGGGTACTTCTGATAAGCAAGTGACACTGGGTCAAACATTCACTAGATGACCTTCTGAGGTTCCTTCCTACCTGAATTAACCTATAAGCTTATATTTGTAAAATATAATAGTCCCGCACTTGTTGCCATTACATCCATGGTTGTGATCCCTTTGGGATTCTAGTTGGACATCTCTTACACTCACTGAATGAGTAGCACCTGGTGGAAAACGATGCATGTTATTAAAACTGAAGCAAGGAAAAATATAAACTGGTGTGGTTTGGGGAGTCAAAAGAAGTTAAAAGCTACCATTCTCAACTTTTGCATACTTTTGAGCTGGAAATTGCCCTTCTGGTCAGATGAGACAGCGTAACCATCCATAAGATCATAGCTAATACAGTGCAGTACTACATAGCTTAAACAGCTCCTTTGGCAGCTTGTTGGTGGTGACTCTTAATTTGAAAATGGCATTGAAGGGGTGAAGAATTATTTTCTGAAATTGCTTCAGTTCAGATTTCAAGAACTCGACCCAGTCCTTGGTGAAAAAGTAGTTTGGTTCTAGGAATCCAGATCCCAGGCACCTCTATGGCATGCAGCAAACACAGAACAACTGAAAGAATTGCCCTCAGTAAAAATCTTAATAAAATCTTAGTGCAGAAAGACAGGGTAAAACTGTTTAAAAAGATGAGCAATCAAATTAAAATAATTCTCACTTTTTGCCAGGGATTGGATCAGAAGAGAATTTGACCTAGGCAGTTAATTCCATGACATGATCAAGTTGCAGTTTGGGGTATCCTCTGCCTTCTTACCTGAATTCAGGATCCCAGGCTGTTTGCTTCACACCTTCCTTGTCCTTTTAACATGAGTTTCAATGCTATCATACATTTGCCTCCATAACCTATACCTCTAACTCTCTTCCCATAGATTGTTTTTTCCCTGACATGTCTATTTTTTAGCCCTGCCCTTAGCCTTTCCACCACTAGTTTTATCCTTGATTCAGCCTTCAATCATCCTCTTTCACCTCCATTTTGTAATTTATCTTTTGTTTTTAGGGTCCTGAGGGCTGATCGAGCAGTTTAAAACTTTTTTTTTCAAGAGCTATGGACCTGGCTCACTTCACAGTGGACTCTATAGAGTTCATGAAAGTCTGAGGAAAAAAATGGCATTATATCTATATATCCTGGCAGCTTGTTACAGTATTCCCCCTTCATCACATGTGTGATGTCTGAAAGGAATGTGTTGTAACCTTCTCCTAAAGCAGCTGAAAGACCAGAATAATTCTCCTTTGATAAAGGGTTTCTGTCTCTGAACCATGAAGAAAATTCTGCCTCTTTCTCAAGCTTGGCTTAGATATTTAGGCACTTGCACTGAGCACAGGGCAATAAATAAAAAGTTGTTTGTCAGTTTAGATTCATGATGACACCTATGTTGGCATGATATGGATATGTTTAAATACAAGTTCTACTCTTTTAGAGGGAGCACCAGACAGCCAATGGCAGCCTGTCCAGCTCTGCAGTGTTAGAACTGATTTCATATCTGACATAAAAGAACTGTTTGAGCTTAATCAAAATTAAACACAGTTCTCCAATTTCTTGCTGCTGCTGCTACAAGTAGAAGTGATCACAGTTTTTTATTTTAAAACATGGCTGAACTTAAGGCACAACTTAAGGTACAATCTTGAGCTGTAGACTCAGCTCCCTCAGTCTCATGTACTGGGACTTGTTCTTTAAGCATAAATAAATTTATTCCAGATATGAATATGGATATGCACAGAGTGCATCAGGATTTATGTTTCTGGCTAGAAATAAAAGTAATGTTATCGTTAAAGACACCAGTTTCCACCTCTGTTTATCTTTGTGTTTCTTGTTTATTGTTCCTTCTCACAAGGCTTTGCACCCTGGACAGTGCTAACTTTTAGTAGTTACGTATTTTAGTATTTTCTTTTTGGTCTTGGGACTGTTTTACCATTTGATTATATTTCACCAAGGAAATCATGCAGGATATAGTATTTAATGAAAACAACTTCCCAAGACACAGAGAAAGAATTGCTTTGATGAGGATTCTCTGAGCAGGATGCAAAGAAAAAGAATATTTGGAGGCCTTGGTGCTTGGGGAGATGCATGCATTTCATAAAATTAATTGATCCCAGTCTGTGCAAGGCTTTTTTCATGCTGGAATAGTACGTAAGAAAATCCAGACGACACAATACAGCATTATATTATGCTTGTTAGGATCCTGGCTCCTTGAGGAGATTGTATACCCTTACTCAGTCCCTTCTGACCTTCAAAAAGCACTGAAGATGCTCAGAGTCCTTCCTGGGACAGTCAGACTCTCCCAGGATGAAAGGGGAATACCCATAAGTCCTCTGCAAGGGTAGTGTCACCTTCCTATGCAAAAACAACCCTTGGAACAAATTCAATTTTTTACAGTCAGTAGCTGAAATGCCATGTCTTATGGAAAACTATAGATCTTCCAGTGTTATTAATATCCTACCTTTGGGACATACACACGTTGACCTCTATTCCCAAAATGTATCTTTGAGTGCTGGAGGTATTTTGTACAGAATATAAGGCAAATATTTTTCCACAAAGATTATTGTATCTGATGGAAAAGGGATAATTCAGACATTCAAAATAATTTCCAGAGGCAAGTGCACTTTGTAGTGTCAAAACATTGAAGTTCTTGATGCTTAACAAGATAGTGACAAATTTCATGGCCACTGACCTCTGCTCCTGGAAGAAGCTACTGATATCTTATAAATAAATTTTTAATTTTTTTCTTCTCCTACTGCCCAATGTTAAAATGCACCAGTCTTTCAAAGGTTCATTCAACATCAGACCTCTTCAATGACTTCTCAGGCTGGTAACCCAAAATAGGAACCCTGGGCATGCTAAAAATACACAATGCATTGCAAGCATATTTAGAAGTCAAATGTGAGTTGGAGACCGGACGTGCATTGAGATTTCTGCCATGTGACAGCAGAGACTTTGTTGCAGTGGCAGTGCTGGGGTAGCCCCTCACCTGTAGTTCCAGCCCATGTTGTTGTGCACAAAGCACTGTGTGCTGCACCAGTGGCAGTTCCTCTGTGGGTGCAAGTGCAGCTTGCTTGCATGTGCTGTGTTAGATGATGCAATTGCTGCTTTACTGCCTTTTCATCTCAGGGGTGCTAAGTGTGGTGCTCTGGAAAGAAGCACTGTCCCAGTGAGAAGGCTCAAACACTCAACCAAATTGCAAAGCTGACAAGAGGGAAATTTTCTTAGAGACCCTTTAGGGTCTGAATGTAGTTGATACAGCTCAAGATGTCACTGAAAGTTGCTGGACTGAGCTGTGACTGGGATTTTCTCTTCAATGCTCAAAAACCTCTGTTCTCACCTTCCTATCTGTGGCTATTCCAGAGTCAGTGGGGTTGCTGTGCATCTAGAAAGAGTATTTGCCTTCTACCTGGGCACCAGATATAAAAAGAGAATAGTCAGCATATCTAATGCTCAGGGACATAAAAGCAGCTGATCCTACAGGATCAGCCCCCAAAGCTCCCTCAAATGAAAGACAGTTTTCCATGAACATGTAAGCCTAGAATACTCAGATTGCAGCAAAATGCAGAATTGTGACAATGGAAAAGAAAGGAATATACAAACTAAGTGCTACAGCATTCTGAGGCAAAGCCCTGAGCTATCAGTGATTTTTTCTGTGCCAAGGATGTGGTATTTGCTGTATCTGGCACGTGCAATTCCTCAGAGCTTAAAAATGAAACATGGCTCTGTTTCTTTTCCCCCATATTTTCAGTGTATAGCACAGGTGCACTCTGACTCCAACCTCTCTAACAACCAGGTGCAATGGAAATTGGAGATAATTGATTTTTTCAAAATATGATGTTTTCACTGATTGGAAAGGGCTAGATCAAGCTCTGCTAAGGGGGAAAATGACCCAAAGTATAGCTGGGTTAATAACTAGAAAGCTTTAAAGTCAAGAACACTGTGTTCTGCAAGATTTGGTGGCACTGCAGGTGGGTAGTATCTGTGGAAAGTATGAAAGGTGACAGCTGGACAGTAAATTCATGCAGCTGAGGAGTTTCTTTGTTTTCTGCTCGAATAGTATTTGGCTCAGTGGCATTTTAGTCTGTGACTGGGCTCATCATACAAATAAATGGACTGTTTTCTTTTTGGCCCTGAAGGGAACAGGCATGTGTTTGTGCTGCATATATTATCTAAGCAGATTCAGACCCAGCATCACACTGTCACATCCAGGACAACTTCAGGTCAGAGCAGGGTTTCAACCAGCTCCTTCCAAGTTGGTTTTGGTGATTTTGTGACCTAGCTGTGTTTTGATGCCCAGGGACAAAGGAGCCAGCTGGCAAAGGTCCTCATCCACAGCCTCTCAAAATCTATTTTAATGGGCTTCAGGGAGATTTGAATTAAGGTTTTTAGGCTGAAGTTCCCATTGCTTGGTGCCAGTAATTGGGTCAGTTACTCCAAAGTGTTTAGCACTTATGATTCTTGTAGGAGTCTTCATATTCACATTTTCCAGAGAGCCCAAAGACCTGTTACATTTAAGCTACAGGGAGACCAGTCACAAATGTGTTGTTTGCATCTAGGGGATGCAGCACTCTTAATTTTTCATCCTCCACATATGCTCCAGAAAATATTGATAATGATAAAATGTTCTGTGGCACTGATAAATACTGCTTTCACAGTAGATCTGATACATTTCTCAGGAGAGCAGAAACAATTAGAGAAGTTATGCATACTGAATTTTCTTTCCTTCTTCCTACCTGTTTGCTGTTAGTAAACAGCTACCAATTTCCTTTGCACTCTGGCATGCTAGAAATTAATGGAGTAAATGCACATGCTGTTTTACTTTGCCAGGGACTGGCTTATACAACAGATTTTTACTCTGTAAGACAGATTTTGCTGTATTTGTGCTTTTTTCAACTCCCCCTGAGGAGTATTAACTCAAAGCAATCACAAGACACCCATCCTTGCCTGCTGCTTCTTGAACTGCTGTATCCTCTTCTTTGCTTCTTGCTTTTCTATTTGAAGCTTTTTTTATTTTTTTTCTTGATGAGAGAACAGCAGCAACCAAAAACATAAAGGGTGTCTCCTTTCCTAAAATAATAACTATTTGATGTGAGAAAACAAACCCACAGAACACTTCTGTTCACATAGGATTTACTTTCAACAACTGTGTTCTTTCTACCCAAATGAAGATAGGTCGAGTGCTCTGTGAAGTACAGTGCTGGAAAAGGAAGACGTGCACACGCTTGGAAAATGCTGAGCTGCTTGTGAAGCTATAGACACTGCATGTTTATGATTTGGTTTTCTAAGCAATCTCCAGAGCTTGAACGGATTACAGTGATATTTTAACAAGGCTGCTGGCATCCATCACCAGCTTTCACTTACTGAGAAAGCTAAAAGATGGAAGAATGTAATTATTTCCACATAAGCTAAGTGCTAGAGGCTGATTGTCACGAGAACTTTGATGCTTTAAACTTCTTCATCTTCTGGAGGCAAACAGGTAAGTCTCACAGGCTTCTCTTCCTGTGCTTGTTTTGGTGAGGGAGCAGGGGCTTGCAGGGGACCGGTGTCGAAGGGAAATGTGTTTGATATGAAGGCAAGCTGTTTGTCTCTGGATTTTAAACAAGCAGTATTGCACATTGTCATTTTCTGTCTGTCGGGTTACAAATCCATTACCTAACAATAGCTATTGTTTCTTTCCATAGCCAAGACACGAATCTCACTCCAAATTAATCCCTATCTTTTATACATTTAATACTATTGGAAGAGAATGTGTATATCAACCATCTGTGCATACGGAAATACCCATTTCTAAATCTCTTTCAGTTGTCCTATAATTACTTCTAGATTGATTACTATGGTTAAAATAATGTTATTTCATATGAAAAATGAAATAATATGCATAGGATTGTACTTTCTAAAGATGATTTGTGTTGAACAGTTTTCCCCTGAAAACAGGATTTCCTGATCTGAGATCTTTGGGCAGCTTATTTTTCTGCATTATTGGAGAAATACTGTGGTAAACAAGGGGTTTCCTATCTTGCAAGTGGGAATCTAACAGCATCAAAAATAGATATTTCTTTCCCATTCACCCTTGAAAGAGCACTTATTCTCTTTGAGTAATGGCATTGCTGTGCCTCTAGAGGTGAGGCTTCCTATCTGAAGACTTTTAACATAAAAGCCCTTATTGCCATTTACGGAAAGAAAAAAGACTCTTTGATCATAAATAGATTTTGTCTTAATTAAGTTTTTTTTGTCCTCTGAGAACATTTGCTACGTTGTGTATTATTAGTATTGAAGGGCAAAAATTTTACATGATTCTCTAAGATTTTGTTTATAAGAATGACTATCAGAGAAGGAAGAATTTTGAGTTAAAAATAAATATTTATACTTCTTGTTTGCTTGTATTAAAATATGGTTGTTTACAGAAAGAATTCATTTAAGCTCCATTTCCAATCTGGCTATGATAATTGAAACAAATCCTGCTGGCAGACACAATTATAAATAAACTTCTAAGAATAATTAGAAGTGTAATTAAGAGAAGACCGAGTTATTATCACTTTCTCCTCCGTATAATAATTCTGCATAAAAACATGAGAAATGGCTCTCATTAAAATCTCACAGCTGAGAAACCCACAGAAGGGAGTGAGACATTAAAACAAAGCATTCAAGATGTGCAAATACTGTGATTAATTAATTAAACAGAGACCAGCACCAAGGAAAAGCCTGAAAGCAATGGGGATATTTAAGAAACAGATATATCATAAAGAGTTAACATGTTCAGGTTGGTTTTGATTTGTCTTGTTTTGCTGGTTGTTTTTTGCTGTTGCTTTTTTTTTTTTTAAGAGGAGGTAGCTCAGAGTACCTTGTGGATCTATATTTGTGTATTTTGCTGGTATCATTTAACTCTGTGAAATCCTTCTGAATATCAAGATCTTATTCATCAGTAAAGCTTTAAAAATACCAATCAATGGAGTGACTATTTAGGAAGGACTTAAAAGAGCCTGGCAGAGGATTGCTGATGGAGATATTTCCCCACCAGCTAAGGGGCATTCTCTGTTAACTTGAGAGACTTTCTGAGCTGTTCCAAGTGACCAGAAGGATGCTTACAAAGACACCTCTGCTAATGGTGAAAAGAAAACCAAACCGACTGCTGAGCCTTCTGTGAAGCAAAGAATGAACAGGCATTTGAGAGGTTTTACCAGTCAGAATACTGGTATTCTAGAGATCAGCTGAATTCAGAATAGAAATGCCAGCAGCTGCTTAAACCTGGCTTCTGTCACATTCCTCAAGGTGCATTTATTCAAATACTGTGCAGTATCATGACAACACCCATACTGTATATTTTGGAGTATTGAATAATGTTTAGGACTGCTTTGGCTTCTATGCAACATTAATTCTAGCAGCATCCTGTGTAGCACTTAAGAGGTTTAGGTGTGAATTATATAAATATTCAGGTTATGTTACTTAATGCTTGGAAGTTAACCCAGGAAAGGAAACCTCTACCTCTTTTGCTAAAGGAAAAAAAAAAAAAAACCCCGAGAACCAAACAAACAATAAAGAAAAAGAAGAAAGGGGGGAAAAAAGAGGGCAGAGAGAAATTTTTGTTCTATGGTATTAAATAGTAATGTCATGTAATACACACCCAAAAGCTTAACAGAACTGTAGTAAGACTAATTTAGCCCATGTCTGTCTAATCCTTCATTAGCATACTATTATTTTTTTTGCCCAGTGGGTATACTGCCTGTTGAGAAATAATGTGCATATTTATTAAGCAGTAATAACTGTTGCTGCTTGAGAGCTTTTTTTGCCACGTGTGAACATGCTTATCTAGAGAAAAATTTCAGGCAGATGATCACCCTTGGGATTCAATGAATTCATGCATTGCATGTCCTATCTCACTACACGGCTCTACAGCAAGATTACTTTTTTCTAATGGGATTTCACTTGGAGCACAGACACTGCAAACACATCATTGCCTCTCAGAACACAGTGCTTGTCTTCTGGAGGGGTTCAATGCAAGCACAGAACTAGTCCATTTCAGCAGCTTTAGAGGGGCAAGGCTGCCTCTATTTGGTGCAACAGGCTAAGCAGTTTCTGAGAGTGGAGCAGTCCCCTGAGAACACAGCTCAGTCACCTTCCCATAGAAATCAGGGAGCGTTTTTCTACCTATATCAGAGGACTAGGATAAAACTCTCTATTTTGACATCTAACTTGTGTTCAATATCGATTTCTCCCCAAAAATACAACTGCCACTGCATATTGCATGTACAAAATGGAAGTCTAGGTCACGATATCAGTTTTTAAATGGGTTGAAATCACTCATATTTCATTTGTATGCTAAGAAGTTAATTTCAAAACAGATTTTCATTTTCTAAAGAAACAAATTTGCTTAGTGTATATCTTTTCTGCAATAAAAATGGCTGTGCTACTAGCCAGGTAGTCACATTTTTTGTGCATACATTTTTGATACAGGAGTATTGAAATGTTATTTTTAGAGCTAGGGTGATGTAAGGAAGCAGTGCTATATTACTGGTACATAACAAATTTAAACTGAAGCTAATTCTGCAATGAACAAAAATTAGTACTGCAGTGGATTATACTTGCTACACTGATTTAAATTAAGGGTGATTTCATTGAAATCAGTGAATGTAAGAGGTTTACTTTTCCTTAAATGAAACACAAGTCAGATCCGCTAATATTTATTTCAGACTAACTTGCTAAAGTATGAAGAAACCCAACAATTATCAAACACAAGCTGTAGCCTTTTATCATTCTTTAGTTAGTTGGCAGTTAAGTCATAGTAAAGCAGCATTTATTTAAAAAGAAAGAGATTAATAAATCATAAATGTTTTTCATTTTACTGGATTTACTTACCATTTACTTACCACATATTATTTTCTTAGTGTTGTAAGTTTTTGATAACTATGGTATCCTAGTCTGATTTGCATTGATGGAAAACAGAAAAGAAAGAGACCAGTTGCCATGTGGAATATGGAAAATAATTATCACACTAATAATATATTTAAAATATGTTAAAAATAGGGTTTAGGAATGCTAAATATTCTGCAGATAGATGGAACTATGTGTACATCCTCTTTCATGCTTTATATTTTTTTTTAAATAAAGGTCTATTTCTTATGGTTAGATTTTTCATTTAATTGCTGATGACCTGGAAATACACTCACTGAAGCTCAGACTCTCTTGCATGTATTATGGCATTTAAACTAAAAAGGCAAGAAATCAATTCAGTTGTTTGTGCGGTAATTGACTGAATAGCAAATGTGACATAGGATATTGAAAGGTCAAAATGAGAAACATGCCCAGAACTCTTATTTGCAAATAATTTTCACCAGTTTTTAATCAAAAGTTGGTTAATAATTGAATTATACCTTTTATTTAATATGTGAAATAATTTTCATTATCTGGGCACATCTTTGTGTTTCTGTTAAAGTTACTTTTATCTTTTTTTTTAATCTTACTTTTTTATGTATCTTTTACATACAATACTGCATTTAAAAACCTAATTCACTTCTCAAATCACAGATTCTGGAAAAGTGTGGCATGCAAGGAATAAAATGATGGTCTTCATAATATTAAGCTATGGTTGTGATGAAGGCTAATGTTTTGGGAAGGAAGCTGTTTCATCTGCTTTCAGTGTCTGGACCATCCTGTGCAGGGTCAGCTGGGGGGGAGGTTTTCTGTGTCACTTGGTGGCCTCTGCACTGTGCTGTGGGAAGGCACCTGCTGCTGACAGGCACTGCAGAAGCAGCCTGAGCACTCAAAGAGCAAGGCTGGTGCACCTCTGCTTCCAGCTCTCTGGTCTGGAGCAGTCTCCCTGCTCCTGGCATGCAGCAAGACTCCCAAAAGATTTTTCTGCTTCCGATTCTTAAATGTCTGACAGTCTGTGCCCCCATCTCCCAAGTCACCAGGGGCCTCTGCTGTGATTCAGAGAAGAGAAGAGTAATTGCCCAGCACAGTAAGGAGCCCTGGTTCCACCCTGACTGCTCTCTGTCCCTGCAGCACAGGCATCCACTCACTCCAGAGAAAGGCACTGTTTCCCTGGCCTCAGCCACCCCTTCGTGCTTGCTGCAGCACTCTCTTGCCTTTCTCAAATGCCATCTTTCCACTTGGCCCTTACCTACACTCTGGACTAGAACATATTGACAGAAGTGTCTTTTTTCTTCCCATTTGTCTCCCTGAGGAGCTTCTCTCACTATCATGTCCTGGCAGTAGAATCTAAGATCAGAAATGGGCTCTGCCCAACCCAGTGCCATGGTTTGTTTCACATCCCCATTACTTTGGTGCCCAAGGTCCTGCAGTAGGGTCCTGTCTGGATCAAGGGCTTTACCACGGAGAGTACTGCAGGTTTGGATGGGACACCAGCTGTACCATTCCCTCAGGGAATGTGAGCTGACTCAGTCCTAGCTTGCTCTGGTCCTTAGGCTCACAGGACACCTATTTTCTCCAAGAGGATAATGCTACTATTGAAAGGAAATAAAGGTGAGAAGAGAAAAGACGCATAAAAAATGGAACAGGAATAGAACATATGCATTAGTCAGCCTTTTCAATGAATAATAAAAAGCATTTATATGAGATTAAATTCAAGTCTTGTGTAAGTGAAAGAGAGATACTGTACTTGCTTTCTGTAAGAGACTGAATTTTATCTAAGCAGCCTTGCATTTTCTAAAAAAACACTAAAAAGTTGCACAAATGTTGACATCTCCAAATCTATTTCTCCTAAATTTATTTAATAATCTGATAGCTCCTTCTTACATGCTAGTTTGCCTTCATTTTGAAATCACCTGTTGTTGACTTGCTTTCTTTCTACGGTTGTTTTATTGTTTTGCCCTTCAAACTGCCCTTCCCTAAAACTTCTAAAGATATTTTCTCCACTATAAAGAACTTCAGCACTGTTTGGTATTCTGCCTTGTAAAAATAAAGTACAAAACAAAGCACATTAAAGTATTAATACTTTGTTGTCACACTTTTTAGAGATTGTACTGTTGGGGATAAAAATAGGCACCAGCATAAATGTAAAGCAGTAATAGTGGAAAGATAAAACTACAACAATTTATCATGCTGGAAGAAATCTTTCTTTACTATGTGTTTGGTGAAATCCATTCATATAGACCTAATAATTCCTTTGTAAGAATTTGTGAAATCTCTCCACCTCTCTTTGTTCCCTTAGTCTAAATGTTCCCATATTTCTCGGTGTTGTACTTGGGGGATAAAGAATTCCCAGTATATGCTCATATCAATAAACATATTGGATGAACTGAATATATTCTGTAATCTGCTTCATACAGCAGCTCTGCTAACAGGATCTCATGGTTTCCTGAGCTCTGAAGATATGTGAAGCATCTGGCTTTGCTAAGAAAATGAGGCTAAACTGTAGATCTTTCTTTATAAAGCATGAAAGCAGTGTGGTGCAGCTAAGCTACTGTCAGAAAAGTAACTCTCTTCCTTAAGATAACCCGTCCCTTTCCACAGAGACTGGTGTTTGCCACTTAGATAGGGCTTACTAGATATAGGTTGGAGTCTTTGAAGGGGAGAATTAGATAATTCTGCTCTGTGACTGCAAGCTAAGGCAGTTCTCAGGGCCTTGCCCTTTAACTTATCCTATCACTATAACAGAATAAAGAGCTGATCTAGCTCAGATCCTTGACAGTAATTGTGCTTGAGCAGTTTGGCCAAGATCTAGTGTTGTACTTACTGCCAGGTCACAGGGAGAGAAACCTTGAGGTCTTTTCATATCTTACATCTTACCTGTGCAACAGAAAGACAGCTTAGTCAGTGCTGAACAAATGCCATGATCTGACTAAGGATTTATACACCACAAGGGAAATGTCCTCTTTCAGACACTGTGGTGTTTTGGGGAGTTCTTTAAGACTCTAGAGCCACAGAATTCAGTGGAAGCCCTGCCACAAATTGCAGGCGTCAGGCCCTGCTCAGGGTCCATCCCCTTGGCATCAACCTTGCAGAAATCCTCTGTGTTGCTCCAACTGCGCCATCAGTAAAGGCACTCTAGGAGAAACCCCTTTGAGCCAGCTCCACCTACTCAGTTATCCCATCTCTTTTGTGGATCAAAACTAAATGGCCTCTTTGCTGCTTTGCTCTTCCATGGAACTTAAATGTATCAGTTAAAGCAATTATGAAGTTTTGTCAGAGGCGTCCCTTTTGCAGTATCAAAAACAGTGTCAAAGATGCCTAGTCAATTCCTCTGCATGGTGGTTCTGGTTTAGAGTGCACCCTTTCAGCCAGACAAGAGTCTGCTCTGTCTGAAGTTCAACATGATAAAGAACTCAGGAATAAGCAATAGTTACTGTTATTGCAGGGACAGAGCTTAAGTGGCCATGTGTTCAACTAGAAACTCATATAAGATTGGAGCAAATGACATGAAGCTGTGTCAGAGGAGGTTTAGATTGGATATTAGGAAGTTCTTCACCCAGAGGGTGGTTGGGCAATGGAGCAGGATCCCCAGAAGAGTGGTCACAGCATCAGCCTGACAGAGTTCAAGAAGCATTTGGACAAGGTTCTCAGGCACATGGTGGGATTCTTGAGGATGTTCCTGTTCAGGGCCAGGAGTTGGACTTTGATGATCCCTGTGGGTCTCTTCCTATTCAGGATATTCTAAGTTTCTGTGATAACCGTGGGACTTACTTGTCATTTTAACATCTTGCAGATGATTTTTGCCTTTCAGAAGGTGACTGCACCACCCTGATTCACCTACCTGTCGACACAGCTGGTTGGGTTTCTCGTGGCTACCTGCCCCGCTGGCCCAGGCACCCCAAGCAGGGTGGCAGAGGGGCATTGCTGTCAGTGGGAAGTCGGGCTGCTCTCCTGAGTCCTGCCAGAGCAGCACAGGCTGGGGGAGCATCCCACCTCCTCCCTGCTGCCCTGCTGAGGGCTTCTTCCTTGCAAAGCTTCCCTGCAGGGCAGCTCAGGACATCCGGGTAGGGTGACTGATTCCAGGAGGAGGAGAGGAGAGGCAGGGGAGACCATCCCCTCTCTCTGCTGCTGCTGCTGGAGCTGTGCTGGAACCGGAGCCGTCGATGTGGCTCCCCAGAGTTAGTTGCTCAGCAACCAGAATCAATTAATATGCTTTGCAGAAAGTGCAGGGAAAGCCCGAGCTGCTGTCAGCGAGCAGGCAGGAGGCTGAGAGTGACTCAGGATCCCACTCCTGCCTGACACCCATTTGGTCCCACCCCATCTTCTCCAAACACTCCGTTAGCCACCGTTCTTTTCCCCTTTCTCCTTCCCTACGGTGCTTAATGTGTGTGTCCCCAAATCCTTCAGGCAAAGAACCTCGTTGCTCAAGAAGCCTCCTGCTTCAAGGCTTTTGCTTTTAGATCTGATTTGTATTTTTTGGTTATTTGTCAGATTTTCTTCAACACTTTTCTGGAAATTCTAATATTCATGTTCTTTGGGAAGGGAAAGGGATAGCTGGTGTTTTTGTCAGATGGTTTTAAAGATGCCTCAGGATGAAAAGGGTTGTTTGGTAGTACACAGTTGAGCAGCAGCAATGAAAATGCATCATGTGTAAATTGGGAAAGTTTTTGCCTCTTCCTTTGTTACAAATGATCAGCACTGCATATATGAGACCAAAGAGGTAGTACTGATTGTTGTGAAACACCTAGATAATGGAGTAAATGAGGGGGTGTTGCGGGATTGTTATATCTTCTCCTTTTCAGTGTAGTAATTTCAGGGCTTTGGTAAGGTATTATTTTCTTTTTTTCTTTCTTTCTTTCTTTCTTTGATTTTCTTTGGAGTCCCTCTGATGACACCACGAATCTGAAGATGAAGAACTTCTTAGAGCTGATTGGAAATGGCATTGCGGAGCTGAAACTTAACTGGAGGAAATATATCTCCTGAAGAAGAAAATATAATGCACTGTAAGGATCTGTCTTCTGGTGAAAAATTCAAGCCTGGAGAAAACTTGTCCGCTTTGTTAGGAAGAATGGGTTGGACAATTTTCTTCAATTCCAAAGGATATCTGAATGCCATGCTGAGCTTAATCTCTGCAGCATGCTCTGTGCTTCTCATCTCTTCCTGATGCACTGCATGGTAAGGCCCTTTTCCTTCCTTTTAATAATAACTATCTTTCTGACATGGTGAGAGGTATAAAAAATTAGCAATAGTGAAATGAAAATTGAAAAAATGTACAAACATAACAAAAGAATGTTTGCTTGCATGGTTGTTTTCATGAGCAAGTGTCCTGATTACTGCAGCAGCTTTGTAAGATCATTTCTGTCTTTCTCCCTTGCTTTGTGCCAGTGTGTTTGTGCGTGTGTGTGTTTGTGCACACCTGTGCTGTCCTTTGCACTTGGACTGGAACATCTGCAGCTGCTCTGTACATATTTCCATGCTAAAGAGGATGTTTAGGAATTTGCTTTGATATTTCTCTCTCTTTTTCCCTCCCTCCCTCCCTCCCTCCATTCCCCTCCTCCTTCCTCCTCCTTCTCTTGCTCTGTTTCTCTGGGGTCATGGTTCTACACCTTCCCTGCACCTCAGTTGTGCACTGACCACTAGAAGGCAAAAATGGGAGGTAAAAGAAATCCTACATCAATGCAAGAATGAGTAATATTATTTTAGTAAATGAAAGCTACAGAAAGGTTTTGAATGTCTGCAATACTGGCAGGTACAAAAGATTTATTCTATTTTGTTTCCATGGGAAACAACTACCAAGTGCAGACTTGGATGCTGTGTTTTAGGAACAGTGGGAGACAGATCCTCTTACACAAGTCAGAAATCCGAAAATGTGAATTATTACCCAGGTCATAAAATAAACAAACCCAGTATGGGATGTTTTCACATCAAGTAACTTTTGCTGTGTATTAGAGGAGTGTTAAGAATTATTAGAAATACCTTCAATGGGTATTTTTTGGGCAAGACATTTTTTGTTAATTGCTGTAATGTTGTTTCATCTTCCTGGATGAAGAGTGCTAGGAGAGTGCAAGGAGATGTAACAGCCTGACTTACAAATACTTAGGGTCATTGTCAAGAAATTGCCTAGCAGATCAGGAATTGCACAATTAATAAACTGAGATGGAAGAACAGATTTCCTTTCCAGGAAGACTGGTTTATTTGGGTCTCTGTTTCAGAAGCTAGAGTAGAACTAAAAGGTGATATAGTGGTGATGTGAAACAAATGTATTTTCTTACACATCCTGGTTGATCACTGAGTTTGGAAAGTTGAGTGGCTCTTGAGTAAACTGTGGCAAGGGCCTGACTCCACTCTGAGGGCAACTCCTTGGAAATCTGACTGCTTTTGATGGAGCTGCAAAAAGATCAGGAACAGGTTTGTGTGGCAGCTATCATGGACTGTACAGCTGGGTATGGAGATGACAAGTTCCTGGCAGCAGGTTTTCAGGATGGGAAGGATAAATAAAGCCAAATCACAAAAGCCAGGCCACAGGAGGACTCATGAACAAGAATCATAACTTAAATACTATTAAAAATATGTCATTTTGTGGTAGTTCCCAATAAATCTCCTCCTTGTGTGATGGAGGACTCCATAAGGCCATTTTTAAAGAGAGAATGGTAATGCAACATCTTCAAATCACTGCAGCAGGAGGAAGCACAGATGAAAAAACACATTGTAGTGTGACAATATTTCAACAGGGTTTAGAGGAATCAGCCTTGATTTTAGGAGTAAAGGTTCAAAACACATATACTTGTTCATTGAAGCAGAATTTTTTTTGTATTTTACTATCTAAAATGTGTAAATAGTGTAAGAACCAATAAGCAAAACTAAGAAAGAACAACACAACCCATAAATGTCATCTTCAGTGTCAGAAAGAATCTCTTACTTGCAGAAGTCATCCCCTCAACTCTCTATGTGAACAAGGACTGCATCCTAAATTCAAGTTGCCCATTGCAAACCTCTCCTCACATCAGCAGTTCTATGTCAATCAGTGGAACAACTTGCATGAATATTATTGTTTAACCCCAACTGGAAGCTAAACACTGCAGGGCTGCTTGCTCACTCCCCCCCGGTGGGACAGGAGAGAGAACCAGAAAAGTAAAAATGAGAAAACTCATGGGTGAAACAAAGACTCTTTAGCAGGTAAAGCAAAAGCCACACACACTCAAGCAAAGCAAAACAAGGAATTCGTTCACCACTTCCCATGGTTCAGTCATCTCTGGGAGAACCAGGCTCCATTGTGTGTAATGGTTATTTGGGAAGACAAATGCCATAATTGTGAACATTCCTTTTCCCCTTTTCCTTTGTCCTTCCCCTGTTTTATATGCTGTTTTACATGTTTTATATGACACCATACAGTACAGAATATGCCTTGGGTCAGTTGGGGTCATCTGTACCAGCTGTGTTCCCTCCCAACTCCTGTGCAGCCCCAGCCCAGTCTCTGGTGGGGTGGGATGAGAGGCACCAAAGGCCTTGGCACTGTGGAAGCTCTGCTCAGCAAGAGCTAAAACATCTCTGTATTGTGAGTATGCTTCTAGCACCAAACATAGCCTCACACTAATTACTAGAAGGAAAACTAACTCTCTTCCTGCTAAACCCAGCACATTCTCTATTTCTTATTCTACACCACTTACATCATGCCCAGGTACCACACTATCCTCATTACCCCCTCCCCATCTTTATATAGAACATGCAGATATCATTCCCTTAGTCTATGGACCACCCTTGTAAAATATCCAGAAATGTCCACAAAATCTCTATTGAGTTCATTTAGTCCATGATTTTGGGCTCCATCTCTTACAGTGGTCACTCAGAATGGGAGAGGTCAAAATTAGCACAGTGAGTAAGAACTACTCATGTGGATAAATTGTAAGAGGTTTTGTAAGACCAGGCTCTTTGATTGTCATGGCAACAGATTTATTAGGCTTCAAGCATATTTTGGATTTCCCTTCTAAATAAAATCGTTTCTCTTTTTACCTATGAAAATCTTTTGCCTTGTAATTAGAGCAAGAAAAATAGGTTAATTACGTTCTTAAAGATCATGCAACTGTACAGATACATTCTTAGAGGAAAATTATCAGAGTATGTAAAAATTTACCTTTATTAGTGGCCTCCAAAATGAAGCAAAGTGTATTCTTATTGGAAACATTCATTGCCTTATTATTTTTCTGACAGTATTAACATTGCTACTGGATATTGTCAATTTTTCCAGGAACCCATCCTGGGTTCATTTGAAACATCAATGACATTACAGAATACTCACTATTATTAGGCTCAAGGATATTTACCCAGCTTTTTACTACATTAAATATGTTCATTTTTTATTTATACATGATGTTTAGCTCTTTAGTTGATCCAGGAACATTTATCTTTACAGTACAAAAACACAATATGAAATCATAATTATATTAAAGTTCCTTCAGAATATAGATATATATTGAAACAGGAAGGATAAAATCATCTGGGTTTTATTTCTCTATGCAATTTTGCATGCTTATAAATGTCTATATTATTAGGATATATATTACATTAGAAGAAATATTTAATTAATTGTCATTTGTAAAGAACAGTTCCTCTTTGCACTGGATTTTTATTCCAGAAGGTTATGCATTATGGTAGAAAGAAAAATATTTAAAAAACAAGCATAGCAGCTCAATATGTATCCAGTACACCAATGCAGTAATAGGTTCATTTGTTTATTTTATCCCTGTAATATACATTGTGAGAATAGTGGATTCTTTTCTAAAGAGTGTGTATTTTGAGAGAGAAGGGTTTACATTATATTCTTTAGCATACATTACTGCCCATGATTTGCTGTGACTTAAGACACTTTAGTGACATTTTAAATAATTTTAAAACTTGCACAACAGCTGCATTTGGCTTTGTCTGTCAGTTCTAAAGCAAGCAAAATTAGTAATTTCCTTTTCTTTTAAGATACTTATAGTAAAAGTTTGATGCTGAGAACACCTATATTTCATTTCAGTCCATTGGACTATTTCTTTAGATAAACAGTATGAATTAAAGCTTGAACCATCTGCACTGTCAGGGAATTTATACTGAGCAGTGGAAATATTTTCCACACCTGTAGCAACTATTTCCAGTAAAGAAAAAGTGGCATATAAGCAATCCCTCTATTCCTGAATGCCTGGAGCTGTCTTGATCCAAGATCCAGCAGAAACCTGATTTTTGAAAAAAAGCCTGCAAAAAAACCAAAACAAATCCCAAATGAAACTTTAAGTTTTGTCATTTAAGTGTAAATGTTGACAGAAAGAATATTTCTTGGTCAAGTAATTTCTATAGATCAGCATCTGTGTTTTACATAGACCAGGATCAAAAATTGAAATTTTTAAAACAATGAGAAGTTCTAAAAATCAATATGTTTGGAAATGCTGATGTCAAAATGACACAAGATTTCATTCTGACATTTTTAGTCAGACTTCCATTTGTTACAAGAAATTGTACTGATATCTGTTTATCTGTTTTTCTCAGTGGTATTTTGCAACATCTTTTTTTTTTGTTTTAATAGGAAAGTGTTTTGTTGTGATTTTTTTCACTGGATCTTTTACATTTTATATGTAAAAGATTTTTATATTTTTATAAGGACTTTTATATTTATCCCAATATTTATTGTCTCTCACAAGTCGTTCCTTTAGCTAGAAGCTTTCTGAAGAGAAATCTGTAGCCCTACATATTTCCTAGCCCCTTATTACTGATACTGAGCAGCAGTTCTCACCAGGGCTGTGGTAGAACATAATCTCTGATGGCAATGCCTCCTTTAATTCTTCTTGTGTCTTCAACAAAAAGCAGGCCTCTATCAGAAGTAGTACTTATTACTACAAAAGCCTTCAAGAGGCCTTCAAAAGGCATGCAGGAAAGAGTAGAATTAATCTAGTATTAATATCCTTATTAAATAGATAAGGAAGGGAGCAACAAAGAAACTGCCCAAAGCTAAACTGGCAAGGGAAGAGTTCGGAATTGAACCCAAATGTCCTTATTCTCAGTTCATCACTGTCCCTGCAAGGTTGGTCTTCATTTTCTTCATTTCTTTGCTTAATGGCTTATATTTGGACTTTTAAGTTAATACTAGCTGAAGTATCAAATGTGAAAGGGAATTACTGATGCATACTTCCTTTCCAGTCTGACACAGTTGTCCTAAAAATTCTTTTTTCTCTCCTGAGCCATTCTGTTTGAATGTAGCCATTAATTATGTAATTGCTTTGCTACACAGGGGAAGTAGATCCTATATTAAACAGAAAGTTACTAAATATAAATATCCTAAACATGCCATACAGGTTTTGGGGGATGTGCATATGTACCTGTTTATGCTGTCAGAGTTTAGGGACAGCTGTGGAGCTATGTAATGGTTTTGAAGGCTTTTGGTAAATTAATCAAATTTCAACACAGAGAAAAATCCAGTTAAAAAGACTGATGATTTGCTGTCTAGAATCCACACAGGTCGTTATGAATCCAGCAGTTGTGGGAAAAAGAGGTGAGAGAATATGATACCTAACAGTGATTATTATTAACCCTGGTATGCCTCCTCTGTCCAAGGTAATCTTTCAGTTCGTATCCTCTTTATGAGAAATGAAAAGAAGGTTTGCATGGAAAGTACTTAGTTGCTAAAATTACATCTCAAGTTGGGGGAAAAAAAATCTGACTTGTCATCTTAATACAAACTCAGAAAAATTTTCTACATGTCAAGAAGGAAAAATAGCTTTTTGCAAATTTGCCAGAGTTTTGTAATGAGTTCTGCAGAAGAATATCCCAGAAATCTGCCTCACATCAGTCTGTTTCTGCAGCACCAGGTGTTACATGCCTCTGGATGCTGACAAATACAGGACTTGCCCAATTATCCAGTGACATATTAATGTAGAAGGATATGAAAGTCTGATTAAAAACAGTACTTTACTGGAAATCTCATCTTACTTTGATTTTATTCCTGCAAAATGTTAAGAAGAGAACTTTAAATGGACCTTGCTGCACCAAGTATAATCTTTTTTTTTTTCTGACATAAACTTTCTACTGGCTTATAGTGGAAAAATGTTAGAAAGGAATGCTTTTGTCAATACATACTCCATTGTAGTAAGGAATTACATAACTTACTTCAAATTAATGTTCTCCAGTGCACAGACCTCAGCAGGCAGGAGGATCACCTGCACTCTAATTTCATCCACAGTGATGGTGCAGAGGGTCATCTTCAGCTTACCTCAGCCTTCCATACTAAACTAGACCTAATGTTACCTGTAAACATCATAAAAGAAGTTCTAAAAGTCTTTTCTAGCCTAGCTGGAAATTTTTGCCATGGAACCTTAGATATTAGGGTACATAAAGGTATTTAAGTTCAAGCACATGCTGGTGCTTAAGAACTTATATCACATGGCCTCTACTTACTTTTTAAGCCAGAGGGAGTAAGGTATCCAAATACCTTTGAGGATCTGATCATGGGATTTCTAATATTTGTATATTTTCCACAACATTAGGAGTCAGGAAAGTAAATCTAACTATTGTAGTTAGGTAATTACTGAAATTTGACAGGTAAAGTGGTTTTTATTTGGCTGAGAAATGTTGGAGAACAACTGAAGTCCATCAACATAAATAATGAAAAAAAAAAGAATTTCATTCCTTGTAAGAGCCTCAGAGGATATTAATGCAGCCCATATTCTTAACTTCTGAATTCTGAAAATTTGTGATTTATCATTTTATGCATGTCTTTAGATACTGAAAAGCAACACTTTCTCCTCCATATGAAACAGTGATACATTTGATGAGAAAAATTGGGACTTTATTTTGACACATCCCAAAACTGAGCAATACTGTCTGCAAAGTGAGATTTTACTGAACTATGTTAAGAATACCAGAAACTTTCCTTTAAGAAAGACAAGCTTAATATTTGAAAACAAAACCATGCAACTTTTTGAATGGGAAATCTGATGACAAGACTGTCTAAGAGCTGTGTGTTGGAATTCCTTTTTCACCTTGCATCTAAACAAAACACTGGGTAAAAGGTTTTTTGTTCAGGTGTTCACAGTAAATGTAATTTTTCACTTAATACAGAAGTAGTACAAAATACTTAGCAGAAGTTAGTATTTCAGAAAGGCTTTTAAAGGATTCTTGAAAGTGGCTCTTAATGGATGACCACGATGGGCCTTAGGATAGTATTGTTTCTGTGCTGCTGAACACAGTACTTGTCCTCTATATGTATTAATGAAAGCTAGAAAACAAACCTTTCTATAAGAAAGATTTTCAGTAATGTCATACACATTTGGTTTGGGGTCCTGTGACCTCATTCCAAAGCAAATGGAAGGTTGCACTAAAATGCTCTGAAGCCTGGCACAACTGGATGAGCTCTGAAAACACTGCTGTGGAAATGTGTGACAATCTACACTGTACCTGCTCCTCTGGAGCCATTCTGAGGTATTTTTGGCTCAGCATAAAGGTAATGGCATCTTTGACATAACTTAATGTTATGTTCAGCATTTTTAGTGTGTCATTTCACTGGGACCACTCTGACTGTGTAACATGATGTACCTCATTGCATGGTTTTAATGTCACAAGCACTTTAGAGGAGATTGAGGAAGGGCTGGTCTATTACTTCTGTTCCTAATTGTTATGCCACAAATTCTGCATCTCTTCATGAGCTTTCAAAAAGAATTTTAAGGGATCACTATTATCTTTCAGTTTAGTTTTTGACCCCACCCTGAAAACTATGCAATGGGTGTTTAATGCTGAAGGGTCCCAAGTATCTGCTGCATTCCTCACTGAATTTTAGTAAACTAGTAAAAGATCACAAATCCGAACATCACAAACATCTACAATGTTTTAAAAGGAGAGATAGATCAAAAAGCATCACTAAAAACCCCAAAATAACCATAAGCAGACCATGTAATGGTCTGTAATGGTAAGCAGACTTACTTAAGCAGACTGTGTAATGGTACAGAGAGAATCCTACAATGATTTTGATGAATCTATCTCCAAATCCATTTGTGACCTCTCATCTGGCTTTCAGCAGATATTATGAGTACATGAAGAAGGCACACCAAATGGGCATCATGGGGATTTAATGTCAGGAACACTCATGTTCCTTATCTCACAAACTCTTCCAACCTACAGCACCTCACATGGATGTGCAGCATCTCCCTGCAGAAGTGGAGTTGCGTGTGAAGAGAGAAACAACCTTTCTGATTTTCTCCAGGTTAAGCATGTGAATAGCACAGTGTGAATATGATGCAAACAGACAGGATCAATAAGCAATTTCCATCATAAAACAGAGACCTTCAGTTAAAATCAGTTAAATTTTTTTTACCAAGTTACAACACATGAATTATTGTACACCTAAAGAATCTGGCATCCTCTCCTCCTTGCCCACATCTCTAGCAGATGCTTGTACAGATTCATCTTCCCTTGATCTTTTTTGTGTTTATCCCAGTCCATGTGGACACACATGGTTAAACCCCTTGACAGTGCATTTGGGGTACATCCATGCATTGCATGTGGGTATAAACCAGGACTCTCATCCCTTCAGTGCATACATACACATGTCCCTCCTGTGAGGTGTCACACCTGTGGCATCACACCCTGTCCTGCCTCACCAGGGACCTGATCTCCCTGTCCCTTGTGGCATAGGGACAGCTCCTCAGCCCTCAGTAATACTGCTAAAACCAGATTTCTCAGCTGCATAAATGATGTGTGCACAAATCATGTCTCTCATGTAATTTAAAAAAACAGCCAGCATGGCCTCATGGGCCATGGCCATGGGCCACTTTGTCTCTAGGTCTATGTGCTCTGTCAATATGATCTTGTGGGCCATATCCATCACAGATCCTCCCTACTCCTCACTGCAAAGTCCAGGCTCTGTTCTCAGAATTCAGTTTTCAGTCATATGATGACTGCTACTCTTTTATAAAACGATCCCATTGAGATGAGCTGAGAAGCTTTGGGTAGCTGTTTGGGTAGGGAAATCACAACCAGGGAGGACTCTTCCACTTCAGCTGCTTGGTTTGCTTTAAGCTTTGGGTGTGAAACTCAGTCCTTTGCACATGAACACGCCCATGTCCTCAGTGCCAGGGTGAGAGCTACCATCCTACCTGTAATTGTCACAGCTGGTGTGAATTGAACAGGAGCCAGGATAGAGCACTTAAGAAAGTCCCCACAGCCCCAGTTCCCCACAAACACAAGAGGCTGGGCCAAAGCTGATATCTGCTTTGCACTTTTTCTCCTGGTCTGGAGGTATGAAGTCCCATCCTCTTTGCTTTTACAAGATGTAAAGATGCTGATCCTCCTGGAAATCAGGTTACCATCACTGTGGGAGACAGCTTTCAGATCTGTTTGTCAGGGCTACTGAACCTTGCTTGTGTGTCCCAAGGTGAGGATTAATCTGTTAATGTTTGTAAAAAGCTATGTAAATGATCTGTATCATGCTGACAGGTCAAGTACTGCATTGCTCACTGGCTGCTCTTCCTGACAGCTTAAGATACATGCCAAACAAAGCCTACTCTTTCAGACCGAGCTCGCTGATGTAGTTTGACTGGCTTAACCCTCTCAGGATTTGGGCTTACTGCTCTAGCCTACTGATTGGATGATAAAGCACAAATATGCAAAGCTGGTGCTTTTCACATAACCTAGAATTCAATACAGACATTGATTTATGCTTGCACAGGACCATGGACTCAAAGAAAACATCTTGGATCTGTTACAGTACATGTGCAGTTCAGGTCCTGAAGGACAATGGAAAGCAGTGAGCCAAGCAGAGCTCAGGGCTGTCCTTGGCTGTGGGCAGGAGGCAGCTGCAGAAGCTGCTTTTGTGAGCCACTGGCAGGATTTGGCCCTGCTGCACCTGCAGGAGCTGCAGAAGCTCAGAACAGCTGCAAGGCTCAGCAAAAGCTCATCCAAGAATGTGAATCCTACCAAGAGGAGGGCGTGCTTGAAATTTGGGAACCTTTTTGTTCTGTGCTTATCACATAGATTGCAGCTAATATCAGTTATTGAGATCAGGGTCTGACAGGGGTAGATATTGAAGAAATGATAAGCAAAACAGCATCTTCTAGAGAATTAAATTCTGAGTGAATGCAACTCCCATAACTAATGCTGCAAGCACACAGAATGCCAAAAAGATAGTAACTAATTTCACTGTCTGCTTGACTACATACTTGGTCCCAGTTATCAGAATTACATGTAGATCTTTATGTTGTTTTTTGGTATTAACGATTAATACTTTCATTATCTTTAAAGCCTTTTGCAGAGAGGATCACTTGCCACTGATCTTTCCAGATGTCTCTCTGGGTGCAACTGTACTTTTCCTTAACTACCTAAGCTAGAAAGCTGTGCTGCAGCACGATGCAGGGTCTGCTCTCCTTATAAGCTATTACTAAACAAGACTAGGATCAACAAAAGAATGGAATTTTCTGTGGGTCTTCATGGTTGCATGGTCTTCTTTGAGGTTACTGTAACTGATAACTTACTAGGTGGCTCACTTTCAGGGACTAACACAGGGCTGTAGAGTCTATACATACACTAGCAATTTGGGTGACCCAGTTACTAGAAAGTATATTTTGTTTCTCCTGTTGCTGATCTGGGCAGCTTTTGATTTCTAAGCCTAATCCAGTACCTGGTGGTCAGTGAGAATTGTGCCACTGATTTCTTCCAAGCTGGATCAAATCACTGGCTTGTTTCATCTTCACCACTGGTACAAGTTGCTGTGAATAAAAATACAAATACACCTCGGCTTTGCACTTTGTTTCTTTATCTGGAACTTACTTTCCAATCCTTTCCTCTTTCACATATTTGTCTGCCATATACTTGGGGCTTCAGCAAATGTTCAGGGCATATCTCTGTGTCTCTTCACAATGCCTTTGCACATACATCTCCACTGGTATGGGACTTGCTGCTCCACAGCTGGGTATCTCCAAGATTTAGCACACTTCTTGTTTTGTTTCTCTCAAGCAACCTGTTTGTCAGCTGCAAAACTCCATGAGAATAATTGATAATGAAAGGAACTGATTTCTTCTTTCTCCTTGTAAAATGACAGCACAACTCCATTTTAGATCTTTGTTTACCCTTGCACTAAGCAATGTGTATAAATGTACCCAGCTGGCATTGATCGAGCTGGATTAAACAACAGGCAGGGGAGAGGTGGTAGGGCATGGGCTTCAGAGTGCATCTCAAGGGGGCAGCAGGACTGGGGCTGTGGTTTCAGGCAGCTGTTCCTCATGGGGTGCAGACTTTTTATTTTCTAGGAGACTTCTGCTCCCACCTGGCTAGGTGGCAGCTACCTCAGGCACAGTTATGTGTGCAGCAGTCCTGTCACTGTAGCAGAGAAATAGCTGATGTCAATTATAAATGACTGCAAGCTGGAAAAGTTGGAACAGGATGAATTTATAAGCCTTGTTTGGGAAGTTTTAAATATCTTGTTTACTGTGCTGTTAAAAAAAAAGGTAAAATGTTAAAAACAGTGAAGACCAATCATCTGTAAGTCTTCCTTTGATGTGATGCCTAGTGATATTCTAGTGTTTACAGTTTTGACAGCAAAATGACACAAGAAAAAAAAAATCAAAATTAGCATTTACAAGAAGTCAGGAATGAGAAAACAGAAGGAAGACAAGCAGAGATTTGTGCTAACAGAGGGATTATGGCTTTCAAGAAAGGGCAATGTGCCATCTATATAGCACAGTCATTTTTGCAAATCCCTGTTTTCCTGCTTGGCAATTACCACCTGGCAACAGTGAGGAAGAGGCAGCCCATACACTGCTTTGACAAGATGGCAATCATGTCCTTTAATAAAATGTTTAGTAGCTCTGCACAGCATCGTCCCGGCAGCATATGACTGGGGAGAGAGTGCTAATATGAAGGGAGGGCAAAGACACAGTTTCTCAGAGCCAGAATTGTTCATGCTGACCAGCTTCCCAACTGCAAAGGGTGTCCCTAGGTAATCTTTCAGGCCCTTAGAACCCCAGAGGCCCTGACTTCTCAGTCCTCACCTGGTGCTCTGGCCTCTCAAACATCCTTCCTGTCACAGGCAACAGCATCCACCAAACTGTAATTGCAAGTGCAATGCAGAAAAGTTGGTTTTTAACTGGTTGTGCAGTGTGCAGAAGATGGCACGTGTTGGTGGAGCACGGTGTACACGCAGGTGCCTACGAGAGAGATATTCTGTTCTTAAATATTTGCAAATATCTGCATGTGGTGAAGTGCTGTGTATTTCTAAGTCATGCACATTTTCTCCTCAGTAATGTTTACTTTAGCCCCAGGGACAATGCAGAGTGTAGCTGTGACCAGAATGGATGACTTCATAAGAGGAGGGAACTTACCCAGCCTCACTGACAGATTTTTATGAAGGGTTTCCCAAAGCCAGCCTGCAGCAGCACATCACTACAGATACGCTTCTGACATTTGTAGTTCAAGAAGCAGCGGTACTAAAAGTAAAACACTGCCAGTGGGTTTCCATAAAAAGCCTGATTCTTGGATTATTTCTGGGGGTTTCAGTGTAGCTGAAATAACCCTAAGTTTTGTCTTGGAAGGACTTGACCAGCCTGCATCTGCCTTCCTTTCCACCCCTGCCAAACAGTGCTGCAAGCTCCAGGGAAGCAAGGACTGGAGAAAGGAACCAGAATTTGGGAGCAACTGGAAGAAAGAGACACATGAACTCAAGAAAAAAGGCTCAGGAGTCCTTTGAATGTTTACTTTCAGAAATAAGCCAAAAATATCTCCTGACAAAACCTTAGCTTCCCAAAGAAATTGACAAAGTTAATTTATTATCCATAAAATAGATTATCCTTTTGGAAAAATACCTGGAGTCTTTCTTATGCATGCAGAATAGATTGCCCAATATTCCTATGGCTTCTGCCATAGGTCCTAGTCTTGATTACAGGCATGAAATGTAGGTAAGTGTAATTATGATACAGGCAGATTTATGTGTCCCCAGGCAGGTTTTAAAATAACAACAAGAGTATAAATATTGGATCTATGGAAAGAAAATGTCCATTATTAAAATCAGTTCACAAGCTAGTACTGTGAAAAGCTTTCTTCTTCAATACCGCTGTCAGCCCCGCTGAGATTTTAAATTGGAGTTTGTCTAGTGTAACTCTCACTTTCTATTTAAAAAGCAAGCCAGAAACATTAAACTTTTGTCTTGGGTTTTTAAAGTACAGGAAAGCTAATATAATTGCTGCACTAATGTAGAGTTATGAGCTTTTAGGCTCCCCAGTTTTTGGCAAAGAAGGGTTGTGTCTCTTGATTCATGGAATAAGATATTTCCCAGTATAAATTTGCCATACTCTTCAGAAAAAAATCCTTATCCCTTCCTCTCCTCTGGACCATTTGGCATGGCTGTGTGGTTTGTAGCTGCCTGTGCTTCACTCCAGAGCTGGCTGCACTTCCGTCACCAGCCACTGTGCCGAGTTTCTGTGTGAATTATGGGAGTGGGCTTGACATCTGAAGTTCTAAGGAAATGAGAAATATGGTTCAAATCTCAGACACCAGCTTGAAAGGCTTATGGAGATGCAGAGCCAGGTCTGTGGTCTGGCTGAGGCAATGCCCATGCCAAGCTCAACAGAAAAGGTCACTGGGTGACAAAAGCTGTCTCTCCTTGGACCCCTGGCATGCACAACATGGCTTTTGGTGTCAGCTTAAAAAAGAGTGGTTTAGAGGGTGACATGAAATCCCTGTGAGGAGTACAAGGGTTGGATATGTCGCCTGTGTCAGTAAAGTTTGAGTGGAGCTTAGGACTGACAGGACAAGCAAAGTAGGACTTAGCTTGAGTTCTTAAGCTAGACAGGTTTGTGTGAAAGCAATTAACCAGCCAGTAATTCTTTGGAGAAAAATTACTTCAGACAAAGAGAAATCTTTGGAAGGCTGTTTTTGTATCAGGAGGAAATAGAGAGAAATTTTGTTTAAGAATGTTTTTATGAGTTGTGTTAGTTTATTTTCATTCATCATTGGCAATGATTAACTCTGGATTGACAGGATGGTGTTGTTATTAAGGCTTTATTAATCAACTTTAGCAAGGTAGTTGGTATATTAACAAAAAGAAACCTGCACATTTTATTTGGTGTTTTTTTTGTGCCCCTCCTTGGAGTCTCTAGAGCCACAGATCAATTGCAAGTGTTTAGTGACCTTCTGCCCAAGAGTGTAGAGCCTGTGGTGGGTCTTTTTCTACAGCTGGCACTTGTACAGTGCATAATCTAAGATGACACTGACCCTTTCAGCCTTATAGAAATAATATTCTCAGCACGATGAATTGTTCTTGAATGTTTTCTCCAGTGTACTGTTTTACATACCCAAACATTTTTTTTTTTTATCTTGAGCGTATGTCCAACATTTCCTCTCTGCTCTCTTTGTTGTGTGGGTTTGATTGTAGCCAACAGCAAAGGTCAAAATACATTTTACTGTTTCTATTTCTATGTTTCTGTTAAGCTGAATTAAATTGTTGGTGCTGCAAAGTGAATTCTTAAAAAGCTTATGCTGCAACTTTTCAACCAGCATAGATTGAAGATGAGCTGCATCAGTTTAAACCAGAGAGTACAGAGAAAAAATGTGGTCCAAAGAACAGGGTGCTGATCTGGAAACAGAAAAAGGGTTTGGTTCTCTGAAGCAGTGGGCAGCTTCATGAATTTAGATAAATTTTTTCATCTTCCTCTGCCTCAGGTTTTCTGATCAGGTGGTAGAGTGACACCGTATTTTTAAAGCACTTTGCACATTCAGTTTTTCAGTCACGTAATCTTTTTTCTTTCACATCTAACATTTATTAGTAGGACTGCCTGTTTAATCTACATTACAGATAGGTTTTAAAATCATAATATCTGGAAATGCTATGGTGTCCTGGAATAGGTTAATTATGTTTACCTGTGTCTGTGAGTATTCACTAGAAGGTGCCATTTCTCAGTCCAGATTTGGAGCAGAACTGACTTTTGTCCATCAAGCAGCCTTCCATTTCTTTCCTTCATAGTGAAGGAAATCCAGACATTCTCTTAGAGTATGAATTATTTTGATCAGCATTTTCAGGTTAACCTGAATTAATATTTAGTTCAGCCTTCAAATAGCCTTTGGGGAAGTTTGGCCTAAGTGGTTGCGTTTTTATAAATCTTACATTATTTCCTATTTGTTAGAATTTCTTCAAATGTCATTAACTGAAAACACCTGAATATCTCTGCTATGATTAGTGTTCACTTCCCAGCTTTTTTTCCTGAGGAAAGTCCTTTTTCTCACCAGAGCCTGAAGTGACCATAAGCTTTTTTTCCCACTAGTATGGTCAGTTCTCCATATCAGCTCATCCCAGCACTCCTTGATGCTGCCTTAGAGCATGAAAGGGAAATAAATTAATCAAAATCTCCCCAGAGGATCACCTGGCTTTAAAAACACAGGTAAAGCCAAATGGATACTTTACAAATGTGAGCAAAGTATATTAATGGAGAAAGCATCAATCCTATATGCATGGTGTGACAGCAGCAAGAATAAAACCCAGGTCTGTGTGAACATGCACAACATCTTGGGCAACAATTCATAACACATAAACACTTTGTTTTGAAAACAAAGTTTAAAGAAACATTATCCAATCTACTGTTTACAGGCAAGTTGCTATTTATTTACTTATCACACCAGTTCAGTGGGAGTCAGTGTTCTCCCTATGTGTTATAAGGATTCTGGGACTTACACACAATCATTTCCAATGACCAGTTTTGCATAATTCAGATACTATGAATATTTTATTTATTGTTAGTAGCCTCTTCATTGCAAGTAATATTTTTAATGAATCCATTATATGTTAAAAAAAAACAAACCAGGATTAAACTTGGCTCTCTGTTCTGGGATCATAAATCCAGATTAGATTTCCTTTTAGCAGTAATTTTACTCAAGGTTTTGTGAATGGAGTTTGACTTGGTGTCCGTTGAAGAAAAATGTGGCAAAATATACATTCTCTTCTTGAAATCCTTGTGAAGAATCACCAATATGCTAGTGAATGCTCTAATGCTCACTAAAAAGTCAGTGAAATTTGTGGCTATGTTCTTGGTCTTCTTCACATTTTATATGGTCACTGTTTTAAATTACTAGCACTACATTAGAGTATGTCAAGATGCATCATATAAACAGATACAATTTACCATGACCTTGAGGCAACATGATGTGTACGTTGCATTACATTAGCTATCAAAGGAAACAGTACAGTGCCCACTGCAGAGATTTGGGTTGTTAGGCATGCTGTACAGTTGGGAGACATATGCAAATAATCTCTCCAGATCTGTGGCCACATAAATTGTATCTTTTTAAAGAGAATAAGAATAAGCAATAACAAAAAAGAACTGAATCCAAGTGGCTCTGCTCCATAGGCAAGGTGAAATCTTTTGGTACCCTGTGGAAACGTCTGCACCTCAGGAAGGACATAACCATGGGGGTGACCAAGCAGGGGAACAGGTTGCACAGAGAGGTTGTGGAGTGTCCTTTTTTGAGATACTGAAAAACTCCCTGGACATGGTCCTGGGCAACTGGCTGTAGGGGATCCTGCCTGACCAGGGGGTTGGACCAGATGACCTGCAGAGGTCCCTTCCACCCTCAGCCTGTGATACCCACAACTTCCAACAGCAAACACTTCCTATAGCAATGCACCAGTGCACAGGGGTTGGGAAAAACAGTTCTTCCCGTGCTCTTTTCTTCACTGCCTGTCCCAATGGTCTTGCCAGAGCATTTTGTGAGTTGTGACCTTTTCTCTCCCAAATCCCAGTTCTCTGTTCTGCCACAGAGCCTACCCCAAGACCTGAAGGGAGATGTGTCACTTGCCCTTGTGTTTTCCCAAATGTGTTACTCCTGGCACAACCAGCTTGTTTCCCCAGGAGCAGGGGACTTACACAAGTCAAGCTACCATCTCTCTTCCATGCCATGCTCACTCAGAGCATGAGCCAGAGGGGCAGCTGCTCCCATGGATTGAGGCCCTGACTCTCCCGGCTGTGCCAGGTTTGTGCAGATCGACCTTCAGCAACCCACTTCAACCTTCTGTTCTTCCTCCCTCCCTTTCTTATACTTCATACTGTTGTAATTTTGCAAGCTGCTTGGGCTAGGTATCATTCTCACTATCTGTGTCTGGTTTCTAGCCCAGACGTCAGCAGGGGTTGCTGCATGCTGCTGCAATATAAATGACTAATGATGATGATAAAAGGTGTGGGAGTTGGTTGCCTGGAGTGTTACCCTACTTTGACAACTTTGGTTTAGAAACCAGCTTCTTCCTCAAATTATCTGCTATTTTATCTTATTACATCTAATACTTTGCAAGTGGCAAGGGATTTTCAGCTGCCTCCATTTTGGAGTGCTCATCCCAGGGCTTTGAAAGGGGCTTTGAAATTTTCAGAGTTTGGATGGTGTTGCTGTGACAGTGCCAGTAGCCTTCAGCGTGAGTTGCAGGGTATTGGAACCTTTAAAATTCAGCTGTGAATGCATCCTAAAAGAGGCATTTAATAGAGAAGTGCTCTATTTTTAAATTTGGACTGATACAGGTAATAATTACACACAAAACAGTATGTGAAAAGAACATTATCAAGGTTGCGCAGCTCAGCACTTGAAGCTAAGAAATGCTGTAAGCACAATTGCCTCTACTCCATTAATTTGCCACCTTGCACAGGTGCATCAGTCACAGACTATTTTTGCGCAGGATCCCAGTCTCACTTGGTGCCCATAATAAATGACTCCGTTTGTGAGTTCAATACTTGATTTTCTTTTCAAGGCATAGCTCAGACTCTGCTGTGAAGGCAAAATTATTTCCCGCTGGGGCATTCCAGGGTGTTCCACTGTGCAGGTCCTTGCCACGTGCAAACACTGCCTAATTTCCATTTATAGCATCTTAATAGCAATTCTGAGTATCCCTAGCACAGCTGATAACCTAAGGCAAAAAAAGAGCAAGATTACAAGCATCCATAATTGTGGGTGTCTAATGTACATTTTTCAGAGGACCTGGCAGCACATCCTGCAGCTCCTATTACCTTCCCCTACACTGCTGGCCAGTAGTTGCCACTTTCAGATATTCCAGCCCCACCACCCCCCACCACCTCCCTCAGGCCCAAGGCAGGCTCCCAAAAACACAAACTGGGGGAACAGGTTTGAAAAGCACTGTGTGAGCAACTTGTCCTGTTCCTCAGAGCAGCATCTCACACTTACAGACAAACGACTGCTGTTCCTCTTCTCAGATTCTCCTGACACCTTTAAATTCTGACACCAAAAAAAAAAAAAAATTAACCATTCTACCAGAAAAATCTTTCTTTTTCTCCTCTTCTGTGGCAAACGCGTGGTGCTCTGACTGAAGCTGGAATTCAGTGCTTTCTAAAGCCTACCTGATAATGCATGAACAGATGGAGGCTGGATTCTTTCTGGATCACCTTTAATTGTGGCATTTTTTGGTGGTCTTTGTAAATTAATAACAAAAAACATAATTTATTTTTAAAAGCAAAATGAAAACCTTCTGCTGTTCAGATTTTCTTATGGAAAACTATCAGTGTAATTTCAACCTATCGGTGTGCTGCAAGGATGCACCAGGCTAGGAGAGTAATTAAGCAGGAAAAGAAATCACAGGAGAAGCAATTTATTTTACAAAACCTATCACTTAGAAATAAACATGTTTTCAGACACACAAAACCTTCTTCAGTGCTTATATCAAACTATCTCAGCCACAGTGAAATTGAAAATACAGTCCTTGCTTTAAAGCTAAGATATTTGAGTATTTCACAGAAATGATTGTCAGGTTTTTATATGGATTAAAAAAAAAAAAGGTTTACAAGTATCATTCCAATAAACAGCAAAACTAGGTGATTTTTTTTCCAAAAAAAAAATATTCTTCCTGAGACAAATAGCCAGTAAGTATAATTTCAAACCAAACAGCTATAATTTTAAAATTATAAAAAAATCCCCTGAACACAACTTTCCTAAATCAGAAGGTGTCAGTTGGTTAGATTTATTTCTAGTGTCCCTTAATGTACCCATAATTAATAATTAATTTTGGAATAAAGATATGGATGAAAGTAAAAGTGGAGATTTTTGACTTTGTAGATTGAGGTTTTACCTACACACTAAAAGATCTTTCCTAGAGAAACTCTACTTCTGTATCCCTCAGGTTTCTGAATGCTCTTCTGGTGCACATTTGTTTTGTAAGGAGGGGTCACATCTGAGCTAAAGGTAGTTTGGTCCATTACAGGCCAAATTATCTTCTGGCCTTGGCTGAACTTAGAGATATTATATAGCAACAAATTAATATAAATTTATGTCACTTTCCCTTCTCTTAATATTTCTTAAATGTCTTTGAAGCAGCTCAGTTTCCATTCCAGCATGCAGTGGTGAGGGCAGATCTTCAAATTGCTTGTGACAGAGGTTATGTGCCTTCTGGCAGATAACGGAGACCTGTCTTTCCCTGAGACTTGGATATTGCATTTTTTCCTTGTACAGGGCTTCAATGTATTTTTGCTCCTAAAAGAGAAGCCTAGAGATGCCCTTGAAATAGAAAAATAGGTCTGAAATTATAGTAATACTTTAGCATCTCATTCTTTCACGAAGCTTTTTCGGCTAATACTACATTTATCTGGAAAAATTGGAAATTTGAGGACTTCTACAGATTTATTTGTTGGTTTGTTTATTTATTTTCTTGATATCTGAATTTTTCAGCATCCAGATGTGCTCATGATAGATTTTTATTGTTCTGCTTTGTTAACCTCAGGAAAGATGGGCAAAAGACTGGGAGAGAGAGCTCTGGCTTCAAACTTCAAATCTTTATCATAATTTCTGGTGTGTAGTAGGGAGAAATGTTACCTTTTCTCTTTTCTTTTCTTTTCTTCTCTTCTCTTCTCTTCTCTTCTCTTCTCTTCTCTTCTCTTCTCTTCTCTTCTCTTCTCTTCTCTTCTCTTCTCTTCTCTTCTCTTCTCTTCTCTTCTCTTCTCTTCTTTTCATCTTTGAACAAAAAGTGTCCTTTCTGCCAACCTTGATATGTGTAAATGACAAAGTCTTTGGAGTAAGCACAGTACAGCTTCAGTTCACAGCCTGGACATTAATACCTGAAGCCCAGAAAGCTTTTGCCATTCTGCTGCTTAAAATTCCTTCATATTAATAGAAAAGCCAGAGAGAAAGGTGAGAAAAATAACGAAAAGCATGGAATAGCCTCTGTATGAGGATACCACCAGACAGACTGCAATTTGTCAGTCTTGAAAAAAGATGGCTACAGGGATATGGTAAGAGACTTACAACATTCTAGGTGGCCTGAAGAATAAAAGCCAATTACTCATTTTGTCCCAAATTGCCTAATGAGGAGTGAAAAATAAATTAAAATAATAAGTGGATATTTTTCAGAAGTCCCTTAATTATTTTTTGACATCATTGCTAGAGGACACTCTAGTGACAAGTTCACTGAAGATTGCAAAATACCAAAACAGAAAGAAACCAATACTGGGTACCAAAGTCAAAAAATAAGATGCTACTAAAAATAGCTGCATCCATGCACTAATTTAACTACTGACTACTACTGGGATAAAACTGTTCCTTACTTTTCATTCATTCAATCAATTTTTCTATTTATTCAGCTTAAAGACTTTCTTGTTGCCTCCTAAAGTGAAAGGCAGCCCCTGAACTCTGATTTCAGCAAATGTGAGAGAGTGTTGTCACCAACTTCCAACAAGCCAGGATTTAATTTTCCTCTGTGAGCAACAAACAGAAGCAGAAGCTGGACCATCTGACTTTTTCTAATAAAACTGAGCAATACTTGCACAAGTATTACTGTGGAAATCTAAAGGTCTGAAAAGAAATAATGAGTATTTAAAAGGAGGAAAATGGCAAGTGTGTGCTACAGTACCACTGAGAGTCAAATGCTTCTGCTTCTGAGCATTAGCACTGAGCAACCAACAAAGTGCTGTGTATCAGGAAAATGGGTTGTGAACACAAAATAGGCCAGTCTAAACTAAACAGAAGCACACTGAATTTTCACCACTCTTTAGGCTGAACCAGAAAATTTGTAAACTCTGGACTTGTTAAATTTGGACTTTTAATCATAAATGCTTCCTCCATTGTGTTTCATACAGACTGTTAATTTTGATCTGTAACAGTTCATTCTTCATAGTGCATCTCATACCAAAAGGGAAAGGACAGTGGGTTAAAGGGTAATTTGCTCTCCCTTTGGTCAGGTTTGTTTCTTCCACAATCCAGGAAACTGGGACTCATGAAGCCTTAGGAATCCTGACCTGGGAAGCCTTGCAGTAGGTGCAGGAACCAAAGGCTGTCAGTGAGTCTGGGGATGGCACTGCCTGCACAGTACTAACAGCCTGGTGCTTGAGGATCATTATTCTGCTATGGATTATAGTCTTGTTTCTAAGATAAGGATAACTGTATGGAAAATATTTGATTTCTTTACAATAGAGCTTAGGTATCCTGAGTATATCACGGCTGTGAGTAGTCCCAGAGACATAAAGGAGGAGAAGGAAGAACTGTAAAACTGGCTGCAAGTCCTTTTCCTACTCTGAGTTCTAAGCTGCCTGGGGGACAAAAACTGCTGCCAGAACAAACTGGATCAGACCCAAGGTGAAGAGCAGGATGAGCCCTGTAATACATTACTTATTTAAATTCTGCCCTCTCAGAGTAACCTTTTTGCTGCTCAGTGCTTCCCTTTATTCTAGAGGGGGTCTCACATTGCTGAGACCTTTGGAAATATCTTCTAGTGCTATAAATAGCAAGTATTTCCCACTGACTAAAACCTGCAGCATTGCAGCAGTCTGATGTAGGTTGATTTTCCTGCTTGAGGACTACATAAGTGCTTGTGTCCTCTCTCCGCTGAGACATCCCTTCGCTTTAGGCACTGGTCTCTGCTCACTGCTGGGGAGTGTTATTGAACCTGGCTCACATTCCTGTTCCTTCTGATCTTTTTTCTCTAATGGAAGACCTCCCCATGGGCACCTTTCCTAGTTTCCCCTCTCCCTTCTCTTATGGCAGATCTTTGCTTCTCTTGGGCATACTGATTTCTACTGTTTATTAATTTCTGCTTGTTCCATTTTGATTCCTCTGCTATTCATATATACTGTGCAGTGCCTGTGCACACTGCTGGGTCTGGATGAGCTTTTAGTCCAGCTTCTCATAACCCCAGAGCTTCTCTTGTCCTCAGCTTGCATTTACATGGTGTCTTTCAGTTCCCTGAAATCCAGCTCTAAGAAGAAATGCAAATGTAGTTCCCTGCACTTACCAATGCTTCTCTGAGCAGGATCTTGACTGATAGCTGATAGCACCCTGTGTTACTGGAGTTTAGGAGAGGACTGTCCAGCAAAAAGGATCAAGAGCAGATACAAAGTTGTCACAGAAGTGGGAATGTGACAATGTAATCCCTAGAAAAAGAGCAGCAAACAAGCACAAATGTGTGTGCCTTCCTCCCATACATCACAAGCAGCAGCACTTAATGCCCTGCTCAGCATCTTGCTTGAGGGCTGTCCAGGATTTAAGCCAAGCACCCAACTTCCCAAGTTTGCCCTTGGAGGAAAAAGAGGTTTTAAGTACTTACTAGGAGGAAAGAAACAAAACTGCATTTGGCCGTGATGTTCAAGTGAGGTTAAATCCCCGAGGAGCCTCTCCTCCCTGTTTGGTAATTCGAGCACTTGTGTGTGAGATAAGGGAAGGTGTCAGCTCCAGCAGCATCTGCACTCACACTCCTCTTTGTATGATTTCTGTGCCCTCTTCAGTTTGCTAATCAAAACAAGTTTCCACTGCGTGTTTCTTATCCCCGGAGGGTGGAACTATCCTCAGAAAATTAAAGCTCTCTTATCTCTTAATGTGTCATCACAACTAATAGCCTGGGGACTGTAAACAAGTTTAAATATCAAAACAATTTGGCTGGTGATTGTCTGTGATTATGGATTAAGAATACAAAATTTGTGCTCACTGATATTCAAGGTAGATTGAAAACAAGGAGCCACATCCTCAACTGATGTAAATGCAGGTGGCTGAGCTGAATTGGGGGAGGAACACTGCTTTGTACCAGCTGAGCCTCTGACTCTGGGAGCTTTTCAGAAGTTTCCATTCTTGTTTTTCAGGGTGCCAGATAATACATGACAGCATAGGGCTGATCAGGAGGAGCACTGAGGGTCTCCAGGAGAGCCTGGATGATCCTCCCCTTCTCTGGGCTCCCAGGAGCTCATTCTGCTGCCTGAGCCCTCCACTTGCAGCCTCTTTGGAGAGCTCATGAATAATGACTTAGAGAAGAAATGATTTAATATTACAAAACTTTTCAAGATCAAGTCAAGGTGCCAGCATATTCAAAAACTGTCAGATATGTCAGGGCAGGTGCTTTGTGAGGGATGTGCTTTGTGCCTTTGATGTGACAAACATACTGCAGTAAATTCTCAAACATGCACTTGCTACTGCCTTTTCCAAAGTCCTGCCATCAAGCCATCACCTTTAGATCAGTCATGCTGAGTGAAGAGATGCAAAAAGATCTTTTGCTAGAAATGCTTTTCCTGGTTCATTGGATTGTTTGCAATGGCAGTGACGTGCAGCATGTTCCCCAGATGTGAGGAGATGGTAGTGGGTGTATTTCATAGCACAGCTGGATATAAAACTTTTCATGTTAGTGTATTCCTCTTTTGGAAATTGTGAGGCCTCACTTTTGTTATGGACCATTTTCTGCTGTAGGCTGAATAACCCATTCTTCAAAGAATTCCAGAGATGAAAAACTGAGGCAGAGAGAGAATAAGTGGATTTCCTGTAGATATAAGGAATGAAGTCAGCAGAAGTGCAAGGAGATGAACAGTGCAAGGAGTGTCCTAACCACTGAACTGTCCTTGTCTCCCATGTGCAGTGCAGAATACACAGCATATTTATCTTTTAATGGATAGCTTTTTGGAATATGTATCTGTACAAAGGCTGATGTTGGGTTAATGATGAATCTTACAAAATGAAGTAGGAAAGACATTAATTTTGATGTGGCAGGAAAGTGCTTTCCTAATGAGGTAGTAATTAAATAAGAAGGATAGTTATTAAAAGAAATGGTAAATTTAGTGTTCTCTAGCCCTCCTATCTGAGCAGTTCTAGCTGTGGTTCTGGGTAAGGAAAAGAAATGTTTCTGTCAAGCATGAAGTACCACCAGAAAAATATAAAAGGAAAAATGTGTCATAAAAATCATAAAAATATTAAATCATCTCAAATAAATGAAATCCATTTCTAGAAGAGAATAATAAAGACTGAGAAAAGGTACCCAAAAAGCCAGATGACTTTTCTATTTTCTTAATTAGGGTAATTATACTAAAGCTGACAGCAAGTATTTCCCCAGTAGCAAAAAACACCCACAAACCTCAGCCAGCAAAAATACCTCTCTGAGCATGAGACCTGTGAAGGTTAAAGGCTTGAGACTGCCATTAGGAGAGTGCTACTCATCTCCCAAGGTCAGTCCTTACATATGGAGAAGTAATTTTGATTCTGGTCTCCTCACTGTACAAAGTCAATGCTTACCTTGATTTCAACAGTGCTATATTTGGCAAAGTACTAATATAATTGTATTTGGTCCCAGTCATGTCCTGTTTGAATGTTAAACTCCTCTTGATACCAAGCCATTGTGTGCTGCCTCTTGTAGCTTAGGGGATGTATAAAATGGAGAGCAGTGCAGACCCACTGGAGCCATCCCTCCAGGGAAACCTGGGCTGCTAGTGCCCACACTGTGTTTTTTGGGGGTTTTACTTCACACCAGCTTTTATCTGGATCCCTACTGCCATGGACTGAAATCACTTTTTTTTGGGTGTAGTTTCATCCCAAGAAGATGCAGTTTATGCAGTCCCAGGCTGCACCATAGCACACAGGCACATGGACCTCCAACAAATCACACTGTGCATCAGCCCATGTGTAAACTCTCAGCTGCTGATGCCCCTTGTTCATCATGTTCCAGCCACCAGCTTCTCTGTGCATATTTTGTTGCATCACACTGAGGACTTCTCCCTCAGTGAAGGCCCCTTAGTGGGACAGAAATAACTTGGCAGTCTGATTCATATCACCTGAATTGAAACCACCCACTATCTCCTTGCTAATAAGTACAACTTGCAAAGAGGAAAAATGGGATTGTACAGCCTCAGATCAGAGATTGGGCAGCCCAAGGACCTCTGCCTTTCTCATTAGCCAGTAATGGGTGCCTGGGAGAGACTTTAATAATAAGGCAAAGATGTGGTGGTACTTCCCCAGAATAATTTCTTAACTTACAAAAAATTCACAACTCAAGGATGTGCTAAGCCAGAGGCTTTGTCTTTATATCTAATAGCCTTTGATATGTCTCCTTGGTTTGTGAATTATTTAGCTACTTTTTAGATTGATGTTAATTTTAGGATCTAGCGTTCTGCAGGAGAGAATTTGATATTGACTTCATGCTGCACAGTTTATTAAGAACAGAATGGGGATGTTAATAACAGGAGATCAGATGCTGTGTGAGCCCCCATGCTGCCTCTGTTCACATTAATCCTGGATCAGGATTTCCTAGACCCTGTGGTGCAGGGTCACCGTACCAAAGTTAGGAGAGCCAGTGGCTGCAGAGCAAAGCTGCCCCAGCTGGGGCTCTGCACCACTCTCTGTGGGTTTTTTGGTGTGAATGGGAAACTGCCCAAAGCACAGGATGCAGAGTCAAATTGTACCTTCTTTGTTTTTTTTTTTCAAGCCAGAAATGCTTGACCCACAAGCTGTTTGGGTATGATCATATTTCTGTGGGAGCCAGTGTGCTGAATCAAGAGTGTTCAGCTCTTGTGGGAACTGGCCAGAAAGAACTTCACTCTCCCCTCAAATCCTTGCATTCTAGGCCTGGGATTTTATCAGACTAAATTTGTAATCCTACTTGATTTCTCAAATAAACAGTGAGATGCAAACAGTTGGCCAGAGGGGAAACCTTCCAGTTACTGAGGGGGAAAAGAACACGATATCCAAATGACTCATGGCTCTGTGGGTGAAGTAATGGCTGCATGTCACAGCCTGGGATGTGGGTTTGTGGTCCGATGCCACGCGGAGCAGATGCACTTAGGTTGTGACGTTAGTGTAAATGGCTTTGGTAGGAACTCTCCTGTGATTTACCAGAGACAAGTCCTTGTTAAGATAGCACTGACTGCTCAGTGGCAATTAACAAGATAGGAAGGACACACACCAGGTGCAGCCAAACCCTCCTCTGGACACCAGCAGGGGCAAATACAACAAAACCCTTCTGCTGCTGGAAGAGGTAGGTCCTGCAGGAAGAGTTGGAGATGGCTGTGGCTGAAGAACTCTGGGGACACAGTTTCTGAGGGCTGGAGCTATATCCCTGTGAGGTATCTGGTGCCTGTGCAGTTTTGTTTTCCTGGGGCAGGTTATCCAGAGACCTTCTGGATGATCATGCTCTGATGCTTGAGGCCCTTCTCCTTGGTGCCCCCTGCTCACGCTGTCTGCTGTGGATACTCTCAGGTTTCTGACTCCCTTCTTATTTTTTTCCTCTGATCCACTACAACAAGACAAAACACATAAATGCTAATGCAAGTGTAAGTACAAAGGTCTCTGCAGAGCCTGACTTCTGCCTTACTTGCCACTAATCACTTGTACCTGCTGGGAATCAAACACTTCTAGGAAGATGCCAGCAGATACTCTCTGTCCTATATGTGAACAACTTGCAGATATGACAAAAATACAGTTTGTTTTGTCTGGATCCTCAGTTCTTCCTCTCAGTCTCTCCATTGCAGGATTTTCCTACCTCTCCCAGTTCTTTCCATCCTTCCAGTGCTCTGGCTGCTGCTCTGTGGCTGTGCAGTGCAGGAGCAGCTCAGAGGCACTGCAGGTCAGGCTCTGCTCTGATGATTCCTGCTGGAGGGGAGGTGCCCACAGAGGTGGTGGGCAGTTTTTGGGGAGCCCTCACCACCCTGAATATATGCACTGCCTGGGAAGTACTGGTTTTCCTCTGTGAGTTAGTGGAGGTAGGAATGAGGGTCCACTAAAGGACCAAATCAAATCCCTCTTTTAGGCAGGAGTTGTTGGGGAACAATTTTTTTTTTCTACACCCTACCACTGCTTTCTGCAGAAATATAATGGGATGGGGTTTGTAGCTTGGGAGACAGCAGCAGGGCTTTGCCTGAACCCAGATCTTGGCAGATCAGTTGGCATTGGGAGACCAGCCAACCTTTTTCAGTTTTCTGGGACACTCTGGTTTGCCCATGTGATTAAAATTTCCAGTGTTAGATAAACACAGATAAGAATTTATCCATTTCTAATTTGAACAATCAGACAGTGGGAAGACCAAGGAAGCTTCTTTGTTTGTGGTTTCAGCTGTGCTGGGAGTCAGGGCTCGTCCCACATTTGAGGAATCTTCTTTTTTTAGGCTGGGGCTGTTTCTTGGGAAATAGCTGTATTCTCCCTGCAGGCAGATCAATACATTTCAGCTCACTGCACTGCAAGTAACTTTTCATCATACATTAAGAACGAGGAAAATAAAAGCTAAGATGGATGTTATTTTGGTTTTGCTTTTATTTTGAATTATTTATTAAGAAGTCACTGCTGTCTTCCTTCTCATCGGGAGACAAAATGCCTTTCTCTTTAATGATTTTTTCCTAGTAAAAAAAGAAGCAAGGTCTTCCCAGTTTTATTTCCCTCACTCGCTTCTTGGCACTGAAGTGTAAATTTGGGGTCTCCACTGCATGGCAAGGTGATCTCCTGCAGTCCCAGTGCAGGCAAAGTCCCCACTGATGCTGGAGGAGTCACACCTCATGGTACATTTCTGACCAGTTTTATAATGACATAGCAGCTGAGTTATGTGTGCTAGGAGTGATTGCTGGCATGTAAGCAGAGGGTTATAAGTAAACTACAGAATAGCTGAACTATAATTTTAATTATTTACTGAACAGCTAATAGAAATACTAATCCTTTTCAAGTGAATTCTTAATAAAATGTGTTATGGGGCAAAAATTCTGCCACTGGGTCCACTATTAATATGAGTTTCTATACTTCAACTAATAATCCATTTTGATGTTTTTGTTCCTAAATCTAGGTTATTCTGAAGGGCAGGATAAAGAAACTGGCCACCAAGATGGTAATCACTAGTGGAAATGAAGAAGATAAAGGCAGTCAAGAAAAGGAAAGCAAAGAAGAAACCATCTTGGCAATGCTTGGAATTATTGGGACAATTCTGAACCTCATTGTGATCATTTTTGTGTATATTTATACAACGTTGTAAACTAGAAGGCATGCAAATAGAACAGATAAAACGGCCATTAAGAGTGACAACAAACATTGCTGACTATTGACAAGTTCTTTAATCAGAATTGACTCTGTATTATATTAACACATCATAAAAGCACTGCCTGAAGGCAGCGAAGACTGAAGCACAATTAATTTAACAAGACTTTTTCACACAGTAATAAGCTTAACTCTTCTCTCCTGCCCTCTCCCTTTTGGTTTGGTTTTCAATTTGGGGGAGAATGACTGCAGCTATATACGTTGTAGCTTTGAAGAAATCCACCAGGGACATGTTGTTTTAACACAATAAAAAAAAAAAAAAAAAAGGAAAAAAAAAAAAAAAAAAAGAAAGAAAAAAAAGGAAAAGAAAGAAACTGTAAACTATATATAATTAGAAATGTGTGCTGTATACCCGCAAAGATTGAACTCAAAGATAGCTTCATAGCACAGATCACGTGTCTGTTTGGTCAAATGGTTTTTTCTCTTGGTTTTTGCTTTTACTTACATTGAATCTGACAAGCTTTTTATTTAGAATGAACATATGGTGCAATCATGAAAAAAACAGTTCTGTTGAGCAAGGTCTGCCTAAACCTGATAAAATGTTGGGAGAAATACATTACATGGTTATTTTTCCTTCCTCATTTGCTTAACATCTGTGTCTGTTCATACCAATGTTTATAAATATATATTTTTAATAAATGTGCTATATTTTTAGCATGAACCAAATATTTGGAGATACTTGTATTCATGCAGCTAAATTTTGTTTGATGAAGTGCCCCTTTTGACAATGGATGTTATTTTTCTCGGCGATTATACAGCAGCCTTGTTTGCAGCCCTCTCACTGAGGTCTGAAGCAAGCTCACATCATGCTCACATGCATGACTTGAAGTTGGAATGTCAGCTGAAAAGCATTGCTGCTTAATATGGGAAATAGCAAAACATTGTAAGGTGACCTTTGGAGACTGGTTGCAGAAAGAAGGCTCTATTTATAGTTAAAAAATGAAAAAGCGAATGAAAGGAACACTGAAGCATCTCACAAAATATTGCAAAATTCATAGAATTTATGGCTTTCAGTATCTGGTCACGCTCTCTAAGTACTTGTGCTGAGAGAAGTGAGTAGAGGTTTATACAGTTGAAAAGATAAATTTATAGAGCCTATAGTGAGGGGCTTAAGTGAAATCCGGATTGTAAATACAGAGTGTATTTTAAATGTGAGGATCATTAACTCTTTATGCTTCTCTGACATGTGCTTTAACTGAGTTGGTGCAGTGAAATTCTCTGACTTGTGTTTTTGACAGGAATGTACAATGATGATGATCACCATTTTTCTTCAGAGTTCAGTACCTATAAATATACAAAGCATTAAAAATATGAGACTTCAATTCTGCCTCAAGCTGCCTAAGTACATTGCCTACTAACTCTGATATATCCTCTTAAAAAATAGGTCAATTAATTGTTTACTGACTTGTGGTTTGGATTCCGTCCTCAGGTGCACAAGGAGGATTGGTATTGAGGTAAGCTAGAGCTGTGAAAATTTTGACCCTAGAGTCTCATTAACTTTAGTGATCAGGCCTGTCCCTCTGGAATCAATAAAGAGTTTTTCACCATTTTCCAGGGTCCAGGAATGATCTCAAAAATACAGAATTTCAGTGCAGGATATAAAAGAAAGCCTGGAAAATCCTGAGGGGCACCTCTTATAAACAGAGGTGTTTTGTCTCTTATGGTATCATAAAGTCAATAATAAAACCATTAAGAGTACAAAAAAGGTCAGTAAATAAATTACAATGAAATCCAATATGAAGACTGAAAGAAAGCGAAGCAAAAATAATCTCATGGTAATGAAAACATGACAGGGTGAGAGAGGTGAGAAAATGAGCAGAGATTTGAAGTAGAAAACAGCACAGAAAGCCAGTGCCATGCATGCCAGCATGGCTGAGGAAACATTTGTGTTTGCACAGTGCTGGTAGAGCTGTAGGTCTCAGAGAGGACAAGAAACAGTAGTGGGTACAGGACAGTGTAGCTCAATGAAGGTGACCTTTTTTTTTTAATTTATAGTTATTTATTGATAATTCTAAGGAATCAGCAAATTCTACTTTTCAATGATCATGATGGCTAAAATATATTTTACTCCACTAGGCATTTTTTCCTTCTGTTTAAACTACTGCTGCTCACAGCCTGTGGCTTTGAGCACCTGCAGATGCTCCAGGTACCAGTCTAACTTCAGGCAGCCCCTTGCCTGCCAGTTTCTTCTCTGCAGATATTTCTCTTGAACTTCTCCTCTTCCTTTTCCAGCAAACACCACAGCAATCTGCCCAAGGCTCATGCTCATCTTTTAGAGGGGCATCCTCTGAGTCAAAAGATGAAGTCTCATGCCAGATACTTCTTTGCCTCAAATGGTAATATATCTTCTTGTGGGCATGAAGATGCTTAATGAATGAAATTTCATGAGGGGTTCTACTATTATTACAAACTAAAGCTCTGCATTGGAGAACAGCATAGGACACCTCACCCCCTACAGCAAAGTAGGAGCTTTTGCTGCTCAGCACATTTGCACTTATTCAGACATGGGCCAGCACCTTCAACAAGACAGGTTTGGCAAATAGCCCAGATAGCTGAAATGGTGGATCAAGGGCCTAAGGATTCCATGTTTTCTCTGCTGTACTTTGCCTGTTAGTCCTGATGTAGGCACTGTGTCCAGGTGCACTATCACCCCACACCAGCAGCAGCTATGTGCAGGTGCTTTGCCACAGGACTTCTATTCCTCTGAAAGAGGAAGAAAGGTTTATCCCATTCCATAAAAAGTTTAACATTTAATATTTTAATTTTACAGGTTTCTGTTCACAGATAGTTCTAGAAATATCCCGGTGCAATTTCTTCTTAAGTAGATTCATTAAGTATTCATTTAAATAAAAATGAAGAGTTTCTTTTGAGGGCAATTTCTTTACCTTTTATTTGGTATTCATGAACACTGATAGGGGAAAAGTATGTTTTCAAGAATGACAGTGAAAGAGGGATATTTTATACAAGGATCTGAAGGTGTGCCTACCTAGGCAGCTGTGGGCAGGCCTGCTCTTGGCTCAGTGACAGCTGGAGCCAAATTACCCTCATGCTTTTTTTATGTGAGCAGTTTTCAGCATGCACCTATAAGAAATATTCCACTAGGTAATATATATGCCATGGATACCTTATAGTCAGTAACTGCTCTACAAACAGTTGAATAAAACTTCTCATTACAACAGTTGAATGGTAGATCTGCTTTGGCAAGGAAAAATCCAACAGTCTCATTTTTGGCTTGACTTGTAAGTAATGCAAACAGTTTCCAAAGTAAATTTTAAAAAATGAAGTATTAGTCCATTAGTGACAGGAACTTTCATCTTTGCATTTGAGTAGAAGGAAATTAATATCCAATATTGTAATGTGATATTAAGGCATCACCTTTTGCTTCAGGCAACTAAGAATATGATTATATATCCTCTGTAGTTTGATGGTCTGTGTCATTGGAATGAAAAATATTTTCATCAGATGACAGAAAGATGACACTGTCCCCATTATTGTCTGTTGTCTTGTCTGGTGGATACAGAAGACTTTCAAGAAGGGAGAAGATAAAACTATTTATTATGCACACAACAGGATTGGGAGAAAGAAAACAGACACTGCCCTCCAATCTGGTTCCTACAGCTGCATTGGAAACTCGACATCTTGGGAACCACTTCTTTATACAGGAATCTATCATCCTGTGTGCTGGCTCTCAGGGCAGTCCTTTCAGTTATTTACCTTCTGCTCCTTCCACCTGCACCTCTGCAGCTGTGTGTGGCTCATTGTGCCTGAGGAGAGTTTGAACACAAACCCAGCCTGGCAGCCCCTGGAAGCAGTTGTTTTGTTTTACTGTGGTGTAACAATCCACTGTGGGGCTGAGTTTTATTATTTTAGGGACAGTCAATCATCATCATCATGTTACTGTCTGATTATCTAGGGGATACTTCACTTTGTGAATGCCCAGAGAAATCCCACCCCTGGCCTACAGGTAAAATTTTGATTCAGTAGGCATCAAAATACAAAAGAAAGCTTCAATTTCATCACACCCAAACTTCAGTAGGAAGCATTGCTTAAGTCCATGTGTCTTATACTTCCATTTGGAGTTCACCCCAAATGCCTCAAGGTCTCACCTGTGCCAAGAGGTCTCATCTCTTCTTCTTCAGAATTACCATTTCTGTGTAAATTATGGCATATGCAGAGAACTTGGTCCATAGAGGGAAAGGATAAAAATTAACTGAATTAGAACTCCAGGGAGGCAGCACTGCAAAATTTACTAATTAGTTTGAGGTCTAGCTGGAGCACTTTGTTTCTGGATAGCAAATATTTTGGAGAAAAAATATTATTGTTCCTAGGAAAGTTTCTGGAAGAAATATGTCTAACTGAAAGAAAGAACCTCATTGGAAATATTTCAGCAGCAGTCCTCCAAGGAAAACACTGACCAGGACTCTGAGAGTCTTGCTTCCCAAGAGAACTGTTTGGCAGCCCAGGAACACAGCACACATAAATGTAAGCACCTCTTGTTTACTGAGAGGCTTTGTCTTCTGTGGAACAGATGCACAGATTTACAAAGATTTACAAATTTATGAAATAGCACATAATGCAAAATCAACAACAAGAAAATCTGTTTAACTTAATTTCCAGCAGATGCACTGCAGACACCCTGCAGAACCTGCACTGCTTCCATGCCTGGCTGTGTGTTTTGGAGGCTCATTCCAGAAGATCTTATAAACTTAGTGTAGCTTTCTTTCCCCACCACTGATCCAAGAGAAACAAAACCTATTCAGTGTGGAAACCTCCACCCCAGGCTGAAATCCCACATGCTTCCGTATGCATTTATCTGCATAGGAACCATCTGGTGTCCAATAAGACTTTCCTTGTCTCAGGCATTAGGTTTGCTTATCTGCATTTCACCTGGGGGCTCAGACTGTGAAAGGCAATTTGTAGAGCTGAAAGCACCCAACTGTTTCCAATGATCCAGCTTTACATAATGGAGCTGTCACCTGGAGAGTGCCTGTTCATGTGCATGGCACACCACACACCATCCTCCTCGTGTGGTCTCACACTGACACAGCCTCTGTGACACCCAGGGGGTGGGGCTGGCCTGTAGCTGGCCCACACAACCAAAAAAGTGTGCGAGAGAAAGTGTTCTGTGCAAAAGCCTGGATCCTGAGTCAAGCTCTGTAGAGTGAAAGGACATCCTGCCTTGTTGATAGCCAGGCACTTTGCTATGCCCACTGGGACTCCTTCTTCTGCAACCAGTCCCAGTTCAGCTGAAGGTGACCCATGCACCACCCTGAACCTCTTGTGGCAGCTGCAGAACTTCCTTCCCCCCGAGGGCAGTAAACAGCTCTGGACTATCCTAATCTCCTAGAATAGGGAGCCATGTCACTCTTGCAGGGCAGAAATAGCAGCAGGAGCATCTATTTCTGTCTGACAATGACAAGGCCACCTGCCTAGGGCACTGATGGGAACCCTTTTCTCACCCATCATTCCTCATAGTCTGGCAAATGCAAGTTAATTACCTGGACTCCAGGCTCTTCTGCACAGACTCAGTCACCATTCAGACTGAGGCAGACTTATTTTATGATGCTGAGACTTTAACTCAAATGGCTCCTGAAGCCAAGTCTTCAGGAACATATTAAATGTCGTGATACTTTCATTTGGCCTTGAAGATGTCACCATAACAAGCCTTGGGTGTTGTCTCTGCCATCAAGGTGTTAAGGGACAAGCATTAGCAAGGGACACCATATGGGAGCCATGGGCAGCCAGAGGTAATGCACTGTGGCTGCTTTCCCAGGCACTTACCTTCTTGAGAAGCAGTGGTATTATGGTGGATTGATATTGGTGGTGGGTAAATGTAATAAAATGTTTGTGCAGCAGGGCGTGATTTCTCACCTTTATTTCCTGCAAACTTGATGGGAAAGTCTTTATAAATAATTCTGGCTTTGTCAATTTAAAATATGGATTAAAATTTACTATATATGTTTTCAAATTTTAATGTGCTGCTTCTTTTTCCCCTCCTACCAAGGAATTCAATTTTAGTTTTGCAGATGCTATTCTTGTTTCTGTAATAATGATGGCTAATGCAAAAGCATTGGTACTGGATGCAAAAGAAAGGAATGAAGATTATATTGTCAGTGTTGTATTATTCCATTCTTGTGAGCAGGAAAAGCTAGTCAGTGGTTTTCTTTGCATCCAGTGCACATAGTTAGCAGTAATTTTATAATTTGATACCATTATTTCTGTAATTCTGTGGGACAAAGTCCCATCATTTAGAGCAGTGCGTATTCAAACAAATGTCAGCAAACTGAGAAGTATCTGAAATGTTTGTATTAGCTAAAAGAAAACCATGTCAGACATACACATTTTGAGCAGATTCAAACTCAAAGTGAGACCACAGAACTATCATTCTTATACCCCTGCTGACATTGTGTAATACACACCAGCACATAATTTAGAAGCTCACTCTGCTGAGACTATTCATGTACGTAACTCAGATTAAGGGGCTAAGATCCTTTACAGTTAATATGCATATGAATATGTATTTGCAGGTTTGGGGCATTAGTTGATAGTTAGCTGACAATTCAGCAGTAGCAAAAATACAGCTAATCAGACAGGGAAAAATAAGAAATTTTCTGTTCAATGAGCTATTTCTCTTTGTCTCGTTGACCTTATTTTCAGCTGATTCTTTTCAGACTGCGTGATTGATGAGATTGATGCTAAAGCCTGCCTAACCAATGAAAGAATAAACACCATAAAGGAATATGAAATCTACATTTTCTATTAGAAACTAAGCATCTCCCTAAATGGCTTTTAAAAAATCTCAGTGCTGAATGTTTTACATTTTCCTTTCTGTTTCACCATCAGCCAACACACTATTTCTATTTGATTGTATAATAATATTTATGTACAGTTTCACTGAGCTGTGCAAACACCAGCAAATGGATTTTGCATCCTTTGTTGCTTTTTAAGTTTTATAAGCCCCTTTTCAGTACATACCCATCTCCTGTTTTAAAGATCACAAGGAGAAATATACCACATCCTAAAGTACTATTCAATTATCCAAACCTCACTACAAGCTCAGATTGAAAGTATATAACCATTTACACAAAACAGGGGTGTTATTTCTTGAGACTGTACATATGGCCCAAGTGACCCTGATATGGTGCTACATAAAATATTAGATTCTTTTGGTTTTAGAAAAAAAAAAAGAGTCCAGCTGTGAAACTCCTTGAAACAGTGCATTGCAGTGTATTTGCAATTTACAGAGCAAGGCAAAAAATCTGATGACCACAGACAGTGCTCAGCTCCTGGCTGACCTTCTCCCATGGGGCAGCAGCCCTTGGTGTACCCTGAGAGACCAAGTGTTCAGTGCCCTCTACACTTGATGAAAGGCAATAATAGTCAAGTCATTAACATCTGAAAATTTGAAATGTCACCATTTTCTGTCTGATTTCTTTGGTCTAGGGAAAAAAAACTCCATCAAGCCGTAGCCTAACATAAAACAGAAAAGCAGTGATTTCTTAAGGTGCTCCTGAACTCCTCTCCTCAAAATACATCTTTTTAGAGAAGTGGCTCTCAGGAGCTGGGAAGGGCCCTTGGCAGCACCTGGTGCCATTCTCATCCCCAGAATTCACCACTGCTTTGACTCAAGTGGCCTGAAAAGGCATCTTCTGAAACAGGACTGTGCCAATTCCCCAGAGGATATTGTGTGATGCTGCAATCCCTTACTCTCCATATTTTCCCGTATGTGCACTTTCCAATAAAATAGAATAGAATAGAAGAGAAGAGAATACTTTAGTTGAAAGGGACCTACAAGAACCACCTGGACTGTCCAAAAACTAGAGCACATTACTAAGGGCACTGTCCAAATGCCTCTTAAATATTGACAGGTTTGGGACACCAACCATCTCTCTAGGAAGACTCTTGCAGACCTATTCCAGACCACACTCTTGGTAAAGAAATGTTTCCTAATGCCATCTCTGGATCTCCCCTGATGCAACTTTGGACATCATTCCCAGACCATTTATCACTGTATCCCAGGAAGAAATGCTTAGCACCTTCCTCTCTCCTCAGGAAGCTGTAGAGAACAATACGATCCTCCCTCAGCTTCATTTTCTAGAAACTAGACAATCACAAAGTCCTTATCCAGTCCTAATAGGAGCTGACTCACTTCTTGGTAGAGTTTGAAAAGGGAGCAGTTTTCTGCATCTGTATTCCTCAGACTCCTGCCATCTCCATGTGACAGGGTGGGTGAGAGGACCACAGATGAAGGCCTGGGTATCCAGCTGAGAATCTTCTCTAAAATTTGACTCTGTTTGGTTTAAAATTCTCAGACTGTTTAAGGATAATTTTAAAGTGTAGCTCAGTTTTTAAGAGTCACTTATATGAGTCTTACTTGACTTGTGAGCACTTCCATGACATGGTGTTGTAAGAATTGCAGTAATGGCATGTTTCATCCACAGTGCCTGGAGTGCTCACAAATTCTTCATGGAATTACTGGGATATTCCCATCATGTCAGAGACTAAATGAGATACAAAACAAAAAATCATAATAGAAGCATAGAATGGTTTGGGTTGTAAAGTCATTTCATTCCAACTCCCCCTGCCATGGGCAGGGATTCTTTTCACTAGACCAGGTTGCTCAGAGTCCCATCCAACCTGGCCTTGAGCACTTCCAGGGATGGATCATCCACATCTTCTCTGGGCAGCCTGTTCCAGTGCTTCACCACTCTCACAGTAAAGAATTCCTTCCTATCTGATCTTGTCCCTTTTCAGTGTCCAGTGGAGGCACTTAGCTCCCAGTCCCCACCCTGCCATCCATCCACTAGAGAGGTGTGGGAAGAGAGGTTGCCATTGAAGATTGAGGGGAAAAAGTTGTTAATTGCCTCTGCCTTCTCCTCATCTGTTACCAGATTTTCAGCATTGCTTATCAGGGGGATGACACCTTATTTGACTTTCATTAGTAGAGGTTAGTAATTTGAATTAATTCAAACATTGTTGCTTGTCTGAAAATAAAGGGTCCTTACAAAATTAGTGGCAAAAGTAGAATTTTTTTGATGCCATGAAACCTGAAGAGGATAAAGATCTCATGTTATTAAAATACCACAATTAATACCAGCTGAAACCCACTTTTACTTCTGAGACATCTCTACAATTGTCAAATGAGCTCAAAAATTTGTATAACTTTTTGTCATTTTGCAGAATAAAGTAAAAGGCCTTAAAACAGTGATCCTTGTGCTCCAATTCCACTGCCTGCAAACTAAATAAAGAAATCAATAGGCATGCAGAGTGTTCCTCCATTAGTCCATGCTTGGTTTCCAGAAGGATGTACTGAAGTGTGGCTTAACAGTAAAACAGAGTCTGACTGGTACTTTCCAATATCCTTTCAGATCAGTAAGTTTTTATTTATAATCATCTCCCCTGTACAGAGGATGGATACTCTTCTTTCAACCAGATAGTTTCCTCCTGTGTGTCTTTTTACTCATCAATTTATCATCCTGTGTGATAATATTGTTGATATGTCATTGCTGAGAAGTAGTTTTAACAAAAGAAATTAAATAGTCCAGGTTGTAAAAATAAAACATATCCATTTGTATCAATCAATTCAAGCTCCACAGACCAAAATGTATAGAATCCTGTAAGAAATAAGTACTTTTTGGAAGCCCTGATTTCCAGAGGAGTGGTAGAAGCAGAAGGATATACAGCATATATCCAAAGGCTCTTTGAAAACTACCTTGAAAAATATAACTTGATTATGTAAAAGTTAAATATATTCCTTCAATTCAGTGTCTTTTCTCTGGTAAGATCTTTTTCATTACATTCACATACACACAGGGTGGTGTTTCCCAGCTGTCAGTCCAGCCTTTGTTGAAGTTACATGACTGGAGCTGAAGGCAGAATCTAGCTCCCAGGTCTGAATCCAGCAGAGCATTATATTCATAATTCTGTCCAAGAAAGTGCATGGTCCTCTGGTCTTTCTGGGCTGCCCATAAGCTTGAAAGTAAGGATGTGCTTAAGTGCTTCACTGGAGCAGGGCAGTGTCCTGCAGCTGCACTGAAACACAGTCCATTTTGCTTTTTAGGGAGGTTATTACTGCTTGAAAGAAATATTTCTCTGAAATAGAAGGGAACAAATGTCCCAGAGCACTCATTCATTTCCCTCTCAGTCCCTTTTCTCCTTTCTGCAACTCCCTCCTTGTTTCCTGGCTCATAACATCAGCATTGTCCATTCCTTAAAAAAACATCTTAGCTAAACAGTCTTGCTTAAACAGCTAGCTCTCACTGCTTTATGTGCCTCAGATTTAAATTGAGAACCTCTTCCTTGCCCACAGCTCTATTTTATCTTCTGATCCCATTTCAACCACCAATGTCACCAGCTGTGCTGAGCATCATCATTTCCCACAGCCAGAACAGCTGTGGGTTGTTCCTATTGTATACCAGCCATGCTTTGCCTTTTCTACCAACTCTGCTCCTTCCCTCATTTAAAGCTTGCCAGAAGTACATTGTCACCACATGGTGATAATACAGCTACCCCTCAGCACAGCCTGTCTGGCTGGGAGCAAAAAAGGCTGGTGAGTGAGACCCAGTACCAGGGCAGCTGCAGAGAGGACTCTGCAGGGTGTTAGAAGCTACCAGAACTTCTTGGACTGAAGTACAACCATCAGAGCCTGTGGTGAAGAGCTTTGAGCCATAAAGGAAGATCACTATACAGGAATCTGTGACTGAATGCTGCAATCAGGGCTGCATTGCAAGGGCAGCCTAAAATTCCTTCCTTACACACTTTGGTTAATAGAGAAAGACCTGAGGGGAGGAGATGTCAGAGTCTCTTGTAATGAGGCCTCTGGGGTTTTTGATAAAGCTGCATAGAAAAAAAAATCACTTTAGTTTATTGTCTGGTACAATCCCATTCTTCCTGCAGTGCTAGTCTTACAGAGCTAGTGATGGTGATCAAGCTGATTTCATGCTCACAAGGTCACAGCTAATCTACCTGAACCTTTGCAGCAGTCTGTTACGAAGCTGAGGTCCTAAAAATCTGCCTGTTTATGATTTTGTATGGGTTTTGAGCTTTTTTTTGTTTCAGGGAGTTGGAAAAGCCTAGAAGACACAGGCAGATCTGTGGTTGTTCTTGAGATCTTGTGTGCTCTGTTCCAGCAGATGTGGCCGTGCTGGTGGGGAAGAGGACGTGGGATCAGGCGAGTGCTCTCCATGAAGGCAGCATGGTTCTGTGAGCAAACACACCCTCCTCAAGATGACTAAGAGCAGGCTTCAGGAAACATGGGAAAAAAAAGCAGGGAAGCATGAATCATCCGTGGAATGTCAGTTTGCATGTGTCCTTTTGTAGAATGCAATTCTTTTTATACACATGCTTAATTAATTTTTTCTTCGTGTTTCCTCTGACATTTGTTGTCATTCTCCTGGCTGTGTATATCAGCACACTGTTACACTGTCAGTGACTGCTCTGGCAGCGGGAAACCCTTGAAGTGAGCATGGCTCCCCCAAAAGTAGTCTGAGCTGGAGACAACAGCCTGAAGGTATTCTGTGATGAAAATTGAATGTTCTGTTGCACAGCTCTGTCCTACACCTGTGTCTGAGGCCAAAGCTCGTGGTCAGGGCAGAGCCAGAGATGTTTCAGCTTTGGGACTGGCTGTGCTGGCCCTGGCTCTCCCTGGCTGCAGGGACAGAGACCTGTCACAGGAGCACCCTGCCCAGCAGGGCAGCCTGGGGAAGGAAGGGCAGCCACATTTGGGGCAGAACTGAGATGCTGATGAAGCCCCTGTGCTGAGGTAGCAAGAAGTGCTTGGGAAAACAAGATGTATAGAACCAGCTTCTACCAAGTGCAAGCACAGGGAAGTGATCTCAGAGGAGGAGAGCTGGGAGTGTGATGTGGCAGCTGAAGAAGGGGCAATGGCAATTTCTGTGCCTTCATCTGTTCCTTCATCTCCACAGGAATAAACCTGTGACAAAGCTTTGAGCTAGGAAGAAAGTGTTTTCTCCAAAAAGAAAAAGACAGTAGATTTACCCTTGCCATCAGGAGAAAGGCAATATCTTAGGGCATTGGACATTTGTTGATTTTATGGGGTTTTTCTTATCCCTTTACCCATGAGAAAAGGGTTCTGATTTTTCTGGAGAAGTAAGTTCTTAAAGCTGTTCCCTGAAGATTTGATTTATTCATGCAAGGTGAAAGCAGCCCATGGCTCTCCTGTGTCACAGAGCCTAGGACATGAAGGAGAGAGGAAATCTTCCTGCAGTAAACATCAGTGTTACTTTTACCCATTAATGTACTTATTGCTGTTACATATGAGTTTAACTCATGAAAATCTCTGGTTTTTCCTTATTTATTTAACCATGTGCCATTGGAGTCCCCTGTGGCAGCTGCCCTCTGGGCATTTGTGGGTAGCAGATGGGAGGGAGTCTGCTCTGCCAGGCTGGGACACCACTGAAGCAAAGGCATGAGGATGTCTCTGGCCAAGGCTGGGAACCCCCTTGTCTCACCTAGATAATATCCAGTGCTGTAAAACCCATATGACATCTGACAAAACTGGGCAAATTAAGGAGTGCTTTCTGTCAGAGGCATAAAAAGTTTTTGAGAATGCCCCTGCTCTCGGGAGTAAAACTGAAATAACCCTGTTCAGCTCAGTAGAGTCTCTCAAGGAATGAAGCAGAATGAAAATCCTGTCTGCCACTTGTTTCTGACATTTTCCCAGCATGTCTTCTGAGCACAGGATGCTCACTGCTGGCCATCTCCCCTTGTCCTCTTTCTCTACCATCTCATTGGTATTATTAAGATTTTCATTGTTTTTTTTCAATCCTTTTTTTTGTTGGCTACTTTAGCCTTTCATTTATAAGAGATGTGAAATTTTGCCATCCTATTTAGTGTTTTTTATTTTGGTGTGTGTTTAGCCTATGTGCTTTGAAACATACATTTTTTCTTCTATATTTTCTCCTTTTGTAGTATTTGGAAATTAAATTTTGATATTGTGCCTTTAAAGAAAGGCATGATGATTTTATTTCCATTCTTTATGGCTACCTGGTAACATGGGTTTGACCTTTTCAGTGCAAAATCCTTGCCAACATTTTGCTTTTTCTAGCCTTTTGAAAGCCATAAATAACACTTCTGCATCCTTGCATATTTTCCAAGAGTGAAAATGCATTGGAAAATTTATTTCTTCTATCCTGTATTAGGGCAGGAGAGGCAAGGAGCACTTCTGTCATTTAGTTCAGTATACCTGTCTTACAGCTAGGGATGTGATTTCTGGGTGCTGTATCAGTGCTAGCAGAGATGTTCATACTCTTCATAGTAACTTCAGCTGGTCCATCTGCACCCATGTGTGAGTAATGGTGTGCTTTCATCTCATCTCTCTGTATTTACAGAGTATCAAAGGTCATGACTTCACCTTTCCTGGAATAAGCCAACAAGCCTTTGGCAACCCAAGTGCTGCATGAAAAGGTCCCTACTCTCACTCTAAATGAAAGTTAATCAAGAGTTTCATAACTGCAGGGCCCAGACAAGAAAAATTGGAAATGGCAAAACTAAAATAAATTTCTTTTGTCTATATTCACAAGAAAAGTGATCCATTTAGTAGCAGGAAAGTTTCCTGACTTGTCATATGTGTCAAGATATTACTTATGCATCTGCACTTTTCAGCAGGCTCTTCTTATATTTTTAGAGAAAAAAGGAAAAATTTCCTGTGTGTAACAGTGTGGTTCAGAGTATCCACTTCAGAAAAAAACTGTACAATGCAGCAATTGTACATTTGTACAATGCACTGTGGACTATTCAGTAGAGACTGGTCACTCTTATAGAGCTAAGTCTGAGGTATAGCTGAAACACCATGAACAAGGAAAAGTTAAAGCTTTGCAATTTCCCACAAAGATGACTAAAAGCTAGAAGCCTTGATCTAAAAGCTCATCAATATTTTTAATTGAAACTTTTGAAGAGCATTTTGCATTTGAATCCATCTTCCATTAAGTTAACAGAATGGGCAGAGAGTATTGCCCAGCTCCCAGATCATACTCGGCTGTGGAGGAAGCCCACACTGCACAGTGAGTGTATGTTTGAGGAAAGGTTTGATTTGTCCTTAAGAGTTAGCCTGATTTAGCAGTGGTTCTTCTAATACAGATGAACACATCAGTGGTGTCCTGGAGGGGAATGTTGAGCACTGGTGACACATAAGGTGTTTGAAAATCTTGGATGATCCTTTGAGACACGCTGCAGTTTCCTGGGATATTGCTCCCTATTGCAGTGACAATGGTGGCTCCTCCTGAACAGAGAATATTTGTCAAATTATAGGCTTAGTCTGTCCAAATGAGAGTTTTCCATTCCTTGTGACTTTTGTCTTCATTGCTGGTCAAGATGCCTCCTCTGTGGATATATGGGGAGGCACAGGCTGTCGAATGGCTGGTACAGATTCTGCAGTCCAAAAGCCAGGATAATTCTCTTGTGTGGTGCATCAAGAATATTCAAACCTGAACATTACTATTCTGATGATTCTTTCCCTCTGTTTTGGTTTGGGAGTCTGGATCTTTTCTGTGAGATGTGAAGCCCTGGTCTCCTTAGGCTCATGTTCTCCTCCCAGTTGTGGAGGAACCCAGCATTCAAGAGGATCTTTCCCTGCAGAGCTGCTTGTGGAGTAAGTTGCCAGCTAGCTGTAGTGTGTGTTCCCCCATGGCTTGAAATATTGTCAGAGGGAGAATCTGTGGAGGATTGCTTGTCATCTGATTGTGTTATTTTTCAACCACACAAGCAATAAATATTTAAAGTCTGGTTGTAGGCGATGTAGCAACTCTGTAAATACGCGCTTCTGAATACAGAAGTAAGAGGCTGATCTTTTCTTTTAAGAGGAAACAAATACATCTCTGCTTGGCATAAAGTGTCCTCCTCCCCATTCTGTAAGGAAGAATACGTTGAGGCAATTTTTCTGCTATGAATGAAGGTGAAAACTAAAGGCAGAAAAGTACTGCTCTAATTTATTGCTACCTCCTGGCGATCCTCTGTTCTTTTCCATTTGTCAGATCGAAGTATTAGATCAAAACCCAGAAAAGAAAGGCAAAGAGGGAGAGAGGGAACTGAGAGAAATGAGCAGCTCTAATCCTTCTCCTGCTGCATTCTCTCTCCCTGCCTGTCCTCACTCTGGTTTTTTTTCTTAAGCTGTGAACAGTAATAGAGATAGGAAGCAGTATGGGAGTTCCTGTGACGTTTTCTGTCTTCTCTACAGCACCACATGAACTTCCACTATTCCAAGCAATTTGGTTTTACAGATATTTTTTGCAGATATTTTTTGTAAACTGAAATCAAGTATTGGCATGAGCCTGAAGATGCTGAGCCCATATCAGCACTAGTGGAAAAGGGCAGCTATGGCCAGAGAGGTGAGAAACACCCATGGATGTGACTCAAAAGTGAGTACATGATCCTTGTCCATGGACATTGACCACAGACTTTGTGTAGTGTGGAAATAAATCCAGGCCTGTTTTGATGTCCTTTGTTATGATTAAATTAGATTTTTTTTTTGCCTTTAGAATAGTTTTGGAAGGAAAAAAAAGTACTCTGGCATTGACTGAAGGGGGATCTAGGGTCTCAGCTGATTTAAGCTGAGCAGCAGAATTATGGTAGTGGGGAAGCAGCTGATTCTGCACATTGCCCTCTCTACCTTTTCTGGTTTTTCTTTTTTCTAAAGAGCTTCCTGTATTTTTAGACATGATTTTATGAAGTGCTTTTGCAATTGAGAAGTAACTTGGTAATTTAACTCATGTGGTTTGTTTCTCCTCTGTGAGGCATAGTTAGAAAAGTTTTTTGAATGTATAAATGATTAGCTAAATGTGATGATGTGTGAAGAATCTTACACTCCTGCTATTTCTGAGATCCATTTAATGAACAAATTCCTTAGTGGTCACCTCAGAACAAACCATTATCAAACAACTCTTACCTACTAAGAGAAATTTCTTTTTCAAAAAGCCTAGCTTAGGCATAGTAGAATATTTATTACATGGCTGGCAGTATTCTTCTGCCTGAGGGATGGACTGCAATTACAGCATGGTAAATATTTCATTAGAACAAAGCAAAACTGCATGGGAAGTAGCCTTCCCTTTATTTAAAACATTTATTAAAATACAACGTTAGAATCTACATGGGAATAATTCTTTCTACCTAATCTAGCAGCTAAGCTACAGTTTTAGGCGAGACATTTTGTTATTACAAAACCTTGCATATTAGAGCAATCTATCTTCTCCTCTGAGAAAGATGGACATCTTAACACAGATTAAACTTAGTGTACACTGGTGTTCCTTATACCACTCTGGCTTCTTCAAGGAAGGAAGAAAGAGCAGGTGCAGAGATTTCAGTGCCCTTACAAAATAATTTCTCTTCAATGACAATGTAAATGTAGTTTAAGTACAAGACCTAAACACAAATGAATGTTGAATTCTGCGCACAAGAGTGGGAAGTGCTCACTCAATAGTGCATAATGATGCATGTGCAGTTTTGGAGAGTAGTGTTCTACTTAAATACTTCCTGAGTTCCACTTGTTTTAAAATTGTCCACCTCTCTAGCCAGTGAAAAAAGAGACAAAGACAATTTTTGAGGGCTCATCCAACTGCAGCAATTTTCTTAGTGAATTGAAAAATCATCTACAAGCACATATGAGGAATGAAGTCTTACTGAACAGTAATCTGGCTATAACTCCTTTTCATCCTTCTACTAGAGCACCAGATTATACAACATTGTCCTAGGCAACCCAATGTGTATTCCATATCTACCTGTGCCCTAAAATATTACAGTGTCTCTAAGACCTGGCAGCTGGACACAGAAGCACAGAGGTCAGCGTGCCAGGTGCTCTTGTGGTCAGGCTCTCTCAGGCAGAATTCTTTTGCCCTTTCCCTTTCTTTCTTGAGGGGAAGCTGGGACAGAGCAAGCCAGAAGCCTTCTTTTGTTCTCTCTTAGCTCCTTGCCTGCTTGCAAGAACCTGCATTTTGCAGTGTCAAACTGCTCCAAGGGAAATTTCACAGTACCTGTCCAGAGCCGAGCGCGCAGCCAGCGCCACGGGGCTGGGAGGTGCCGGTTCTGGTGCCTGGAGACTCCACCTGTGGCAACACACCAAGGGATGGCTCAAAAACTGCAGTGCTGACACCAACCAGGGCCAGCCAGCCAGCAGGAGGCTGAGAAATTGACTCTGCAGCTTTGCTGAGTTCTCTGGCTCTGGAGCTTCCCAGCCACCGGAGCCTTTCAGCCGCCTCTGTGGATGAAGCTGCCACTGCCGGAGAGATGGAGGAGGCATTGCCTGTGAGATGCAGCAACTTTGTATCCACTCATTATTTGATGTTATTTTTCTTGTTTCTGTTTATTTTTATTTTTTTTTTTTAGTAAACAGTTATTTTTTCACTTACATGTACTTGCATTTGTCTTTATAGATGCAAAGGGAGAGGTTAAAACTAGAAAGGGAGATAATTCATTTTTGAGTGTCTGCCCACTTAAATTGTCTTAAAACAAGACAATTTTTAGGTAATACCCCACTTTATCTGCTGGAGGTCTATGACGAGGCCCCAAGTCCTACAATGATAACTGTAGGAAGCCTTCTTGCTTCTCCAAAGGATAAGAAATTAAAAAGATCACCTCACTGTACAAGTCATAGCCAGCCTCAAACCTCAACTCAAGTTGTGTTCTTGATCTTTTCTCTAGTCTCCTAAAAAGTTGCAAAATTACTTGACTATGCTGCAGAATGTGCAAAATCATTTCTCATGGGTCAGCATTACACTCATAGCATGACTTTCCATCTGTCCCAGCTGCTGCCTTGCCGCGGTCCAGCGACAGGGAGCTCCATCTTGTCTCTGGGCAAAATGCACTTCTTTCTGGCTGTGGGAGTTGGTTATAAGCTGTTGTGAGCTGCAAACATGCAGGATTATTTTACTAGAGAAGAGTCAATCAAGATTGCTGGCTCACATTTGCTAGTCCACAGAATTTTATTGTCTTATTGGCATGTTTTGTCCTAACACCCTGAGCTCCATAGCGACTTCTCCAACTACACTGGAAAGCTGACACACTGCAAAAGTTAATGGACAGTGAAAACTGTCTCTAGAGAGCCCTTACCATACTTGATGTTAGAGGCATCCAGATGCTGAAAAGCTGTGTCCCCTTGTTTAAAGCCAAGGCTGTTTCTCACCCTGAGAAAGGGATCTTGCAGTAAATCTGCTCTGGGGCATAAAATCACCATTCATTGCCTATGGCATGAGCTAGCTCCCAAAATGCAGTATCAGCTCCAGAGACTAAAATGAGTTTAGGTTCAGTGCTGGTTCCTTTGGGTGGCCTCCAGACTCTGAGGATGCAAGTGCAAAGCATTCTAGCGAGACTCACAAGAAATGCAAATGGAGCACAAGCTCCAAAGCTGCACTCCCAGGGCTGCCCTGCCAAGCAGTGCAACACAGAAGTCCTGAGCAAAGAGAAGCCCAAGCCAGAACATTTTCAGAGGACTGGGCAACTGAGCCACAGGAGCCCACAGCCATGCTGCTGACTCTTCCCAGCCTGATGGGCTGGCAGTGAGGAGAAGCCATACTCTGCTTCCCAGTGCCTCCTCCTCCAGGGCTGGCAAATACAGGATTATTTCAGAGTCCTTTGAAATATCTCTGAGCTGCTTAAACTTTGAGACTTTAAGTTTTTTTCCTTTTTTTTTCCTTTTTTTTTTCCCTTTACTTTTTTTTTCTTTAATTCCTTCTGCCAGAGATGGAAATTAGTTGCTCAGGGACAAGGAGTCTGAATCTACAGAGCTGCCCATTGAGATGCTAGGCAGTGCCTGAGCACTGGAAGATGAAGATTTCATGTGATAAAAGCAGCTGAAGTAACACTAAAATAGGTTTGGGGTGCCTAATTTCTTTGGAAACCTAATCCTTGCACTCTCCCTTTGTGGGCCACAGGATTAATGCAGCATCCACACAGACATGCTATCCTTCAGAAAGGTAGAGAGGCACTCTGTGCCTGCCTTTATATTTAGCATTTATACATTGAGCACTCCACATGCAAATAACTATGCCAGGATTTCTGTACAGCCCTGTACCAGAAGACAAACTGTCTAGCTCCATCTTGACAATGCTGCTTTCCTTCACAAAGCCAGAGCAATGAAATATCACAGAAATGCACTAAAGCACACTTACATTGTATTCAAAAGCAACAATGGTTAAGTACAAATATGTAATCTTCAACAATACTCAGCAAAAGAACTGAAGAGGATTTATAGTATTAAGTTAGCAAAACTGGTAGTAATGGAAAAAAAAGTATGGGTATTTTTTGCCTCCTGTGGGGTTTATGAAGATGTACCAAGATGAAGGTGAGTGTTTAGAGTTGCACTCCTCCCAGAAAGTGCTCTCTTGGGGGAAGTATTGGCATACCTCCAACATTTCTTCTGTTTTTTTTCTCATATGAATACATAGATAGACTGATATGCTTTGTGTCTTGGTGTGAAGCCCTTCACTCACAAGAAAGAAGCCACCATATACTGTATCAATATAAAGCTGTGAGTTAATGCTCAATGGTAAATGTGACAATGATTTAACAAGATTTGTTGGCAAGGTATACTTGATTAGCTACTGCATAGAGGACAGGATCAGACAAACCCATCAGGAAGACCCTCCCACTGAATCATGAGGTTCAGAATAGACTGTCCTGCTTTCTGAACCCCTTCTCAGAGAGCAGCCTAGGCACAGCTTAGTTGACTCGTAGTCCCAGACTTGCTCAACAGTTCAGGTTGAAAGGATTATACATGCACAGTGAATCCTTTAGACCACTTAGCTAAGAAGTCAAAGTTTATCATGCTATTGACTTAGTGAGGATCTGTTGTGGGACAGGATCTCAACCTGGAGGAGTAACCTTGAGAGGTGTCCCTGCTCCAGGAGAGATCCTGGCGTGCAGCCCGCTGCCGTACAGGAGAGCTCCAGGGGCCCTGGGCTGTCTGCTATTTATAGGGAAAGATGAGTGACTTATGGTCATATTTGCATACCAGCAAGACGTCTGGGTCACCATTCCAGACAGCCCTTGGCTACCATGTTGCCATCCACCCTCAAAGTCCAGAGTAAGGTGGAGGCAGCCATCACATGCTCCACTAGTGGTTATTGCTTAAAAGGGATGGGGGAAAGCACACCTCACAGGATGTTAAGAATCCCAAAAATCCACAACACGAGCAATTTGCAGTTATATTAAATATTTCAAGTAGTTATTGAAGGCATGAATATGTTGCTATCAAGTGACAAGGTACTTCTAAGTCCTATAAGCCGAAATCTTTCCTGCAAAACAAGAATGGGAGCAGCTGTGTTCTGGAAAGGTGCCTTGTTTTGCCTTTTTGATCATGAATTCTACATCTCTCTGCTTGTCTGGATTTTGTTAGAACAAATTTTACATCCAAACTCATATGTGTGTCATCTGTCATCCAATTATTGGAAGTTATTCAAAGGTTATGTTTGAAGTACTCACTGGAGATATAAAGCAAGCGTTTCATTCATTGATAGTGATTGCTGAACAAAGGCTTGGAAATTCTAAAGGAACCATCAGAATTGATTTGAACTTCTACAGCATGGGAAGAGCGTTGAGAAGTCAGTGTGACCTTGACAGGAACAGCAGGTAGCTGTGCTCACACCTTCTGAAGTCTGAGGGACACATTTGCATAATTGACTGACGGTGCTTTTCATGTGACTGACAAGTTGACAGCTATTAATTATCTTAATATTTGCTTGGGGTTCTGAGCCTGCACAAAGTGATTAAAGATACTTTTGGAAATTAGTGGTTTTGTTTGCACTCCTTTCTCTAATTGTTTGCTAAATAATTTACTATCATTGTGTTTCAAATCTCTGAGTACTGCAAATAGTACTTAAATAGTATGGTTTAATGCAAAGGGAAATAAATACAAACGTGTAAAGAATGTGTGGAAGAAAGGAGCAAGGGTAGATCTTAACAGGAACATGAGCATCTTCCTCACCTAAATTTGACATGATCATTTAGAGGTGGCTGGTACCAGAGTGCTGTAATGCTTCAGGCAGACACACAGGGTCTGTTTTTATTATGTGGATATTAAGTGGACTGTTAGAAACTTGAAGACTGTAGCAAAATTTCCAGCAGTTAGAATTTCTAAGTAGAACACCAAATTAGGTCCCTCCAGAAACCAAACTCTCTACCCTCCCTGCCTAAAACCTCTTTTGCTGCACCCATTGGTTCTCAGCATCCCCCACCTGAAACTCACAGTGCAACTTTCTGTGTACTCCTCTGTTTTCTTTTAGGTCATAGTGATGCCTGTGGTGTTCAGGCTGTTCTGTAAATATGGTAAATATCCTTTCAGTATAAACTTCCTTTCAGTATAAATTTCACCTCATCATGCCCTACCAAATGCTTACAGTTTGTAAGCATGTCATGCATTGCTGCTGTATTTTCTATTGAGATGAAATAAAACAAATGATGCAGTAATGTTTTTAAGAAGAAATTGAAATTCTGGGAAAGAGGTAATGAAAAACTCTATCTTTTGTAATTTCTGATCTGAATTCAGAGTGATCTGAATTTGTGAGCAGCAGGGAAGCTATGAGTCTTTCACTTTTTGAATCTTATTATCTTGCTTAGATCACTGACAATTCCACGACTTAGCAAGCACGATGCAGCCCAGAAGCCAATTAATGAATAATTACCAGAAGGCATTGGTCAGTCTTAGATGGCTGCTGTTGCCACTGCTATGCCTCATCAATGACAGAAACTTTTAGTATTAGGAAAGAATTCTGGCCAGCTCAGACAAGGTGTCCCATGTCAGTCCTGAGGCAACTGCTTACCTTGTGTGTGAGCCAGGATAAGCTTATATAGACTGATAAAATTGATTATGCTGATATGTGGTAAAAGAATGGCATAAAACATAGATTTCTGCAAAATATTGACAAGCTTCCCTCCTTCTGTGTGACAATGCAGATTTTCTAATCATTAATATCCTCAGATTATCCCACAGCTACAGTCAGCTGAGGGCAGCCTTAAACAGCAGCCCAACACCAGTGGATGCTGAATGGTTGTGATAGAACCTTTTTGTTAGATTTAATTTAAGCAATGGTCAGTTATTTCCCCATTTCCATTATAAACATTGGAAGAAAAAATCAAGCAATATATTACAAAAGAAATGATGGGAATATCTTTATTATATATATATTTATGAATGAATGATCTGCTTCTACCCTTTGGCATGTCTGGACTGTCCATGTGCTAAACCTTCGGTAGATTTAGCTTCATTCTGCAGAAATATCTAAAAAAAAAAAAAAAGTAAGAAAAAAAAAAAGTATAGAAAACTTTCATGGGGAAAAAGTAGAAAAATGCCATTTCCAGACCTCAGAGCAATCCTGATTAACTATATTAGTCATTCTTTGCTAGAAAAAAAAATCTAAAGTAACAAGTGTGGAGTGCATTGTGCTTCATATTGCCTCATGCCCCTGTTCATGGAGAGAGTCCTTCCCATTCCCAGAGGATGCACTGGTGCTGTTCACCCAGCCCCCCACTGGCTCTCCATGAACCCACACTGGCTAACACTGTACCTGCAGGTGTAGATGTATCTGGTCTGTTCCTGTAGACCTCTGGCAGTACATCAACCTATGTATGACTTTGATGTCCATATAAAAACACATGGACATCAAAGTATGGCATAAACTATGATATTCAAACTTGCTAAACAACCAAAAGCAGCCCTGCTTTTGTGCCAGATTAATACAGGCAGATCTTTCCAGTTGTTATTTGGCTGTTCTGAGAACTTGGCTATCATCTCTTCCCCTCTGCTGTGTGTAGCAGGGCTGACAGCTGGGGACAGGAGTCGCAGCTTCACTTATCCAAATTCAGAGGAAGACAGCAATCAGGCTCCAACCCCTGAAGGCTTTTTATTTCCTGGCTGTCAAACGAGAAAAAGCATTCACATATAGAGAGCAGAGACAACCTTTGGAGAAAGAAAGGCAGGGCAAACTCTCAAACCTGGTTGAATATCCAATAACTAACTATCATTCTGCCACACAAACACACAGAGCTCTTGCTGAGCTATGCACAGACTCATGATTGCCAGCCATGTCCTCACCCCTGTCCTAGGCAGAGTGCTCACACACGTGCAGGCAGCCTGATCATTGCCTCTGTCATGCACTGTATGTGCTCCTCTTGGCTCCGTATAGATTCATCATGGTCTGAATATTTTTGACAGACCTGAGGCAGAATTCATTCTTTTCATGCACAGAATATAATTAAGTCCTATTTGGAAGAAAAAATGTGGGGTTTTTTCATGGCTGTTTTTTTGTATATTAAATGCAATATTATGAGTTCGTTGAACTGAATTTGCTAGAGGAACTGCACTTATTTGCTTTCTTTCTTTCCTTTGCCTCTAGCTGTCTGTTCCAGAACAGGGACTCCCATTCTTCTCTGTCCGCCTATTACAAAAGCACAGTCCACAGGAGAGTATTTATGCAGCAAATGGTGCTGCTGCCATCTACTTGTTGAAGGAAGCATTACCATTTCCTTATTAATCAAGACCACAGCTCAGTTTATATCCCAAATCACCTTCGTTTTCCCTGAGTCTGAATATTTAATCTGAATTTTTATCTCACTTGCGCTATGCATCCACCAGAAAATCCACCCGCGTGTTTTCCTTTCCCTTAGCCACAGCAACACAAAACAAACAGCTGCATGAACATTACAGTTTCCTATTTCTTGATGGGACCAGGAATAACTAAAAAGATGCCAGCTTGGTCAGAAATGTTTCCTGCAGCTGTGTCATTAACAATGTGTCTCTCTCACATACATTCTCGGCTTCTGTTGTTGCTGAGCTCTTACTACAGTGGAGACCCCATTTGGTAGGCAGATGGCCCTTGCAAAATTTTTCTGTATGATTTAATAATACATAATATTATATAATAATAATCTATTGTAAACCCAGCTCCTAATTCATTTTTGTGTTTGTCTTTGATAGATCTTTGAGTTTCACTGAGGTCCCTAACTGTGATTAAGAGAAAATTTTGTTCCCTTATGTCCAAATCACTGTGACTCAAAATTTAACTAAAATTGAAAGACTACATACAGGACTGCTCAGCAGGACTCTCCTACATCTGTGCTGCCTTTGACATGAGCAGAGGGCTTTTTCTGCTGTCTGATTTGTCTTCATGGTGCTTCTGTGATTAACCTGCAATTGTGAGCATTTTGCTATCTGTGGGTCTGACAGGGGAATTCCAGACTAAAAATTTTCTCTAAAATTACTTCCATTTAAAAAAAACCCTTGATTTTCCAATTTTCTGTTTTCAATGATTTTTAATTTTGCTGCCAATCTGATTCCTTTAAGAAGCTAACATTGAGGATGTGCCTAAAACATTTAAGGAGTGTTGTTTCCATCTCTTTGCTAAGCCTTCCTCTATCTGGGGATTTGCCACATATAAAAAGTAACACTAAACTGCAGTGGTATCTTGGAATTAGCCTGTTTGCAGGTACTTTGGTTATGGCAATGTTTGTGCAATACATCAGTGTAAAGAAATAAAGATGACATTTTCTTATTTACAAAAGTATTCCTCTTTAGAAAAATGCCTTGATTTCTCCTATTAAACTCTTTTCAAATGGCACAGAATCTGGTCTGTATTTTTAAAACACTCTTGCTGAAAGTTTTATACATTGGTGCTTCCTTCTGGCCTCCATAAATGCCATTACAGCACCCAAAGGAATATTGTGGTCTGGAAGCCCTTCTAAAAGCCTAATGACAGAAGGAATATGTTAAATCCTAAAGAAGTAGGAATTAATGAAAGCATCCCACATCTTTCTTTTTTCTCTGTCTTGTTTGTGAGCCCTTTACCACTGGGACATGAGTTCCAGCTGATTTTTAAACCTGCTTGACTCATTCTTCCCTTGGAACAGTGTAAAGGGCTGCAAGCAGAGCATCTCTGGCTTAGTCCATGGAAGCAATGTTGTGCTCACCATGAGGCATCTAATTCACTCAGGGGATTTTCATCTGCTTAAGCAGTGGAGGGGATGGCTGGTAGAAATTTAGATGGTCATGTTTCAGAAAATGCATCAATGGGCTGTGTGTATCTATTTGCTTATTAACTAGTCTGTCAAAGAAAAGAAACTGTGTAACACCAAGTGGTGCTTCCAGTTGGCACTGGTCAGAGTGCCCACAGAACTCCAGCTACCCTTTACTATGAAATTCTCAGGCAGAAAATTATAAAGAATCCAAATGATCATTTCAGAGAAGACAACTTGTTATAATAATTTGTTTCTAAATCTCTCTACCTCACTTGTGTAGTATTAAACTAAAAATCTGCTTTCCTTTTAAGCCCTCACATGAGTAAATTTATTTTTTAACTGCCAGATTTAGAGATCTGATGCATCTTTCACATCTAAATATATTGAATCAGAGTCTATTAATAGCAACTCTGGACTAGGGTTTTTTAACTGTAAATACTTTGGTGTATACATTGCAGAAAGGTCCTATAATAAAATAATTATTTCATAGTAGTAAGATTTATATTTTTTCATATTTATAGTTTTATATTTTATTATGTGTTAAGTTATTTCTAAACTCTAAAATGGATCTCAGTTGATTTGTAGGGTGTGTGTTAGCAATTAGTTTTATCAATGCTTTTGAAAGAAATAGTTGGAGATAGGCATACATAAATAAATTAATATGGAAATCAGGAACACAACACAACAAATACAGAAGTGAACATTGAAAGAAGTGGCACAATATTCCATACTTGAGACATCTTAGTGACTCAGGAGTCTTTTCCTCATGACAGAAAAGGCTGGTGTTTCTGCCCTATTAATTGGAATGGGGCTGTTTTAACCATGAGCCCCAGAGCTCCAGCAGGAAGAGGGAGTGAGCAGGTGGGGTCTGGGCTGGGAGAAAAATCCACCTCAGCCAGAGATTTGCTGTTCAATGCAGCAGCTGCCCCAGGTGAGGAAACTCTTGGCTGATTCTGATGTTTTATTTTGATCATTGTCTCGAGGTTTATGTATGATCTGTATGCATACCTCTGTCAACCACAGGGAAGAGAAAAGAGGAGCAGAGCTGAGAACAGGAAAGTTAATAGATCCAATCAGTACTGAATATAGGTTATTTCACAAAATCCATTGGTGCCTGTGGTGTGGCACTGTACAGGTCAGGTAAAGTTAGTAGTTTCAAATATTTGTTTTGTAATATAAAAACTTAAGGCAGAAAGGGCATTTCTGGAGGCATGGGGAGGACTTTTCTGAGAATGGAAGTCCTGGAGGATAGGAAGGAGAAAAGATTATTTTGTATTTCTCTATTATTATATCTCTTCCTCAGACATTTGCTACTGGAGACTGAGACAGTCCACAAGGCTGGAAGGACCCTTGCAGTGACCCCATGTGTCTGGGTTTGTGCTCATTCCCGGGGTCAAGGACCAAAGAAGATGTGCAGGAACCATGGGAATTCCCAGCAGAGCAGCTACACCCACTCAGAGCTGCCACTGAAGGTGGGCAGGTGAGTACCAGGATACTTTTCTTTGCACAATGTCTGACGGTCATGTCAAATAATTTCTAATATCCATTTCTGTTCGAGGACACATGACAAGAGCAGAGGCAGTGAGTGCACTACAGTGTTTCTGGAAAGCTGAGAAGCTGTACCCTCATGCACATAAATCATCTTGGTTCTGTCACAGGCTGTGCTCGAGGATGGAGGGAGAGAGTGAGGGAGGCAGAGAGGATGGAGGATGGATGCTGCTCGCATTTTTGGCCATTCTGGAAACACTACCCCTGTTGATTATTTAAAAAAGAAAAAAAAAGTGCTTTAGCTTCTAAGTTAGGCTTCGGATGGTGATTTCTTAAATGGCAGGGACACCTGGTGGTGCTAAAGGAATCCTGCAGAGCATCCAGCTGATCCCAGTGTGCTCTCTGGGTGCAGTGGAGGCGAAAGCCCGTGATGCAGGGCAGGAGGGAAGGGGCCAGAATGGCCAGAAGCAGTCATCAGCTCCTCGGCTACTCTTTGCAAAGAGGCATGATAACAATTTTTAATGAAAATTAATTTAAATGTTAATTTCTATATTTTTAATCATTAAGAAAGCTCATTATAATTTGATAAATGTACTTATTTAAGGCATGGGCAAAATATAGACCTTAATCTTCCCCAGCTGCAGTGAGTGATGCTATATGAAAAACACAATTAGTACACAATTCTTCAGTGACCAGCCAGGATAATAAGGCTGGTGTTTCAATGTCAAAACAACATTCTTCATATTCTTCATAATAATTTTACACAGGAAGAGAAAACATGGAGCAAGGTTGTTCAAGTACCCGCAGGATGACTTGGCCACATGTTTAACCCTAAGTTTACATCCCAATGCTTCCATGCCCCATTACTTAATGCTCTTTACACTGTCTTCAGCAGTCTTTTGAATCTCCACCTTTCCAGAGGGTTGGGGGTGATAGGGGATGTAATGTATGCACTCAATACCACATTGCCCAAGAGCTTATAAGGTTATTTCTAAAATCAGTCCCCTTGTCTGAATTGATTCTCTCTTGGGTACCATGTCACCCCAAAATGTGTCTCTCGAGGCCTGAGATGGTGTTTGGGGCAGTGGCAATAGCTTACAGCCAGCCAGCCCAAGCCTCTGCCATGGTGGCTGTGCAGCTCTTCTATCATGACACAACATGTTCTAGCTCTCACCCCCTCCATAGGAGTCTTCCCTTGTCCCCCTCATACAGAAGTCAAAACAATGTAGAATAAGCTTTCAACCCCATCATAACTCCCTCCTAAGCCCTAGCAGCCAATCTCTTTATTCTCAGATGAGCAGGCAGCCAAGCAGCCCATTCATTATCACCAGAAAATTCGCCTCCCTCACTTACTTCATAATCCTCTTAATCCTATGCCTGTTGTTGGAGCTTTAGAAAACAAATTACTTAGCTTCTAAAACTACTCTAATAGTTCATAAAAACTTTGGTCTTGTAAACTAAAGATTAAAAATCATACCTCTTCTTGGAGTTCTTTCCCTTCAGAAAGAAAAACTTTATCTAAAACTCCCAAAGCTGCTATTTTAAATTAAACTACTTTTTGACTCCTCTCTACCCTAAACTGCACAAATTGCTCCCCAGGATAGCCCCCCATAAAAGTTCTAAGATGGTAAAAAATGTTAGCAACAACTCCAAGCCTGCAACCAAAAACCACCCTGGTCCCCATGGGTAAAACACAGCCACCCTAATAAAACCCAACCACACAGACCAGACACCCCCACTATCAACAGTGCCTACACCCACCCAATACTCAGAGCTACTCCCACAATCAGAACCAAAGCCTGCCACATGCCACACCCAACAACTCTTAAATCCCCCCATATTTCTGGAAAGAGACTGCCAGAGACAGGGTAAACAGAGCCCACTGGTGTTCTGCCCAAGTACTCTAAAAACAGCACCAGCAACACAAAGGAGGTGCCTGGACTCATCAGCCACCCACACTCAGCAACAGATGCCAGTAAACCTACCATCCCATAATAATAAAAAGGATTGGACACAACTGCCAATTCTCCTAAAATAAAGCATGCACCCAAAAATATAACAAAATTCTCCCATAATAATTTCTATTGGACCTTTCTCCAGGACTTATGGTTACATTAAGTTAACAATGATCTTCATTATTATGCAAAATCTCCATTTTGCAGCTAGAGAAAAACAAATATATCAAAAACCTGTTTTATGTGGTGGATTGGGGTTTTTCTGGTTGGGTCCCCTCTCTTCCCTCTGTAAGTAAAATTACAGGGCCAAAGAGTTCTGCTTTCCTCTGGGCAGAGAGGTCAGGCCCGGAGGGGGATCTCAGCTTGTGCAGGCACAGCCACCTGCTGGCACAGGGAGAGCGTGTTTTGAGAAGGGTCGAGGGTGTGAACAAGAATAAATGGGACGAAATGACACAGTGAAGAGCTCCAAAAAGCATCTCACAATGGTCACAAGAGGGCAGAAGCATCCCAAGATTAGGTCTGCAGCTCCTTGGTAGATTTCCCTTCCCTGGATTTCTTTTACATTCAAATTCATTAAATCCTCTTTGAACAAAATGTAAGCACATGACTCAATGCAATTGTAACCAGCTCTATTATTAGCTCAGTCCTAAAAAAAAACAAATAAAAAGCCCCAAAAACTCTGAGATTATATTTGTTTATGGTCTGATGGAAAGATCAGTTTTCTTGGGAATGAGGGGCTTCAGGGACACCAGGGTCTTAATAAAATCCTTACTTCCTCTCTCACATTTCTCTTAATATCCAGTTGCAAGTCAAGTTCTGTCACTTGAGAAAAGAGACTATCAAGAAAATATGCTAATTTTTTCAGGTACAATATTCTTTAAGACATTATCTCCCCTTGCCACTCTTTGTTTATTCATCTTTTGGTTCTGATACCAAGAGGTGGTTTTCATGTATTTGACTTTAGTTATGTAAGTATTTTTGTTAATTCCACTGAGGCCATAACAGTAAAGCAAAGATACAAGAATTTTTGGGAGTATGGCTCTATGGCATAATCTTTTTAATGCACAGATAACACCAGTCCTGCAAATCTATCTATACACAGAAATTAGCTCCAAAATTGCTTCTAATTACTTCAAAGAAGCATGACAAAATTGTTCTCTTTCCATCAAATTATATAAATCTCTGGTTTCAAAGCTTAAATCCAAATCTGAGTCTGCTCCTTCCTGCCAGCAGCTCTGGATCTGACAGGCACACAACATCACCCCTGTGCACTGAAATGTTCTCAAGAGCCCTGCTCTGCTGGCAGATGGGTTCCAGCAGTGTGGATGAGCCCACATGGGGAAGCAGAAACCCTGCAGGACTGGGCACAGAGTCTGAGCCACTCCAAATGGTTCCAGAGCATCTCAGTGAAAAAATAGGCCTTTACTTTAGAGGTCTGAACAATGACTGATTTTTTTTCCATGATGCTCAATATCTAAGCCAAAATGTGTTTTATGGACAAAACTTGTAATGACCATTTTTAGAAACAATTTCATTTATCACATAATGAGCAGGACAGACAGAATCCCTAAAGAACTTAACTGAATTCCTCCTTTAATGTAATGCAGGCCTACTGAATCAAACCCATCTTTTAACAGGGAAATTAATTTAATGGTGACTTGAATAATTGCAATATTAGTAATATAGTAATATAATAATGTAAAAAATAACCCCATAGATAATAGCATGAAGGGTGAACAGAATCAGGAACAAACCCTTCTGTTTGGGTGTCATTTCCATATTTCCCTGGTGTTTAAAGATAGACCTTTGTACAGGCTAGACCCCTGGGTGGCCTGAGACACCAGAAGATCTGGAGATAAGTAAAAAAACTTATTCTTTCATCAGTCTAAAGTGACTTTGAGTTCACTTCTGTGTGACCTTTATTACAATTTGGAGGTGGCATGACATGAAATCCTAATTCTTTTCAGGGATTTCAAACTGATTCATCTTGCAATGCACTAATGATGATGGTTTCTAGTTTCTAGTAATTAATTCTTAAATTAAAATTGCAAATGTCACTAAAGCCAGAAATTCTTTTGATGACAAAAATAGAGTTCAAAAATGTTCCTGGCAAATTTGAAAATGGAATTAAAAATAAGATTAAATTAAAAGGAAGCTAGAATTAAAATTATCCAAAGACATGCTATATGAGTGGGATGAATCATCCCTATTGGTACAGGATGGAAAGAAACTTTCTTCAGCAGTTTTGAAGAAAAAGCTCTGGTCAAATATGGACTTTGACCAACCATATCATATTACAAAAATGGGAAATGTCATTCTAGGTTGCATTGTCAAGGGTAAAACTTGTAAAATACATGGAATAACTTATTCAAGTGTACTTTTCATTGGTAAAGATTCAGCTCAGGTACATTATTCGCTTTTGAGAGTGGCCATGCAAATAGACCAATGGGATATATAAATATAAATATATACATAAATATAAATATGAATATACATATATATACACACATGTATATAAATATGAATATATATCTATATATAAAATTGTATAAATATAAATAGTTTAAAGAACTAAGGATAAAAAAGAGTATTGACTGCTTGCTATGATGTGAGAAGCAGGAGAATTCAAGGAGACCCATCCTCAAAACTGGGCTTTTATGACTGCGAAAGGTAAAAAAACCCAGCAACCTTATCTTGAGATTCTGGTAAGAAACTCCAACACAAAAAAGGGAAGAACAGTATGATACAATAAATTAATAAACAAATGTGTACACATTGGGATGATTGGAAGTAATTAAAAGGAAGGGGTATATCTGTATTTTTAAAATCACTAAATGATGATTTTTTGGAGAAGAAAATTCCACTAGTACATTGGAGAAGAAAATTTCACTAGCTTCCCTGATATTCAAAAGCTAAAGCTTCTGAGAAGACTTGATAATTTTTGAGGCCAGCCATCTGATTATGAACTCAGTCCCAAAGGGGTGCTGCTTCAGAGGGAAGCTCTTCCTGCTTACCATACCAGTCACATAAAACTGTTCATGTATGATAAGTGGGTCTAATAACCAATATTGTTATTTGCAATTAAGCTCATTTTATGAACTATGTTTCTAGAAAATTCCAGCTCACCTCTTATTTCTGAAGAGTTTTATCCTGCTCTTCTCTGAGAAGCTTTACTTATGCTAAATAATGCCAAGGAAAGGCTTAGGTGAACTATAACTCTCATTGCTCTTTGTTTTCTACATTCCTACAGCTACCTTTAGTCAAAATTTACTTCATTTAAGATTGAAGAAGATAGATACTGTACATGTGCTCTATAAAATGACATAATAATGTTCTCTAAATGCTGAAGATATGGCTGCAAGGAGTTGTGGTGGTTTGACCTGTCTGGCTGCCAGGTGCCTACCAAGCACTGTACTGTCTCAATGGGATGGAGAAGAAGATCTGATGAAAGGGCTTGTGAGCTGAGATAAAGGCAGAGAGATTGCTTAGCAATTACTGGCATGGGCAAGAGTCTTGATTGAGGAGGATTATATCAATTTATTGCCAATTAAAAACAGATTAAGACAGTGAGATGAAAAGACAAAACTAAAGTCCCCTTCCTCTGCCCCCTCCCACTTGTTCTTCCCAGGCTGAGCTTCAGTGCTGGCTCTGCTGGCTCTCCCCTGAGCTGCCATGATCTGTGGGTTTAGTTGACTGATATTTGCATACGTAGTATTTTGTTATTATTTCTTTGGGGTTTCTTTTTGTCCCTTCTTTCTTACTTTAAGCTAGGCTTTTGCCCTTGTGTAGTCTTTTACATGTAAGCTATTATCTATTTGTCTCTCTGGAAGTTTGGAAGTTTAGAGAGCTGTTCATGTCTATTACCATTCTAGTTTAGTTTTTACCGCATGTAATTGATAGCAATAGCTGCTTCCATCAAACTTCATACAGTGTTTGGCTTTCTTTTGCTTTCTGGATAAAAAATTCTGCTTTGGGGTCTGCCCTTTAAAATGTAGAACATATTCATTTAGGTTCTGTTTGTGCCATCAGCATGGCTCTTGTTAGCAAGCAGACTGTTTCTCAGAGTGGATGTTTTCTGCTTATTGCATTTTTCCTCAGGTGCAGTCATCATACAGTCAAATATTGGGTTCTGACCTCTTTCTTTTAGTCTGTCTTCACAGGCTGTTAATGAGCTTGAATATTGCATTAAAGGCTTGATGACAACTCCCTAGAGAAGAGTAATCTGTGGATGGTGTAATAGCAAGTAAATATTTAACTCTGCTCCCAAGACACTCAGGCTGTCAGCTCTGTGAAGCAGGGAAGGCATTTTGCTCTCAGTGCAGTGCTGTGGTGTCAGTGGGGGAGCATCACTGCTGCCCTTGTTCTGGTGTGCCTCTGTGGGATCCCACACAAACCTCCAAGAGGCCACACACCACACACCATTAGCCACTGCCTCTTTCCTTACCCCAGCACCTCTGGGACCACAGGAAAAAAGTGTGAGGGTTTCCAAACTGCAGCAGGGAACCAGGAGTGCTGAATGTGATGTGGAAGTGCCAGGCTGGCAGCCTAAGCCCAGCCTGTGTGAGCCTTGGTGGGTGCAGCAGAGCCCCAGGATCTACAGGCACTCTGGTTATACAAGTGAACCAAATATTACAAGTCTCTCCATAGCTATATTTGTCTGAGCATTACATTCACATTAAAAAGAATATCCAAGGCAATTAATTCTACTGCAGTGCTGAATTAGAGTCACTAAATTCCTCAAGGCCAGGAAATTTAGATAAACTATAAACTTTTCTGAAACACAGACAATTTTACCTCTCATTTCCTGCCCTTTTCATAAACACTCATAAAGGTTTCCCAATGCACGATGATGCAATCAAGATGATTATTTACTTTGGAAAACATTCTGGGTTTTAGAAAGCAAATATGATGCTAAAGTTGCACAGGGTAAAACCACAGCTGCTGTATTGGGGTAGAAGGTTAATTTGGAACATCTGTAATAAACTAATGACCCCCCTCAAGCCATGAAGAGAAGGTAGTGCACTTTCTATTTATGTTAGTATTAGGGAATGAAACCACATTACTGGGAGGGGAGGGGAGGGAGGAAGATATTCTGGAAAACTGTCCTGGTTCTCTGAATTTAGGCAGATTGAGAAAATCTTTCCTGTCTCAGTTTTAATAATGACCAAACTTTTGGTGTTTGAAAATCTAAAGGCATCTGCCACTTGTTTTTTCTCTTAGGGAAAGCAGAATGTAACAGAATCTGGCCTATAAAAGGTGAGGTATTCCTAGTCCTCAGGCACACCTACTAGTCCCAACCCCAAGCTTGCTAAGACTGGTGTGTGCAGAAATACGGGAAAATCAGCATTAAAAATGTTTAGCATATTTGCAGTACCAAACATCAATGTCAACAGCCTTTTGAAAGGCTGTCATGAGAATCTGTAGCCATCTGAGGAAGAGAGACAGCTGCTTTAAATCCTGTTACTGATAACCTGCTAGGGCATACTGAGCAGCCCCCCCAGCTGGATTAAAACCACTGGAGGAAGTGGAAGAGCTGAGTTCATGTGTTGCTGGGCTGTTGATGCTTCACTGGGAACACCCAGAGCAAACATCAGCAATGAGGGCAAGAATGGTGCATGGAGTTGTGAGACTGAGCTTTTGATAGTGCAGGAAACAACACTTTCTCTACAAGTCTCATGCAAAAATAAGAAATTGAATCAGATCACATACTGACTAGATGGTGAATATTTAGTCATGCTATATATCACAAAAATATCCACTCATGCCAGTTTTCTTATGTCCACTGCTTTTTTCCTGGATGAATTGATTCCACTTAGGACTCAGTAATGAAGTTACAGTAACCACCATTTTAAATTGCAGTTTGTAGGATACTTGAGGGAACGGAGCACAAGATATATTGTCATCTGACACAGCGTAAAAATATTTTATTTGGATGCATAAATGCCTTTAAAACTCAGAATTACAATGTTGGAAGATGTGACTATAGTCCCTTAATGAGCACTTTGAGGAAAGACAGCAAATGGAACAGACTCTGACATCCAGTGTACACCTACACAGCTGCTCTGCCACATGACATTTCTAAATGGGCTTCCCTACAACAGAATGTGACAAGTGATAAAAGCCAGTTTGTTAAATCTGACAGTATCTCAAGTCTGTATCTTCAGGATACTTTTCTTTAAAAGGCTCCCAGCTTTGGGTCTTCTTGAAAAGAACTACTTTTAAAATTGCACTGGCACATTGCAGTCCCCTTGTTTACCATGCCCTATTTTCTAGAAGAAATCAAGGTTGTAAAGATATTTGCCTGAGGCACCCAAAACCAGACCTGAATTCTTGGAAGGTGGATGCACAAAATCATTTATCACCTTCCCAAGAAGCACATAAACTAATAAATATAATGTATATGTGTGTAGCATATCATAGTATTGTTATATTTTATATCATATACTATCTATGCATACATATTCTTGTTCTTACAGTTTGAAAAGCCTGGATTTAATTTAATTTGCTATTTCCAGTGTAGCTGATTTGGGGGTCTGTATTTCAAAGCTGTAATTTTTACATGTGTGAGAATATGAAGTGCATATAATATCTATTGAATGAATGACTGCCCCCTCCTACCTTCCAAAACTCCAACATCCCAGTCACTTTTTTAAAAAGAAGTGTACATGATAATCTGTTACAGGCTCACAGTTACAACCCACCCTAGGAGAAGAGGGTAACCCAGGTTCTTGTTAATAGATCCATTGGGGTGGATTAGAGTGGAATAACACTCAGTGACCCATGTTTGTGAATATACCTGTGTAGGGTTTATTGTAGTGGAGTCCTGCACCCAGTTTGGGGCTCCCCAGTGCAAGACAGATGTGAACATAATGGAACAGAGCAAGATCAGCAGAGGGTTTGTAGGATAATTGAGGGAATGGAGCACAAGATATATGAAAATGGACTGTGGGACCTGGAGTTGCTCAGCCTGGAGAAAGTGAAGGGATCTCACTGCTGTCCACAACTCCTCATGGAAAAACATTGACTTTCTACTATAAACCACATCATCTTGCTTTATGGAAGACTTTTTCAAAAGGAATGAAAAGTATTTTTCATTGTACAAGAGATAAAAAATGGATTTCTTTTCACAAACTTGAGCCTAACCTTGCTAAATTTTCAATAAATCAAGGGAAACTTTCCTTAAGATGAGAACAAAATACTAAACCTTAGAGTAGGACACTTGCTACAGCAAAATAATTTCTGTCCCTCTTGAAGGTATCTTTATGCTCATTCAGATTCTGACTTCCTTCATAGGTGATTTCTTTCATTATATAGTCATTGTATCTGGTTTGATTAGATCATAGTTTATTTGACTTGATGGGTATTCCATATGGGTCTACAAAAGATGGATCAGTTTGGACAGGTGACATGGCTTGCAGCTCAGCCAAAAACTGATACCTCTGTGAGCTGTTCTGTGGGATGTTCACTTTGACTAGGGATGTGCATTCCCCTTACCAAGGGGCTGCATGCATTAATAAGTAGAGGGTGTATTGTCAGTATGGAACCAAACATGCTTTTTCTCAAATTCTGAAGACTCAAAGTGTCTTCCTCATTATCTTTGGTTTAGGTTTACTGACAAGTAGAGTATGTAGCATCTATTATGAATTACAGTACTGTGTTTCTCTTTTTGGTTATTAATTTTTTTTTTGTGCTGTTTCTTGCCCACTTCCCTGTGCCATGTTTGTTTGTGAGCTCTTTAGGAGAAGCTTTCACTTACTAGATGCTGTACAGGATAAGATAATCTGCTCTCTTTTTCAATACAAACTTTTTTTCATTATTTATAAAACTGAAGCAAAAAAGTTTTAGGGTATCACTTATAAGTCCATCCTTGATGTATGATATGCCATTCTAGAAATTGTTTTCAAGGGTGCAGGAAAATGAAAAGATGTCAAGAAAACCCTGTGAGGTCTAAAGAGTGGAAACTGTGTAGTGATGCTAAAACATTTGTTGTTGAGCTACAGGAAAAAGGAAAAATAAAGGAAAAATGATAGCAGTCTTTCTATCTCTGAATGTTTGCTATGATCACATTCTCTGGAGCTGGCTCCTTGCTCAGTAAACTCACTTTCTCTGTATACCTCAAATGTTACCTGCTGTAACAATGATTGACATTAATCATGGTGGCAGTTCTGTTATTCCTGTTGCGACTAGACAGACAGGATTGTTTGTAGATATTTATCTAGACTGGGTTTATCACTGGACTTTTTAACCACTGGTGGGTATGTACTCTTGACAGCAGCACATGGACCAGGAGGAGCCAAGGCCTTTTCTGCTTTCTGTACTGGCAAGGAAATTGGGGTAGCATGTGAAGCTGGGAGGAGACATAGCTGGGGTGAGTGACCCAAAGTGACCAAAGGGATATTCCAGACCATAAGGCATCATGCTCAGAATATAAAGTGGGGGGAGGAAGGAGAAAGGGGAAGACATTTGGGGTGATGGATTTCATCTTCCCAAGTAACCATTACCTGTGATGGGGCTCTGCTCTCCTGGAGGTGGCTGAACACCTGCCTGCCTGTGGGAAGCAGGGAAATAATTACCTGTTTTGCTTTTGCTTGTGTGTGGGGCTTTTGCTTTCCCTATTAAACTGTCTTTATCTCAGCCCACAAGTTTTCCAGTTTTTACCCTTCTGATTCTCTTCCTGGTCCTGCTGGTGGGGGAATGAGTGAGCAGCTGCCTGGGGCTTAACCACCTCAACAAAATATTTGCAAAGAATCCTTTGGGACCCTTCTGCCAAAACCAATCAAAGAGTCAATTGGGACTTCTGCCAAAACCAGTCCAAGTCTAATTGTTTATGGCAAATTTGTTATATTATAAAAGTAAAACACAGTGACAACCAAAAAAGAGAACAAAATAAGTTAATGTTGTTATAAAGCAAAAAGATCTGACATATGCCACCAGAAAAGGAGTTTGCATCTCTAGAAGATGTTGCTCTCCATAGGATCATAGAAAAGTTTGGGTTGGGTTGGAAGAAACCTTGAAATCATCTACTTCCAACCCCCCTGCCATGGGCAGGGACACCTTCCACTAGACCAGTGCCCCATCCAGCCTGGCCTTGAACATCTTCTGGGATGGGACATCTTAAACTTCTATGGGAACCTGTTCCAGTGCCTCACCAGCTTATTAGTGAAGAATTTCTTTCTCAAGATCTAATAATGCCTGATGTAGTAGCTCACAGGGACTTCAAAGGTGCAAGAGTGGCATAGCTCAGGCAAGTGGAAGAAGGAAAAGGGAACAATTTTCCTATTTCAGAACCTTTGCTTTCATATTCCCAAAATGATACAACAATACATAATCTCAACATCTATATTTCCTCTGACATTTTTTTGCCTTTCTTCATCTGGCATTAATACAGTTGCAATGAATTCTTCTTGGGAAGACAAAAACATTACCTCACAATCTATCTGAAAGAAGGCAGACACTTTTCTACCAATCTTGCAAAGTCAGCTTCTTGGAGAAGGTGCAAACAGGGAGGGTGGACAGCAGTGTCTCTTTGACAGAGGTGGAGAGAGAGAAGGGACACGAGACATTCCCATGGATTCTGCAGCTGGCAACAACCAGAAAAGTGTGAACTTGGTCAGTTTTCTTTGGTCAGTGCCTTTAGAAAAATTTGGCTTTTCCAGATTCATTCCTGTCCTATTTTAAGGAGAATTCTTGTTGCTCCATTCCAGGAAAGTATTATTTGTTTTGCTGTCTGTTCAGCATTCATTACTTTGCTTCCAAAAGAAGGGAGAAAACAACAAACCAATTTCTTCCATTCATTTTCCACTGATTTTAGCCCTAGGGTCAGCTTTGGCATTCAGGGAGCAATATGCTTTGTGACCTAAAATACTGGGGACAGCAAACAAAGTGTAATCCTTGCTGATCATATTACTAGCTTTCTTTTTCAACAAGGAAAAGACTATTAGCTTTGCTTATATCATTGTGAATTCCATCATGGAATCCTGCACTTCTCTATCATCTCCCTTTAATGACTTCATGGTCTTTTAATTAAAGTGAATGAAGCTGGGCATGACAAGCATTGGCAAGTGGGAGGAAGGAAAAAAAAAACCTGATGTCTCCTCTTGTAAGCAAGTTATTTTGTATTATTTACATACAACACCACTCAAGTGTCTCACTCATGAAATGCAGTGGGAAGTATTGATGTGTAAGGAAGGGCAATTGATTCTCCAATAAACTGAGGCATTTCTCACAGTGATATTTCGACATGAGATTGCCTCACTTCTTCTGTTTGTATAATTTAATTTTTAAACAAAGAAAGAAAAAGTTTCAGGTTATTTCTAAAATCATTACAATGCACAGACAATAACACCTTCTCCACAGATGCAGCACTAGCAGTGACAGAGAATATTTCTCTTTCTGCCTCTCACTGGTGCCAAGCACCTTCTGTCTGCCAATGGAAGCCTCTGCACAGGGGTGCCTGGTTGTTATTTTCCTTTGTGTGGAATGTCTGAGGAAGGAAGGCTGAACAATACCTTAATCATGACAAGTCAGAAGAGGATTAGCATCTGAAAATAGCTGCCACACAACCCAGAACAATTATTGCTCCTGAATCAGACAGATTTTGCCTTCAGATGGGAAGAACATATTGACCTGTCTCTATCTGCAGATGTTAATCAGAGCTGGATCTTTCTCCTTCATTTGCCCCTCAGTGCCAGATGCACTGATGTTCTCTGTGATGTGGGAATGTCCCTGATGAGGACTGGGCTGGGGTCCCTACACTTGTCTCATAAAGCTCTAAAGTTCTCTGCCTCATCGAGCGCATACGGGGCTGCCTTACATTTTGGAAGGGGGAAAACTATTGGACATTGTGGGGAAAAGGTAGATAATGTGCAGGGAAAAAACCTTCTTATGTATTTTCACAGGTTCAAATTCAAGAAAAGCTTCTTGAAAACCATTTGCTTATGGATTATTGTCTCGAAGAATATATGTGTGATATATGATATACATATATACATAAGATATACATACACATAAGATATATGTGATATACATAACATGATGCTGGGCATTGTCCTACAGAGTCATTAGGGAGATGATCCTGTCTTCTAGCTTTCAGTGTCACTGTCTTTGTGAAGTATTTCAAGATATGTAGAAGAAAAAAAAAACATGTAGATGCCCTAGAAGTGAAAATAATGCTTCACAATATTTAAAAGAAAAATTATTTTAGGACACTTCATGAAAGACTTCAGGAGTTAATTTGGCTCCCTCGGTGTCTTCTTCTCACCATATTTTTACATCTTGTTTGTATTATGCCATCTAAAGCTAAAAGAAGCTGAATCTTTGATGTAGCATTTTTGTCTTTCAGTGTTTGGAGAACCGAAATCTCTTTTTTTTTTCCAATTGTATTTTCTAATGTGGAAATCCCAGAACCTGTAAATAATTTACACTCCTTTTGAAGTTTCTTTATCAGCTTCACTTCAGCAATATTCAAACAGAGATCAGAAGATGTATCTTCTTGTGATACCCTGTAAGGTAACAGGCTGGAATGTTTGAAATGTGATATAAATATTTCAATGGTTCCAAACAAAGTTCAATGTGGCAGTGTTCACATTTCTTTCAGTATGTTACCTCCTTGCATTTAAAAGCTCCTTGCATCTTTTAAAGAAGTGAACTCAATTTCACAAGTGCTGACACATTAAACACATACTACATTGTTCTGAAAGATTTCTTTATTAGCTTTGCCTCACTGGTAAGCAAAATTAAATGGCTGATGATGACCCAAATCAGCTCAGTTTGAATAGCACAGAAAAACCCACACCATATCAGAAAACTGCCAGGTGACAGAAACATTGACATTCAATTTGAGTGTTTCATGAGCATAGTGTTCCAGGAAAAGAGGGGGGAAAGTATAGATCTTCATGAAATGAACACAGAGCTTTTCCCTCTCCTCTCACCCCAAGTCGTATTAAAAAAACCCAAGCAAACTATCAGAAGGCAATCACACCTAATTTGGTCATTTTTAAAATTTCACTTCCTGATGCAATTACAACTCTTTACTATACATTCTTCCATTTATGACTGAAACTGCCTGTTTGTGTTTTTTATTTTGGAGGGGAGGTGGGGTACCAGGGATTTGAATGGGAGCCCAGCTCTTCCAGGAGATATGCTTGAAGGCCTCTTTAGCAAGGAGAAAGAACTGGCCAGGGCTGGTAATTAATAATTCATCCCCATTCAAGGCAGAGGACTGATGTAGATAATTTCTTAAAGTTCTGTGCACTGCTGTCTTCTTCTGGATATTTGCTTATCTCAATAAAAGTCTACATGTTTACAGTTTTGTGGGGCCATCCCTTTTGCAAACTAATTCTCTTGAGAACTCCAATGGGGACCATAAAATTCTCCTTCTAAAGGCCATATGTCCTCTTTCCAATATTTTTAATTAGCATCTTGGTAATTATGTCATGGAATATGACTCTTAAATGTATGTTGACATTTCTTACTCAGAACTGAATTCACATTATGGTTGATGAATATATTGTTTCAATGAGTCCAGAGTGTGTCAATGTCAAGAAATCAAATGTGCTGTGACAGGAAACACACTGCAGAGTTCATTGCTCGCCTCAAACAGATTGCATGATCTAAGGACAGGTGAAAAGCCTGTTTGAATGGAATAAAAAAGTAGTGTTTATTTCCACTAGGAATGTTTTACACTGTTAAAAGCTTTTTTATAGACATTTAACTCACTGACAATCAGAACTGGTAGAGACAGCTTTTCCTTCAGGGTTATAGGAGGCTACTGCAGGCAAAATCCACCCTGAACTGGGAATTCTAGCCTTGCTGGCAGCAATCTTTTATTCATTCCTTTGTACCAGCTAATGTAAATTTGGGGTGGGAATGAATGTTTTCAAAAGCCAAGACATTTCTCAAGTTCTTAATAATGTATAAGTATGAAGCGTTTTCTGTTTTGCCTTTATCTCAAAATAGTGCCTCTTAAATTACTACCAATTTCCAGATCCATTATGAATTTTTCTGTCATGTAACATGAAATAAACTGATTTGAAGCCATTACCTGAACATGCAATCTCTAAGACAAATGGTTCTGTAGCAAAATACCTAGAAGACTGTAACTGAGAAGGAAGGCTATATTATACACCCCCTACTCTTATCAACCCACTACGGCAATGAGGGGTCAGCCCCAGGGCTGCAAGAGATGCTTTGATATCTGTCTGTAATAAATGTGTGTCTCCACTGAGTGGAGGTAACTCCCTACCCATTACTGTCCCACCTTTCTCTCCCACCTCCCAACTTTTTTCTAGCTGGGAGTGCCCGGTGCAGGCCAGGCTGCCAGCACAGACAGCAGCCCCAGCCTTCCCATGGGAAGAGCCACCCTATGGGTGGGCTCAGGGGTGGACCAGGCAGATTGAGGAGCCAGATTTTGCTTTTTCTGTCCCTTCTGTTGCATTTTTAGCTCTCATAAATGAGCCAAAACAATGACAATTGTTTCAAGACTTAGAGCAGCCAAGGAACTGGCTGGGGCTCTCCAGATAGTGCTGACTCCTGACAGGGATGAGTGCCCATCCTTCCCTTGCTGGAGACTGGGAGTGAAGTAGAAGGCAATGTTATTCCCTGTATCTATGCTCAAGCACTTCTCTATTTATCCCCTGTATCACAGCAATTTGGATTGTCTGCTGTTAAAGCTGCAGTGCCAGCAGTACCAGAAGCTTCTCAAACTTCAGAAGCCTTCTTGCCTGTTAGAATTAAATCCGACATGAAGTTAAAGGCCTGAGGTTTTAGGAATTTGAGCACTATTATGGCTCATCTGTGTGCTAATGATACTGCTTTTAGAAGAGTTTTAAGTCTAAATTTTTTTTTGCAAGGAATATTTTGCCAGCAAGTCTTTTGAGAGTAATATCTGACTATTACTATTCTTGTATGAGCAGCTGTGGGGATTCAGGAGTCACATAGAAAGTTACAAACTTAATTTGTCTCTGAATTGCTTGGCACTAACTAGTTTCATTGTGTTATGTGTGAGTGGGCCCTTCAGTACGTAACAGATGCTGATAGTGGAATTTTATAGCAATCAAAAGGGATGTAATCCACACCAAATTTGTCAGGCAGTGTTGCTCCCTCTTGTGATTACTGTGATATATCAGAAGGTCAGCAGGGATGATGCAACCTTGACTTACAGAGACATTTTTGTTTGTCAAGCCGCAGAAATTGGCAGGTATAGATCTGACCTCCAGGCTCCCAATGCTGATACAGCCAGACCCATTCCCAACCATGGAAGAAGAAAAATAGAAGGAAAAAACCCAGCCTCATCCTAACCATTTTGTGATGACTTAAATATGTTGACATGAAGTTAACAAAGATTACACAGTAAAAAACGAAACTTTGTTATTGTAATCTCATTTACCACTGTAAAGGAGGAGAAAGATGAGCTCACATGCACTAGGTGTGGATATCTGGCTGGACAGATAGCATTGTAGTGCCTGTCTTCTCCTGCAGTCATTTCTGTACTTCTGTGCCCAGCACTACCTAACATAAAAGCCAACTGTCCTGTCAGGTCTTTATCAGACTGATAAAGAACTCTGCCTGCACAGGGGCGCCTGGTACACTGGGCTACAGGCAGAGTCCTCCAAGTTCTTTCTCTCTTCTGCAGTGACCTACATGTCCTTCTACAGAGACATCTGCCTTCAGTGTGGTTTGAGGAGCAGATCTGCTTCCCAATGCCAGACTTTTGTAGAAGATATGCACCCAGGGAACCAGGACCTGCTTGGTTCATCTTGGGGTTGGCAGATCACGGAACCAAAGTTTCCCTCCTCTGGGTTTATCCCTTTAAACAGTGAGCCCCTTCTGATATATTCTAAAGAGGAATCACACTTGCCCACCTTTGTGAAAGAAAAGCTGTGGCTGTGCTCACTCAGGAGGGGATGCTGGACCTGGAGCTAGAGGAGGCATCAGTCTGCAACATGGACTCAAGCACTTTGTGCTTTGTAAAGGAGTATTTAAGCACACATCTGATGTTACTCTTTATTAATGACCAGTTCAAACCACATCCATTCCCAGTTTGACAGTGAATCCCTGAGTAACTGTCCCAGTACTGCCCAGGAGACCTGGGAAGCAAGATGGGTCATTTGCATTCCATGAAGTGAAATTGGCTGCTTGAAATTTAAGGGGAATACTGTGTTAATTTGCCGGTGCCAACATTTTCTGTTGAAAGACCAAGTGCAAACAAAATCAACATTCAGGGAAGGAAGGAAGGAAAGGAAGGAAAGGAAGGAAAGGAAGGAAAGGAAGGAAAGGAAGGAAAGGAAGGAAAGGAAGGAAAGGAAGGA
>WBNO01016350.1:2202-74067 GCA_013400575.1 Peucedramus taeniatus | reverse complement strand
TGCGCCGCCGCTCCCCCGCCTGCCCCCGGGGCGCTGCCGGCGGCCTCGGGCTGCGCCAGCCGAGGAAGCATCTCTCCATCCTCCGAGACCGGATGTAAATGAAAATCGGAGATGCGATTTTTCGGTTCTTTTTCCCCGTTTCGTACTGCGATTAAATGTGCATCTGTGGTTTTGGGTTTTTTTTAAGTTGTTGTCTACGCATACAGAATCCAGTTTGGCGTGTATAGAAATACTCCTCTGTTCGCATGAGCAAATTTTTTAAATTGCAGCTTAGTTCTGATTCCAGCTCGAGGCATGATTGTGGGTGTTGGTGTTCAATGTACTCATGCTTAATATATTGAGAAGTATGTACTGGCTATAAGCCACTCAAAGCAAAAAATCATCATGGTTAATCCAGGTGAATTGGGTTTTTAACAGGTAGTGCTGTGTTTGAGAAAAAGCCACACTCACTGACAATCCATTACCTTTTCCAGGATATATTCTTCTATTCATGTGGGTACCTAAGTGTAGTTGGCCTTTTTCAAGAATAATTTGGATCCAAGTTTGTGATTTTGCCAGAAAACATCACCCACCATTGAGGTGGAGTAGGGGCCAGGAAAGCCTTTCTGCACTGTTGCTGCCTGTGTGCTGACTTCGGCTGGAGATGTTTGTTGGAAGCCAAATCTCATCCCTGAGCTGTTGTTCTGTTTCATTAATGCAATGGCTGTTTTGTCTTGTTCTCTTCCTAAAGTCCACTTCTGATGGGGTGGACTTCTGCCTTTCTGAAGATAGCAGTTGTCCAAGTCCAAGCAGTTGTCCAGGCTGTCCAAGCGTCTCTTCCCTTTGGACATATTTCTAAGATTTTTTTTTAAGGAAAACCACAGTGGAGAGGAAAGCATAATTTCTATTGGTATAAGATCTTCCTGGTAACTGGAGGATTCAAAAGAAATTTTGCAGGTGACAGATCATTTTCTTATGGTCCTTCTCAGCACAATCAGTGAGCTCCCTGTGTCCATCTTTTGTTCCCTAAGCACTGAGCTGGAGGGGAATGCCCCCATAGCACAGAAGCAGAGGTGCAGCACAGCAGCAGGTTTTACCCAGAATCAGAGTGGAGTGTGCCAAAGCTGGGACTAGTGCTGCCCATTCTCTTTTTATACTCTCCTTTATTATTTCTGTCCCATATTCCACATAACTTCCATGCTAGTTCTGTGTGTAGGAAGAGTCACAAAGCACTGTTGCTTTGCTTCTCTCAGCAGTTCCCAGTGCAAATGTGTCTTACACTTACTAATTCATGCAACAGTTTACAGTGAAACGTGCTTTTCTCCCCCATCCATTGGGGTTAATTTGTTGTTTTCCTTTGTCACAAGAAGTGTCAATTGATAGATTTTATTTCAGTGTGAGGTGAAGGCAAGGCAATACACCTCAGGAAGAAAGGCTGGAATACCTTGGAGCTGTGTGCCAGAAAGCCCTTTGGATGGTGAGGATGGTGGGAAGCAGTCAGGGCTGTCAGATCTCTCCCACTGGGGCCACAGGGCTCATTGGGTCTGCACAGCACAGGGCATGTGGGGAATTCCTCCAGGGAGTATTTGTGTAATTAACCTTTGATAAGCTGTAGGAGAGGATTTCCTGGGCTCCTTTCCTACTGAAGGAAATTAATCCAGTTCTTAGGTCACTGTGTGCAGTGGAGGCTGCACTTACCCCTGTTACTCCCCATCACAGGCCTCTTGCACCTTTCTGAACTGTCAGCCCTTTCCATTCCTGTCACCAAAGTGACATTTAACCCCCAGTGTGACACTCCTTTAATTTAGGTATTGCTTTTCTTCAACTTTCTTTTTGCTGCTATATCTTTTTGTCTTTGTTGTTTGAATCATTTTTGTAGCATCTCTGGTGGCGTGGTCCAGTGAGATATCTTCAATAACAAATGAGTGAGAACACAAGAGTTATTGGCTTATGTTTCCTGCTCATAATCACTTTTAAAGACACTCTGCTATCACTCTCATTATCATCCACCTGCATTATGTATTACATTTTACCTGATGAACACCAGACGCATTCATATTTTGTAGAAAAATAGGTAATACCTAAACTGAGATGCTTAATGGCATACAAACAATGGTTACCTCTCAAGTTAGTTTATTTATACAGGATACTGTAGACTATTTATGTTCCTATAAATTGCTTTTGTGTGTTCCCACACCTTTGCACTGCTCATTGTGGACCCAAGTTGGCTTTGCTAGATGTCTTGTGAGACAGCATAAATGACCTGTACGTTAGAGCCCCTCTGATGTAAACACAGAAGCAGAGTAAGTTTGGTCACCACTTGCAGCCTCAGTGATTCCACAGTGTGTTATGAACAGTTAAAATCTGGCCTCCTCCTAAGTGCAGCTTGAGCAACCACCTGAACACCTCAGCTCAATTGTATTTATTCGCTATGCCGTGAAGAACAGCTTTTGACTGTAACTATTAAATCTGTTGTTAAAACGAGCCTTTTTGCATCAGTGTATTCATCTCCAGTCAGTAGTTGATTGAGCTGGCTTGGGTGTCCTCTGTTCTGCTGGTGCTCTAATTGGCTTTGGTTTAAGGTCCCTTGTGCTAATGAGCAGGGCTCACACCTAGTCAAAGCAGATTAGCAGCTAGACATTGGGTTTCCGTTTTAAATCCGTATTTTAATTAAAGTAATGCTGTACATCTCAAGATGCTGTGCCAAAGATGTTCAGCCACTGCTAAGCTGTATGTCTGCCTCATTTCTGTGTGTTGTTCAGTGATTTGAGAGTGCTCTTGTAGTCTAGGTAACCTCAGAAATAGCCACTTCTCATAGGTAGAGACTTCTGCTTGCAGCATAAAAGCCTGGGTTTGGGAGGTGCTGAGTGCTGCATCCAGGTTAGGAGCACTCAATGCTTTTATCAGGGGTTAGGGGGTTGCTGTCAGATGCCCAGGGGTGAGCTACCCCCACCCTGCTTCGGGCAGGCTAAAATTAATATTGATTTAACAGCCAGCTGGTGAAAAAATGTTAATGGGAGCAGGGCTGAAACATGTCTTCAGCCTGAAAAAAAATAGAAGCTTTTAGTGGAAAAGAAATGGGAAGACAGAGAATAAAAAATGATGTCATGGTCTTCAGTATGATCCAAATTGATATGAGCTGGGCAGTACCTGCAGTCATAATGTTACTGATACTTTTTACAAGATTTATGTTTGCAATTTAATCTTCCTGAAGTGTTTCCTGTATTTTCTGTTTCATATTGAAAATGAGGACTGTATTTCCTTAATTTGCAGTGTTTTTATGGTCGAGTATGTCTCCCTACAGTAAAAATAAAATTTTAATTTTCAAATAAATGGTATTTTCTTCTTTTACATTTAGAACAGGGAAAAAGTAGCAAGAGCCTTGGGAGTATGGCTATTTCTGTGTATTTTTTTTTTACTAAGTCATATATAGTTGATGATTCTCCATGTTCAAAATCTCTTTGTAAACAGGTTCTGAGGATTTGAAGTACAAGAAGTTAAATTCTTTGTGTATAGTTTAATGATTAAAAGTTATATTTTTATAGTCTTTCATTTCAATTGGAGTGATAGGGATTTGTTTTAAACATGAAAAGCGATACCATGGTTCAGGAGCTAGAGAAACAAATGAGCAAGTTTGGTACAGAAAGCAAAACCATTATAAAATAAAGATCATTTCATTGCTTTTGTGTTTTCTATTACTCTTCTAGGATTTCAGGTCTGGTCAGTGATCTTTCAAGTCTCTTGAAGCCTTTCATTGCATTGTCAGTAATTCAGGTCACCTTATCCACAACAGGGAGGTGGTCATTGTTGCATCTTGAAGAAACCATATAGTTCCCTATTACCATGTCAGAATAACAATCCATGCTTCCACATGAAACATACATTATTCAGAGCTATTTAACTTCTGAAAAGCCCTGGAATGCACAGGATGAACTGTTAAGGTTCGTTTAGGGTCAATAAATGAGTTCATTTAGGGTCAATAATGTCATGCAAGTTATTTATGAGAAAATATTATAATAGCAGATTCTGCAAACTTTGGTTTAAAATACCCTTTAATTTTGACTTACAGAATCATAACATCATTGTCATTATGTCACTTAAAGATTGGAAAACACTTTTAAGATCTGTTTCAGCCATTAATGTAGCACTGCCAAGTCCACCACTAAACCATGTCCTTAGCTGCCACATCTACACATTTGTTAACTAGCTCCAGGGGTGGTGACTCAACCACTTCCCTGGGTATCCTGTTCCAATGCTTGGCAACACTATGCATGAAGAAATGTTTCCTAATAGCCATTCTAAACCTCCCCTGGCCCAACCTGAGGCTGTTTTAAATTTGCCCTGTCACTTGTTGCTTGGAGGAAGAGCCCAACCTCCGCCTAATCTTCTTCCAGGTGGATGTAGAGAGCAATGAGGTTCCCCCGAGCCTCCTTTTTCTTCACACTCAACATCCCCAGCTCCCTCAGCCATTCCTTATCAGACTCTTCACCAGACCCTCCAGACCCTTCACCAGCTTTATACTCACATTTTCCAGCTGGCACGGACAGCCCCTGTGCGTGCTGCAAAGCCGGCGTGTGCGCAGGTGGTGTGCTTGGTGTTCTTGGACACCCAGCCACCTGAGCAGAGCTGCTGCATTTCCAGAAATACCAGACATAGGTCCAGTATCCCTTAATTCCTTTATAATGAGATTTCTGGATGTTAGAGGATGCACAATTAGGATCTGCTGTACTCTGCTGTATCACAGAAGAACCAGAGTGCAGGATAATACTGCATTTGTTTTCCCACTATTTCTTTATGTGTTCTCCATCTCAGGGGTCGAGAGGGATTCAAAGCCTTTATTAGCTGTGTGCTCTTTCTCACAGCAAGGTTATCTGAAGGTATTAAAAAAGAGAGAGTTTAGATTTGTGGTTTGGGTAGATTATTCCCAGCAGCTCAAAACAAATTCCAGGCTGCTTGCTCAACATGAGCTGCATGTGTCTTTGTGTCCGTACATGTGCTGCCAAGAAAGCTCCAGTGAGACAGACAGACAGACAGACCTTTCAGTCATGCTTGCGCTTTGGGAGTCTGACAGTGCTAAATGGTGGCTTTTGGAAGCTTTGACATTACTGGTGTTTGCTTAGGACTGTGTTTTTTTCTTTAAAAGTGGGATCACCAAAAAGCAAGCTCTTTGCCAAGCCAGTGGAGAGTTGGGATTAAAAGATGCATGAATGACTCCTTGTCAAAAGCTGCCCTGATTATAATCTAAGACCTAAGACAAAACCTCTTTGATCTATATCATTAAACATTAATAATGTTAGCTAGGAGCTTGTAGTCATTCTTTTATATAACCAGTTCGCTGCTCACTTATCTGCATAACAGGGCACTGACCATTACTCTACCAGCTCCGCTTTCTTCCAAAGGTTAAAGACATTTTCTCTGGCATTCTTTGATTCCTCCAGAATGTCTTGACTTATAATAAATAAAATCGAAGCAGCAGATGTGAGTTTAACTAAGGAGTTCTCAGATGCTTTGGTTCCATCTTAAGTCCCAATATCTTGCTGTGGTATAGCACAGCCAGAGGGTCCAGCTGTATAATCCAGATGTTGCTGAAATCCTGTTTTGTGTGCAGAAATCAGTGCCCTCATCCAGGATGTGACCAACAGTTGAGGTGAGAATTTTCTTTCTGCTGGCTGCTTGGCACAATTTCATTAGATTTTTATTAGTGTGGGGAACAAGAGGAATCCCTTCATCGCTTTTCTTATCACTGCAGTAACACTGCAGACTACATTTCCAAGTCTTGTATAGTAGAAAGTTCTGTTCCAGCAAAGCTTTTGAAAATTCATTGGAGATTTGGGCGTACTGTTTTTATAAAGTGTTGATACTGCACTTTGGAGGAGGCTGTTGTTCCAGGATTGTGCTTGTAATTGCTGTCAAAAGATGTTAAAAGCAGTGATTCCAATCCAGCAAAACACTTAAACATTTACTGCACTTGGAACACGTGTATATTGTTCCAGTAACACCATCAGGACTGTCCACTTGCTTAAAATGAGGTATCTTATAGCCTGGCACCGATGGAGAGAGAATGCTTTGCAATTCATAGAAAAATATCCTAGGAGAGCAAGAGGAAACCTACTGTTGGTCATGTTATTAATTCAGGGAAGCCTGAGACTAAGTGTTTTGGGAGTGGCTGTGCTTTCATCAATTAATAGCATGATGAATTTCTCATGGGAGCTCTTACATGTTGGAAGAGGAGGATGTGGTAGAAGGTGGGTGGTGGGGAAGGGAAAGGAGGATGCAGCTCATGTGGCACACGTGTTTGTGCACATTTGCACAACAAGGGTTAGAAGAAACTGGAAATAATTTATTTGTGTTTCATGTGCCCATTAACTGTGAGACTAATTCTGTGACACATTTAATATTTTTTGAAACAATTTACATGGTTTTCAGCAGTTATATGCTAAAAACTTCACAAACAGAGCAGATGTTGCATATTTCCGTCTTTGTTGAGTGTGGAAAGGAGGGTTGTAATATAATAGCAAATAGATATTCATATGTTTTACAGACATAAAGCATTACACAACAGAGAATAGATAGAGATGGCAGGTAAGAGGAATGAAGACTGAAGCAGCACTGCATTCATGCCAAACATCTTGCTTGTTGAGGTACCTGCTTTTTCTTGAACAGTTAAGAGTCCAACCCTGTCCTACACTGAGCAATGATTCTCTTGGGAGACTCGATGAGAATGGAGTTTCTGGGTAGCAGCTGAATAGCCCAGTTGGGTCCTCAGTATCCATAGGCTGGAAAATCTTAACTGGTTATTGATTGGGGTGGTGGTGGTGGTGGTGTTATCTTGGTTTTGGCTAATTTAGGATGAATTTCTCAATTCATTGATGAGCTGCAAACACGAGAGTGGAGATCCTGGTTTAAGTTTTGTTGAAAATGAAATGGATGCTGGCCATTAGAAAGTTATCTTTGCCATCTTCCTAACCTCATTCCCATGACAGACAAAAGCAAAAAACTCCAAATTATTCAAAAGGTTGTATAGAATTAAGTAAAGCAGTGTGATCCTTTGGTGACCATATACCATCAAATTAAATCATTGATCAAAGATTAGACCATTCAAATGGAGTGCAGTGATGTGGAAAGCAGAAAATTAGAGCAGCAACCCAAGTAAATTCAGCAGTGACCAGCTCTGTTAGTTTGCTATGTCTCTCTGCTGGACTTTAGTTTCTTTGAAAGTGGTTGTTGTCATAAATTGCATTTTTTGCCTGAACTAGTGAGGTCTGTTGTAGTTGTCTGTCTGTTGTTTCAGCAGACATCTTGGTTTGATGAGTATAGTATCGTATACAGAATTACTATTAACCCCTTCCTCTGCTAACAGGGATGATGATTTTTAAAGGTGTCTTTTGAAAAACTGATGGCTCTCTGTGATTGTTATAAACACTTTTTTTCCCAGCAGATACATGCTTAAGCATGAAAGGAAGATCCTTGGAAATTCGTCATAAACTGATGATAGTTGTGTGGCTTTACCAGTGGCTTGGTCTACTTCTTGTGCTGGTTAACATGTCAGGATTGTTCTGTTTCCATGGAATGGAAGCCATTGGCAAACAGGATCCTGACATTTCATCTGCAAGTTTTGAGCACTTTGGAACAAAAAGGGGTCAGAATGAAGTGTGTGAACTACTTGACATCTTTTTGAAGGTGCTGTGTGGTCAGGGTGTGCAGTCCTGTCCGCTCTGGTGCTGCAGTGAGGAATGCCTGTCCTTACACTGGGCACTGAATAGGAGCAGAAAACATGACCAGCTGTGACACAAAGACCAGGAGCTCTGAGCACTCACTGACTGTGTGCTTTGCAGTGCTGGCAGGATTACAGGGAGCAGTACAGGCTGGGAATCTCTCCCTCTGGGTACGACCACAAGCGCACGGCAGCCAGAACTGGTGCAGTGAGCGGAGCTCGCTGCCCGCCCGTTCCCCCGCTGGCTCGCACACCCACACAGTGCTCTCAGTCTGTCTCACAGCACCAGCCTTTTGAAATTACACCTACTCTGACACCGAATCTTTAGTCTTAGCTGAATTCCACACTCCTGGTAGCTGCCAGAGCCCAAACCTGCCAACCAGCAGCTAATTAGAAATCATTACAGTCACTTCAGAAAAGCTCAGTGCCTCTGCGAAGCAGGCTGCTGGATACAGGGCCATTTCCCTTTGTTTTGCAAAGTGATTATCTCTAGTGAGGAAATGTTTTAAAAAATAATAATATTAAAAGCTGTTAACCTCAGCTGGTTCTGTTTGTTGTAATTTTGTTTTTAAGCCTTTCAAATGTTATGAAAGGGGGAACACCCTTAGAATGAGCCTGCACAACTAAAACAAAACCAAACTTCCACTGTGACTTTTTTTCCTGCTAAAACAGCTGGAAGAGCATTTGGAAAATGTGGGATGACGTTCTGGGTTCTGTGACTGATAAAAGAGACCAATACCAGAGTTGCTGCATGGAAGGGAAAAAGACAGCTGTGTCTCTTTGACTGATATGTAGAGGTTTTTAGGTATATATTCAGAGAGAAAAAGTAACAATAGAACTGATGCAGAAACAAAAATACTAAAATTTAAAGTTTTAAAGGATTTCTGAGATGTCAGCTGAACCCAAGGACGTGGAGCAGCTGATCGCCTTTAAATATCTAGACCCTAATTAAGTGTATGCCTAAAGTATGTAATTCTCTGAACTTCCTTCTGCTTAAATGAAGTATGTAATTAAATGCCTTGATAATCTGCAATAAATGCCAAAGCATTTTGAGGTAATATAATAGTTCTTCTTTAAAAGTGAGCTCCACTTGAAACGTGTTGGGTTTCTACTTTTGTCTTTCTATCTTGCTCTCCTTGATGCACCACGCAAGTTTTTATGGATCTTTCTCAGGGGTTTCCTCACAACTTTTCTCTTGTATGCCTATGTAAAATGTTTTCCTTCCAACTCAGGTATGCTTTCCTCTTTGGGTATCTTCTTTCTTCATCTCTTATATCCTCCATCCTTACCTTCTATAAATTATTTCAGATGCTACAGTTGCACCAGCTTCAGTCCAAGTCCTACAGAAGTCTGAGTTTAGTTCTGGAAGATGGGGCTGAAAGACTAAACAATTCTCCTGCTCAGGGACAAGAGATGCAAATGCATCAGAGCAGCAGACTAAAACACTTCAGTCACTGAAACTGTAAGCAACACAGCAGAAACTTTCCCAGTTTAGTTCCCACAAACACAGAAGCCTGTTAGTATGTCTTTACTGGGCTGCAGGTTAGTAAAAATGGAGTCGTATTTGATGTCGAATCTAAATCTCAGGAATGGAAATGTCTTTGGAGGTTTCCTTTGCTCTGTTTTATATTTTGGTCGTTCTTCATCTAGAGCAGAGTAGCTTACAACCTCAATCTGAAAAGTTCTGAATTCTCCTCTAGATGCTGAGCCCAGCAGTCACTTGTGAGAAAGATATGGAAAATTCATTCACAAACACTCTTCTCTCTCTGCCTGTGCTATGATATCCTTCCCCTCACAGACCTAGAGGTGACCTTCATTAAATATGTGGTTATTAACATAAAGGCATGCCAAATGGTTGTTCTGTGATAGGATCCAGGCTGAGAGATGGTTCATTCTATGTTGGTCTCTGAGCCATCTGATTGAGCATGCGGTGCAACTGTGCAGATGAGCGAGGCAATGAAATTTGTTGTCAGAGTGGCAGATGTTTTATTCTCCTGGTGCGTTCTCTGGCATTTCTCAAGGACGTGAAACAGAAGCAGAAGAAATTGAATTGCTGTGCTTGCTCTCTCCCTTGTTCTCCAAGGTAGTTTTGCAACTCATTTCTCCTGTAATCTTATCAAGTGTGAGAAGAGACATGCACCTCCTGACTTCTCTTACAACTGTCCTTTATACTTGCACAGGTAACCTTCTTTACCCAGCCAGCTGTAGTTTTCAGCATGGGTGGTTTTCATGGTACATATCTTGCTTATCACTTTAGTGTACATAATACCCTTAACAGCACTTTAAAGATGGGTATTTGGATGACTAAATAAACATTGCTGCCTCTAAAACATTTGTCTCCTGGCCTCTGTTCTGCACAGTACATGTGCAGAAGGGAGGGCATGGAGAAGGAAGACAATGTGCTGATGTAAGCTGCAGTCTGGGCTGCCATGATACCAATCCCTTGCTGTGCCTTAAAGCCTTCAGGTGCCAGCATATGCCATGGATCATGAGGACAAGGGAAGGGAAATGGGAGGAGGAAGCAAAGGTAGGTTTGGACAAACTCTGCTGTCTTCCTTGAGGATACAACATGGTCTGATTTGAACTGGTGTAGAGAATGCTGGACAGCTCCCAGGAGCCAGCTCACTGTTTCTGTAACTGTTGGCTTTGGAAATGTCAGCTGTTACTAAAAATCCTAAAACTCAGTTCTAGAGAACAATAGGAGAGTCTCTTCTGTAATGACAATTGGTCTTGTTTTGCCACCTGATCTTTGCTGTTAGAAAACTAATCCCATTATCTTTTTTTACAGAAATATATAACATTTATGCTATGGGTGCATCTCCATACTTGCTCTAGAGATCTCAGGGGCACTACAGTATAAGCAGACATATAAGCCAAGAGACATATACTGTAAATTTGTGTGAGACATGACTGGGACCTTGCACCCCAACACTGTGATGATCTGTGGTACCTCTGCTCTATCCTGCAGGACCATGGCATGAGCAGGGAGGTGAGAGACCATAGGCTAGGCCAGCATGGGCAAGCACACATAGGGTGGCAACCAGAGACACACAGTACAGCTGTGTCTGTTGCTCATTGTATTTCAGGGTTGTTGTCCAACTGCTGCATCCAGCAATGACTTACAACTTACAGAGTTCAACCTCTAATGTGATTTTCATTTTCATAAACCTCGAAACTTTTCATTAAGATTGTAAAGTTTTGCCTGAAATTAAAGGATACAGAGAGGAAGGCCAGACTGCCCCACGGGGCCACAGAGGAGATAAGGGTCATAGTAAGCACTTAATCCCAGTTTGGTGCTCTTTAGTGTGGAAGCTTAAACTGGCCATTGGTTGCAGAGGCAAAGCAGCAAATCCTTCTTACTCCACATGTGCAGTCAGGTGGCCCAGCAGGTAATGCTCAGAGCATCCCTCAAGTTCTTCTGGACATTAATGAAGCTATGGTTTGAAGCCTTGTCTTTTGGTATTGGATTCATGACTATCAAGCTCTGATTTTTACTTTTTTTTGTTTTGTTGTTTGGTTTTTTTTAAACTATGGTGTAGTTTCCTTCCAAATGAATCTGGCAGGTGATCTTACAGGAGCTTACAAAACTGGGATTTCAGACTCTGGACCATTTCAATAAAGCTTGGCCAACAAGCAGAACAGGGTGTGCTCTTCCCCAAAAATAAGCGGCATCTTTCTGCGTGCTGATTTTGACAGAAACCCTGACATCAGTTTAGGAGTAATAGAGCTCATGTACAACTCTTTGCCTCAGGATCATACTATGCTCCTGTCAGTCCTAGTAGTCATCCTGTTCACTGCCTGTCTCACAGGAGCAGCAGAGTGGTGACAACAGAGGAGATGCAGCAGCTGTCACACCTATTTACAGCTTCTCGGTCACTGATGTGAGAATAAACAAACATGGTATTCCTGCAGTTGCATTGTTAGCAATTTATTTTTAAAATCAGTCACTTGAAAAATATTGAGGCACAGGTAAAATAGCTCTGTCAGCACTTTCTGTGTGGTTTGCAACCTACTGCTTGACCTGAGAATTGCACTCTGTTTCTTTACCTTAATAGAAGAGTTAAGGTCAAGGCCACATACTTACCTGGTGAAAGCACACATTTCTCTTCTAAGTGAAGTTGTATCAAGAAGGGATGTGGCTCACCAAATGCAGGATCATGCTGATTCCTGTCTGCTCTTGCTGTTGTATTCCCTGATTTTATTACCTGCTCAGCAGTGATGAGTAATTCTCACATGTAAGCAAGTGATATTTACTGTAAAAAAGGCCAAGTAAATTCATAGTTGAGCAAACATTTAAAGAAATAACAATTAGAGATTGCTTTCCTATTTTGTTTGGAAATGTGGAGGGGAAAAGAAATTGAAAATATAAACATTTTCCCTTGGACATCCAATAAACAAATGCAGAAGTTAATATTTTCCATCATTGCGTCCCCAGAAATGTGGGCATGAAACTTGTTGTGTTTAGTCAGTAAATCTTTATTGTCAAACAGTGGCTGACAATAGATATGTTAAAAACCCAGTAAGTCAAGAAAGTTGATAGGATTAAAATCTGTGATCTATTTTGGGGGCTGAAGTGGAACAATCCCAGACAAACAGGAGGAGGGTGAGTCCATAATATCCCACGAAGATGCAGCATTTAGCAACGTGGATGTTGTGCTCTGTTTTTCCTTTTGTCTCTGCTTTCCTCCTCCTCAAAGCTGTGGAGGGGACCACACAGAAGAAGCGTCTGGTGGCAGGATGTGTATGTTTGGCTTGGAGTTGAGAGCCATCACCCGTTGAGTGCACCAGATTGGTTACATGGTCTGATCATTGGTGACTGACCCTTAGAGCTGTCTCTTGGAGAGACCCCAGCACAGTGGCAGCTACAGAGGGCCTTTGTGATCAGCCTGGCCTGCTGTCAGTGTTCCTAACTGGGACTCACCTGGCCCTCTGTTTTTGAAGTGTGTGGGAAACTGTGGCAGTGTGTGCTTAAAAGCTCAACATGGATGGTGCTTTCAGGGGCGTGACTTCAGGGCTGTGATGAAACATTTTACCCTTCTTTGTTGGGAGGTTTCATCTCTCTCTCTCTCTGCCACCCTGCTTTAACAGACTACTGTTAAAAAAGTAACAGTGCACCTAATGGCACCTAATTCTTGAGCCACAGCAACACGAGGCAGAGTTTGAGTATCTCTGCTGCCATCTGACCCTCCTTTGCCGTGGTTCTGTGATGGTACTGTCCCTTTTATGCCAAGTATCAAATAATTTGGGTTCTTTTCTCTGAGAACCACTAAGGATGTATTTATTTATTCATTCAGTAACTTATATTCTCTGTAGGATCTCATACCTGGATGTGTATGTCAGGGATGTTGGTCTCACTGGTTCATCATTAGGAGAGCTCTGCATTTCCCTGGAGGCACCTGATTGTAGTTTCCAAAGCATATTTGGCCTTTTTTTTTCTCACACTTTTTTTTTTTTTCTTCTCTTTTTCTAATTAATCAGAAAGTAGACTTGCTTTTGTGATCCCTGGAATTACTGGAACCAGTGCTTTAGGCAGCACAATTCCCAACCATCTTTCAAATGTAATGTGAACTGTTTTTGCTGCAGAAGTATTTATTTCATATACAGTCTGGGCTACATATATTTTGTAGGTCAAATTTAACTGTGGCCTATGCTGCCCAAAACATCTTATGTTGTGAGAACCATCAGCAAAAACCTGAATCCTCCAGAATTGTTTTTTCTTTTTAATCTCTTTCACAGAAGCCACTAGATAGCCTCCAAATGTATTTTTTGAAAAATCTGATACATTCTCAAAGAGACAGGTTGATGGGAACAATTGCTGTTAAAAAGCAGGAACAGAGCAGCAGTGAGGGCATATGTGCATTCACATCATGTAAATCTGATGCTGACCAGAGGGAGCCAGTCCTCACCTTCCTCCCTGCCCAGGAAAGCCCCACAGGGACAGGATGCCACCTGACCCTGTTGCCAGGTCAGGACAGGGTGAGCCCTGGCTGTGTCTCCAGTGTGCAGGAGCAGGTGGCCCCTGCTGAGGAGCCTTGGGCAGAGCGGTGGTCCCTGCGTCCTGAGGGGCACAAGGGGAAGCAGCAGTGGGGGGGGGCTGGCACTGCTCTTCTGCTGCCCATCTGCCACTGCCCACCAGCGTGAATGCCCCTGTCTGCCAGAGCTGAAGTGCCTTTCACTGAAGAGCAAAAGGGGATTCCAGGAAAAGGGGTGTTTGTGACACATTTCTCCCGGGTCCATGACTCTGTGCATCGAGTGCTCGATGCTGAGAGTAGCCATAAATTATCCGTGGGAATAAACACAGGCTTTGTCTGCCTGATATAGGTATGATCCAGAGAAAACAATGCTGAAAACATTGTGTTCAAATTCTCTCATGTGGGACACGTATAGTAGAACTGAAAAAAAACCACACAGGAGTCACAAGCAGATGTAAATCCGCGTGCTAATATGTCTTGCAGGCACTGTCAGGGGTGTTTTGGTGATAGCTGCTTCTGCAGCAGAGCAGGCAGCGTGAATGCAGTGCCCACAAACTGCTCAGAATCCGTAAGTAAAAGACAAATTAGCTTTGCACAGACCTGTGGAGGGAAAAATATAAGCAGAGGAAATAACAAGCGAGTGATGTGCACTCTGCACTTCGCTGAATGCAAAGCAAACTGGAGATGCTATAAAGATTTGGAGACTTGAAATTGTTAACCAAAGAAACAAGCAATTGTTTTGTTAGCTCATGTTTGGCCTTTTCTTCATCTGTCTCAAATGAGGAGAATTTATATGATAAATGAACACTCGTTTAAATGAGATGTTCAGCCATCTCATCCATTCTTCTATATTTCCCTTCAAAATCTCATTTAATTCCAGTTGCCATGATCTCATCCATTAATCACTTTTTATATTTCAGGGCTGTCTTTTCCCATGTATGTCCTCAACCTTGTATTTAGTTTCACACAAACAGAAAAGCCTCTTTATGGTTTTTTTTTCCACAATACCTGCTGAAAACTGTCCTTTTTTAAAGTTGGTAAAATACTGGGCCATGGCTGGACTGCTGATGTGTGGAACCTTCCAGTTGCACTTCTGTCTCATTGCCATCTTTGCCTTGTTACCATTCCTTTATTCTTGGATTTTGATCAAGACCTTTTTCTTTATTTTCACAGGTCCTATGAGATCCTTATATTTAACTAGAATTGTTAATACCTAGATAGAGTAAAAAAATCAAGACATTTCAAATCACAGGTATTTGAATATTCAACCGACTGAACACCATTTTGAAGGATATTTGTCTTTTTCTCCACATCTGTGGAGAAAACAAGCATAATAATATTCCCATACATGAATCCATATATGTCTGAAGCTGTCAGCCTGACAGTGATCTTCCCAAAACTGCTCCATGGTCACTGGCTGTTATATCCAGCTGCTGTATTCCAGGTGGCAGTGCCCTTTTCTTCCAAGCAATGAACTGGGTTATAGAGGAGCCTAACAGCAGCCTGCATACATCTCATTTTGGCCAGCCTTCTTCAATGTCTTTCATATCAGGGGTTAAGGCAAACAAATAAAAGAACAATCAATTAAAATGACAATCAATATAGAGATTGTCATTAGTTTATTAATTAGTTTAAATAATGGAGATAACTAGAGAACAACACCGAAAGCTGCTTACAGTGGTGATAAATCCTGTTAGCCCTTCAGTTTTAATGCTTGCACCTCAGCAGCAATGCAGTGAAGCTGACAGAAAGGAATCATTGCTTTGTGGATATCCTTATTTGTGCAAATTTCCTTTCACTGAAGCAGTCTGAGTTCCCATGCTTCTTCATTTGCTGGTCGGGCAGTCCTGAGCATCCTGTGAGTGGGAAGGGGCAGCATGTTCACATCTGTTTGCAGCTGTCTGCCAGCATACCCCTCCTCTTCCCTCAATGCAGAATTTTTAGTAATTGAGATCAAAAACATTCTTGTGCCATCACACATGCAGCTGCTTTCAGATCTGGATTTCCAAAGCATTCATTCAGATCTGGTTTTCATGCATCACTGCATTCCAAGGACTCCATTTGCATAGTCCATTTCAGGTTAATCTGTTCAGATTTTTCACCCTGTCACCCTAATTATGTCTTTATAAGCATATGTCAAGGTGGACTAAAAATGTGTTTTCCCCTTTCCAGGCCTTCCATGATCAAATGATAATTGGTTGTAGCTTTTCTGCACCCCTTCACTCCATCTTTTTAACCAAGTCCTTTGAGCAACAAGTTCAAGTTACCCAGTAGGAGTTTGTAGTTGGCTGTGTGAAAGATGAGGCTGTCTTGTATCTTTTCAACAAATGCATAAGTCCTGAAGACAAGAATTTCCTTCTGTACTGACTCCATGTCTTTGGAGAGGGTAGAAAAAGGTTGTGTGTGGGGAAAAATGAGGATGTCTAGAAAGAGGGGGCTATCACCTTGAATTGAAGTCATCATCTCTCTGTTTTGTGTCAGATAGGCTTGGAGTGGTTTGGGTCCAGTTAGCAGTTGTCTGGTTTAGATTAACTTCTTTTCACTTTCAGTGTCTTTTTGGGAAAATCATGAATCTACCATTCATCATTTTGTGTCATGATATAATCATCTGAAATCATGATATAAAATAGCAGTTCATTTTTTATTAAAATTACATTTAGTCTCCCTGGTTGCTTCTTTTCCTTCATATCTTTTTCACTTGAAAGAACAAGATGGCCGGCAAATGTAAAAAAAACCTGGAAAAAGCTTTCTTACATGTGCCTTTTAATGCTTGATTTCTGAACTGTGAAGAATACTGCATCAGTGTTGCTTAAATCAAGCATTTACATTTCTACTATAATACAAAGCAGAATCATGAAGGCCACAGACTTTGTTCTTTGACACAAGAGGTAACCTTTCCTTATGTTATCCACCACTTTGTGTAAAAATGTTTGATGTTTCACTGGGAGATGTTGTTAATAGCAACTGAAGCATTTATCTTAGTGACATCATGTCTCTTAATCAACAAAAGATCACAGTAACCTTTTGAGAAATCAGAGTGCATCAATATCCCCATAATTCACTCTGCTAATGTCAAACTTTTCATGTGCAAAATATCTTGTCTGCATTTCTGCAAAGGAAAGAAACATGTCATCATCTAAACTGCAGGCTTAAATCAAGGCCTAAGATGAAAATAATATGGATCAGACATATGTTTTAGGGCTGTCAGCTCATATTGGTTCATCCTGTTCTGTCTGTGGATGACCAAGTACAGTTGGCAGATGCCAATGCTGCATTTTTTTGCTTTTCTGCTGTCATAACTAGAGATCAGCAGGGGTCAGCTGTGCACTTTTCAGCCCCAGAATGCCAAGCTGCCTTTGACCAAAGCCACTGTGTTTTCTGAAAGGAAGAATGAACATACCCCTGTATTTTAGCCTCTTGGTGAAAAGTGTTCAAAATCAGCCTTTGGCTTTACTTTTATTCTTCCAGCAGAAGAACAGCTTGCTGTATTTTGAGTTTGTTCAGTGCTGTGAAGCCATTGGTTCATTAGGATTAGTGAAACAAGCTGTAGATGAGAATGATTAAAAATTAACATCAGAATATCACTAGTCCATTAAGGATTAAGGCAGTTTTGGAGTTGGAAGTGAGATGAACCCTAGTAATGTTTTAAAGACTCATTAGCTGATCTTCTGGTGGACACTGAAAATGTGCAAAAAGCCCTGAAAAGCTTACAATCAAAGCAGACAAGATAAGGCAAGAAGGAACTTTAAATATGAATAAAAGGGGAAGATTAAAGCCCATAAAGTAAATTAGTTCCACTTTTCCTTTTTCTTCCTCCTTCATTGTGTAAATAATCAGATTTGTAACAGGGATCTTGTGACACAGATCCCGACTGGCTGATTTTGCTGATGTGTCTCTGCATGTGAACAGATTCTGGCTCAAAGCCCATCTTGTTTGGAGCCTTCATAGGGCACAACCAATTGGCAGCCAGGGCTTAGTTCCAAGTAATAGATAAGGGTTTTCTCAACACAATATGAACTATACTTTTCATTGAAAGGTAATGTTTTATTCCAAAGGCCAGAGTGACCCAGTGATATTTCCTCAGTAATGAGTTGTGCACTCTAATGCCTTCTAGAAATTTTATTTCTTCTTTTTCTCCATCAGATCATCAAGAATTAGACGAACTGTTAATTTTCCTTCTTGTTTTCTTTTCTTATAGTACAACTGTAAGAAGCTTTAAATAGAAAGGATGGGTATTGGTGAGATTTACAGGGAGTATAACTATATGGACAAGGGGTATTTGTGGTGTTCTCAAAATCTCAGCTTTTCTACATTCCTCAAAGAGCAAGCACCTTCCCTTTGGGGAAACAGATGGTGCCTGCACTACAGGATTACAGAAAGAAATGGGTTATGATGGAAGGTGAGAGGTGGAAGCTTACTCTTCTGCAAAATCCAGGCTCTGCTTTCACCTTGGAGATGGTGGCACTGATTTTATTATCTCAGTGCTGGAGTAATTTAGTGCCTTGTGGGGGAATGGCTGCTGCTGTGGGTAGAGCTGGGATACACAGGTGGGATCTGACCTCTACCTGGTATGTGAAGAACATGTTTAAAATCAGTGGTGACCTAATGTGTATGTAGGAATTGGTGTGTAGTCACACTAGGGCTCTGTCCACCCCCAGAACTGAAGGAGTGGGACAGAAGTGTTTGCATCTGTTTCCTCTTACTTCTCTATTTAAGCTGCAAGCAAAACAAGCTGATTTTAATAAAAATGAATAAAATTATGTTCATGACAGCAGTGCTGCATAGCACCAGACTCAAGCTCCACACTCAAACTCCACTTTGATGGGTTCTCCTCTGAGCTGGTAAGACTCAAGCTTGAGAGACACAGCCTCAACTGGGAATGAGTGCTTCCATTTCCCATCACATTCTTTGTAGGTGTTGCAATGGAAAGCTGAAGTTGACCAAGGCCCACTCTAAACCTTATGGGGGTCATATCTGCAGTAATCGGAAAAACAGATTTCTTGGGAGGGGGTTTGCTCCGGGACAATGGGAAGTACCCAAGGCATGTATGATGTCCCAACAGCTTGCCTTCCCCTGCACATATTTGTGATGCACCTCTTCCTTCTGACCCCTGCCTACCTGTGTTTATCTTTTCATATCACTACTGTGTTATCCTTTCTTCAGCATGTGATGATCCAGGACCCCAGACCAGAGGGTGAGCAGGAGCAGCACACTGCTGCCTCCCAAGCACAATCAGGAGGGCCACTGCTCTTACAGGCAGAGGTTGATTGTTCCCCTTCTTGAAACAGCATGGCACAGTCTGGTTCTCTTACCTCTGCTGCAGTGGCTGAATATCCCTGTTGGATGAAGCAGGGTGTTGGATTTTGTGAATATTCTTTAGCTGTGTCTTGTCGGTTTTGCCTGCAAGCGTGCAAACCCTGCAGCCCTCTGAAATCAGTGACATGATTGTGCATGACAGTCATTAGTGGGTGAAACAGAAATCTGTCTGTGAGCATCTGTTTTGAGGGAGCCAAATATAATTATAATTAAAGTTTAACCATGCTGCATTTGCTCTTTTATTTACTGGGACCCAGTCCTTCTTAGGGATCACAGGGACATTTCTTGAGGTCCTTCTGAGGGGTTTGACTTGCTGCATTTTGTCATTGTATGTGTGTTTCATGTAAGTGTGTTTTGTATAACAGGCTGGATCAAACAAGTTAGTTCAGAGATTCCCTTCAGGATAATGAAACTCTACCTTCTTGAATATGTTCAAGTTCTTTCCAAGGGGAATGCTTTCTGGTTTCAGGTTGTTCTGAATCTGGACATCTTGCATTGATGTATTATTGCATTTTATCAGTTATATTTCCATGATGCTCTTTGAGCAATGGGATAGATTAAATGTGGTTTTATTCTGTAATTAATTCTATGCACTTGACAATAAATATGTAATGCCTTAACTTGGTAAGTGGTACTTGGAAGGATGTAATGCAGGGATCAATGATGTAGTCTTCCTAGTCAAGAAATGTCTCCCAGCATGGTTTCCAGTTTATTTTCAGGGGACAATTGATCAGGTATTGAATTGTGTTAGGAGGAAAACACTCAAAGCAGCATCCATGGTGCAAAGATCTTACTCAGGCCTTGGAAAAACTCTGTGTAAAAGCTTGAGTTCAGCCCTACCATCAAATACATAGAAAATGTTGTTTTATTCAAATGTTTTGAGCTTTTTAACTTGGTTTCAATTTGTCTTGAGTGGTTAACTGTTTATTGTAGTCACCTCTATGTTACCTATTGTGTCTTCATCTCTCTGTCTATGCTTTCCAAGTACAATCATTCATCTTACACTCATGACTTGCAAGGCACTTCCAAAATGCAGAACTGCTTTAAAGAAATTATAATTACTTTTGAAAAAACCTTTCATTTTTCTCTGCTATTCCATTTACTACTAGTTTATTGATTTAGTTACATTTAAAATGGTCTGTGTATTTAATTTTTGATGTATGTTTCAATTTTACTGCAACTCTGAAACTTTAAATGAGTAGGAAATAAGTAAGGAAATACCCTTAAATAGGAGTAGGTAATAAGTTCCTATTCCAGCACCTAATGAGATACATTTTTGAGGTTTTGTACAGATTTTCAAATAAGCACTATGTGCAGTGCCTTAAGATTAGGTACTTACCTTCCCATATATTGCCAATGGAGAGCAATATCTGTCTTCTCAAGGGATCTCCTAATTTCCAATTTAAATCCCTAAATTTACCTCCATTTGACTGGATGGTGAGTTTGAGAATATTTTTGAAGAGGCTACTCTGAGGGGGCAAACCAGGCAGAATTAAGCCCTCTCTGTGGGTGTTTTTTTGTTGATGGCTTTAATTCTTTCTAGTGGCATCCATTGCAATAATTCTTCTTTGTGAATTTTCTTCCTGAGCTCTCAGTGCCTCATTGTGTTATGGATTTATTCATGCAAGACATAGAATGATGGTGTGGGATGCACAAGTCTCTTGGAGATATTTTTTGAAATGAAGATCTTCAATGCAGCATTTCAAAATAGAAATTATTAAAGATGAGAGGAATGCTTGCATTTTTGCAAGTACTACATATTTGCACTGTTTTACTGAATGACTCCCATGCTGATGATTAATATTTCTGTGCTGGATTTTTGATGGGTGATGCTCAACTTGAAAAAGGCTTGAGCTGCAGTTCAGATTTCCTGTGGCTGGCGAAGGTGCCTCTGTGGCAGATGGGCACCTGTCAGGCCATGGTGAGGGAGAGCCCTCTTTCTCCCCAGGATGCAAAAACCTTCAGAGTGTTATAGGGCTATGTCCAATGAAATTTCCTTTGCCTGTTACTTTTCTTCAAAAAGTCTCCCTTATCAGGTGCTGCATTAAGTTCTAAGGCTGCACTGAATGATGCAGGGATACCAAACTCTGTTGTTAACTGAGCTGCACCTGTCTCAGGGCCGGTGGCTCCTTGGTGAAAATCTATGTGAATGCTCCAATTTTTGTCTCCTCCATCATTTAATCTTTTTATGGTACACTCATTGCTGCCTTGATAAAATGAGATGGTGATATTTTAATTAAGTTGAGTTCAGAGGGATCATAAATAAAACCTCGGTGTGGGTAAGAGTATTATAATCTAGATCAGGGAGTTCATTAGCTGAATGTATAAGCTTGGACTGAAGAATCCAGCCAAGGGCTGGGACCTGCACTGCCATGCCTGTGCACATCTCCTGGGGCTGAGTGTTGTGCTTCTGCCAGGCTTGGTTTTTTGTTGTAGGGTTTTTTTNTTTTTTTTTTTTTTTTTTTTTTTTTTTTTTTTTTTTTTTTTTTTTTTTTTGTTTTTGTTGTTGTTGTTGTTGTTTGTTTTGTTTTGTTACTGTTTTGTTTTTGTTTGTTTGTTGGGTTTGTCTTTGTTTATTTGTTTGTTTGTTTTTTCCCAACTGTTTTTGTAGGTCTAGTACTAAGGGTTTAAAAAAGCAAGAGTTTTGTATTCTGGTGCAGTTCACTTGCTTGATACTTTACCTTACTTTTTGTGTTCCCATAGCTGATCATTATTCTCAATATTAAACTGCTTTTGGCCAGAAGGGTTATTTTAAAATTGCATCTGTAGGTGTGAGATACCATCAGAAAATTGCCTGTGTAAATGTCTAAAGTTATGTGGGTGTATGTGTCTTGCTTCAGTGTGAACCTGTCTCTTAAAGCACCAAGGTGTCTCGTAGCTGTTTTGCTGCTTTGCTGCTTTGACCATCTGAAGTTCAGAACCCTCTGACCTTCATCTTGCAGAGAAGTCTGTGCATGTACTCTGGCTCTCAGGCTGTGGAGGAAGCCTGCCTGACCTTGGAGCCAGCCCATTTTCTGATTATTTTTTAAAACCTTTTACCTGAAAGATTTTCAACTGCTGCTTCTCTGGTGGGGGAATGTCTTCAGTACCTAAATTACAGCAAACTCAGGGACAGCTGTCAAGTTCAGGGACAATAACATTTCTCTCCTGTTTATGTACTTTCAAAACATTTCTCCAAACATCCTGACATCCTAAGACACCAGGGGAGTGTGAACTTGCATCTTCCATCAGGCATGGGAGAATACCAAATCACTTCTCTCTCAACTGTTCCAGTTCTCCAGGCCAGCAGTGATTCCATAATTCATATTCCACTGAGTGAAATGAGGAGAAAATGCAAATACAATACATTTTGACTTTATTTTCTTTGTTCCCTGCTCAGCATTCCATAACACAAGAATAACAAGCTTTTACAGAAATCACTTTTGAGTAGGAAAACATTACTTCCTGAGGAAAACTGTTGCATATCTACAGCTTTAATTATCCTGAGCAGCCCCAACGGTTCAAAGCACTAGTACTGAATTACAAATAGAAGTATAATAAATTAAACATTGATTTGTACCCATCCTATGTATGTCAGGCACTAAGGAGTGTTATTTTGCCTATACACATATAGACAGGCTTATCTGGAGAGAATCAATGCATAATTTATTATATTTTTTCTGTAATGTGCTCTGAACTGTTTGAACAGTCTTAAACAGAAGCACACAAACACAGATGGCTTGGCTGTTCTGTGTTTGTTTGGCGTGACAGAGCTGTCATCAGCTGCTGTCTAGTTCAGCCACACTTAATCATCCCTTGATGGTCCTAGTACATGAGCAAAACCTGGGTTGTGAGTATCTGGGTTTCTGAGAACATATGGAATATTTGGCTCTGATGCTGGCTGTTGTCACACTTTGTTGAAGGTTTCTGCCCCCCCAAAGAGACAATGAAATGTCCCGTATGGATGCTTCTCTTTTGCTTCAAAGCAAAGTAAGCCAGGCTTATTTTAAGTCATTGTGAGTTCTGTTCATGTCATGCCTGCTGATCTTGCACCAAAAGGGAGGAGGAACACATGTTACTTCTCTTCTTTGGGCTCTGCTGTGGGAACAGTAAATCCTAGAATATGAAATACTTGCTTGGTGGCATTGAGTTCTTAAGCACTCAAGATTGACATGTGATTGAGCTTTTATTTCTTCATGATATTCAACAAATAATTAATGTTGGATGAAACTTTTCTTAGCCCAGTGAATACTTTTTAGTACTCTTCAAATTAGTACTCTTCAAATACTCGAAATCAGGAAATCATCAACATTATTTCACCTTCCAATTTTTATTCTCCTTTGTAATACGTGATTGGCACACTCATGAGACAAAAAAAGGCAAGGGAATAGGATTAATTTTTAAGCAAATTATGCCTCTTTAGTTATAAACTGCTACTTACAGAATGAGTTGAGAGGAATGTGTAGTCTGTAGGTTGCTCAAGCCATATGTTGAGGCTGATATGCCTGATGGGATCACGGTGGATGCCAGCTTGACACATGTTGGTATTCCATCAAATGAAGTGTATGCAGTAGGGGCATTTGGCAGTCCTCCTTTCTTCCTGGAAGCAGCTCTCTATTTTGCTTGTTCTTTATGCTGGCTGCTACCCTTAACATTTCCAGACGTGAAGAGGACTAGCACTGTGTCAGATTTTTCTCTGGTTTTTGTCCATCTTAACTGAAATACCTTGTTTTTGTTGCCTCTCACACTTGTGTGTATTGAACTCGGTGCCAAGTATGCAAGCAAAAATGTTTACAAAAATAGCCTTATATAAGGCATAAGAAATATGCCTCAAATATTCTCCCAGCATACCTCAGCCCTCCCCACTCTTTTGTTTGTGAAGATGTAATGCAACATGAGAATGAAAGGGAAAGGAAAAAATAAATAGGAAAAAATGTTGGATAAAAATGCTGCATAGCCAAAATAACATTGCACACATCATTACCAGTTTTCTCTCTCTGCTGTTTTTTTAGACTCTGATAGAATATATAAGCTTAAGGAAAATAATCTTTATGGAATGAGTTGAATCTCTTAAATTGTTTTAATTTCCATTCAGAGTCTTTTTATTGGATGCCTGCAAGTATTTTCCATGAGAGAATTAATCTCTGGAAGTCATCATAAAATAATATTCTTCCCAGTGTGTTTGCTTTATTACAGTGACCTAACTCTTATCATATTTGAAGATAGGTTCAAGGTGGCTATCTCAAAGATGCTGAAAATGAGGCATTTATATCACATCATTAGGCACAGCAGAGCTGCAGTGGTAGTAATTACTTCTCTCAATAGATAAATGTATCCCAACTTGTCTTTGCAGTGCAGCCATCACCTTGTAACATAAGATACATGAGATTTATAGTTTGGAAGGTTTGAAAGCTTTTGAGTCTACATGGAATTGTAAGTAATTTCTCTGATGAAATAGAGCTAAGCCTATTAGTATGGCTTAGTTAAATCTCAGCCAATTAATTTTTCATGGGCTGTGTAGCAGGGATTGGAGGAACATGCAAGATTTTTTTATTGCTCCTGGGTATTGGTTTGAGCAGTGGTCAGCATATGTAACATAGGGGAATGTCTGTGCAGTTATTTTTTTCCTCTAGAGGAATAATATGATGTCCAAAATGCTTCATCCTCCTAGTTCCAGCTCCTAACACCTGCCCCTTAAAATTATTTTAGTGTTCGTGAAAAGCATCCTGATTTCAAAATACTGAAGGATACAGCAATTTACAAAATTTTTACTTTTGCCCATGTCTGAAGTCTAATCATTTAAACAATTTTTCATCTCAAAGTAGTTCTACTTTTGAAATTGTGTCATTGCTTTCCTTGTTGTGAATGGCTGCCAATTCCCATCTCTCCACACATCGCCCCACACCCCCCTGGAGAACAGCCTAAGCATCTTGGTAGGCTAAGGGAGAGGGAGCAGAAGGCAAATCAAGATAATAGGAAGGTCGGTCTCTTTCTTTGCTACCCAGAATGTTGGTCACATCGCCAAATTGATAACGAGGCATCACCAATTTCTCAGAGATGAACAGGGCTGCAAAGATTACAGTGGAGGAAGGATCTAAGCAGCCCTTTTCCACTTTGAGAAACGGGATTTGTTCAGTTATTTTCTAATACATTCGTTCTTGATTTCTGTTCTTTGGCTTTCCACTTACACCCCCTAATGTGGCTTTTCTGTTTATGGTGGGAATGCCCTTTTCTCAGCAGATATGAAGTGCCATTAGAATCAGCTTGTGTTACTCTTATTTCCCTTTTTACCCCCTGGCACATGGAAAGCCACTTATTCTCTGCATAAGAACTGAAGCTGCCACTGATACTGTGCAGCCATGTGCTTCCTTCCTGCCAGTGATACAGCCTTCTGTCCTTAGAGAATAGCTGTCCCTTGGGACATCAAAACTTTATGCCAAGGTACTGTTCCTTTTCTCCCCCCAAGATTATTTTTTGCCTGCTTGTTTACTTAATTCAGGGTGGATTTTGTAATAGAAGAACTTGACACCAGAAAGAAATTGCCAGCCTGTATCATAACAGGAGGCAATTTAGACCAGTTAAATCCAGTAGTTTGGCTTTGAAGTCACCAATGCCAAAATTTTTTGAAGCAGTAAGTGGGATAATCAGTACCTCTTTCTTTTCACGTGTTAGTAGAGTTTAAACTCAGAGGCTTGTTGTTTGAAGCTCTTCCAGATTCACGTTCTGTATTAAACTGTTCCAGCTCTGCAAATTGCTCTTATCTCTAAAGGAATTCCTGTTCTCCCTGAGCTTCCCAGTATGACTACACATGGTGTGAAGTGTCCTCTGTTTTTCCATTTTGGGAAATTGTAAACAGATTTTAATAGCTCCTGCTGATGATAACATTGATGGTTACAGAATCACACAGAATCACAGAATCACAAGGTTGGAAGAGACCTTCAAGATCATCGAGTCCAACCTGTTCCCTGACATCTGTACCTAAACCATGGCATCGAGTGCCATATCCAGTCTTTTTTTAAACACAGCCAGGGATGGTGACTCCACCACCTCCCTGGGCAGACCATTCCAGTACTTTATTACCCCTTCTGTGTAAAGCTTTTTCCTAATATCCAACCTGTATTTCCCCTGACACAGCTTGAGACTGTGTCCTCTTGTTCTGTCAGTTGCTGCCTGGAGAAAGAGACCAACCCCCACCTGACTACAACCACCTTTCAGGGAGTTGTGGAGAGTGATAAGGTCACCTCTGAGTCTTCTCGTCTCCAGGCTAAACACCCCCAGCTCCCTCAGTTGTTCCTCATAGGACTTGTGTTCCAAGCCCCTCTCCAGCCTCATTGCCCTCCTCTGGATGCGCTCGAGCGTCTCAACGCCCTTCCCAAACTGAGGGGCCAGAACTGGACACAGCACTCGAGGTGTGGCCTCACCACTGCTGAGTACAGGAGGAGAATGACCTCCCTGCTCCTGCTGGCCACACTATTCATGGTACAGGCCATGATGCTGTTGGCCTTCGTGGCCACCAGGGCACACTGCTGGCTCATGTTCAGCTGGCTGTTGATCAGTACCCCCAGGTCCCTTTCTGCCTGGGCACTGTCCAGCCACACCGTGGCCAGCCTAGAACACTGCAGGGGTTATTGTGGCCAAAATGCAGGACTCAGCACTTGGACTTTTTAAACTTCATCCTATTGGACTCTGCCCACCCATCCAGCCATTCCAGGTCTCCCTGCAGAGCCATCCATCCTACCTTCCAACAGATCAACACACGCTCCCAGCTTAGTGTCATCTGCAAATTTACTAATGAAAGACTCAATCCCCTCATCCATGTCATCAGTGAAGATATTGCACAGAACTGGCCCTAGCACAGAGCCCTGAGGGACACCCCTGGTGACTGGCCCCAGCTGGATGCAGCACCATTCACCACAGCTCTCTGGGCCCAGCCATCCAACCAGTTCCTAACCCAGCAAGGAGTGCTCCTGGCCAAGCTGTGGGCTGCCAGCTTTTCCAGGAGACTGCTGTGGGAGACAGTGTCAAAGGCCTTGCTGAAGTCCAAATAGACAACATCCACAGCCTTTCCTGCATCCACCAGGCAGGTCACCTGGTCATGAAAGGAGATCAGGTTGGTCAAACACAACCTACCCCTCCTAAATCCATGCTGGCTGGCCCTGATACCCTGGCCATCCTGTAGATGCTGCATGTGACACTCAGTACAAATTGCTCCATTATCTTGCCAGGTACTGAGGTCAGGCTGACTGGTCTATAATTACCAGGATCCTCCTTCCCACCCTTTTTGTGAATGGGTGTCACATTGACCAGCTTCCAGTCATCTGGAACCTCACCAGTGAGCCAAGACTGTTGCTAAATGATGGCGAGTGGCTTCGCAAGCTCGTCTGCCAGCTCCCTCATCACCCTGGGATGGTTAGTTTTATAGCTGCATACTGAGGGTTTCCATTTTGATAAATTCTTGCCTTTCTGGGTCCCTCTGTTTATATTTTTCTTTTATGTTCATGTTCTCCTGGAAGCATGGAAGTTATAACTGTACATGGCAGCCAGACATCTTCTCCCCCACTGTGGTGTCCACAATAGGACGTTAACATCAGTTGGATTAGATATGGAAGGTCAGCTAGTGCTGCTTTTTTTTCAGTTGTTCCACGGACATTCTGATAGTTTAAAGCACTGCTTGACTGCTTGACTGCCCTGCACACTTTCATTATATTCACCATTCCCTCCAATTTAAGGTATACAGATTTCACAACATAAATTGTGTGATTTAGAGTTGTGTCTTCTTCATAGAAATTTGAATTTCTGTTCAATGCTGACAAAACTTGCTCTTTTCCTTGATGCATCATTGCTGGCATTGGCTGGAAAGAGAGAAGGAATTTTTGAGACCAGGGGTGAAATGCGAAACTTCTCTGTATCCTTTTGAGACTTGTCAGCTACTGTCAGCTTTTTTATTAAAAAGGCTTTTGTTTGTTCTCAGTCTTATGCACTTGGAAGATGAAATCCAACAGCAGTTGGTCAAGAATAATAGTTTAAAACCAGTAGGGTTCTTTGAAATAAAAAGAAAGCTATTTCAGCAAGGCACTAGGCAGATGTAAATTGCAGGAGTGGAATCACAGCATGTTTATCATTGGGGTTTCTTGGATGCTACCTATGCAGAAATATGAGAGTGAAAATTTCACTTATCTTCATGCCAGTTGTCTACACTGCTTTTTGCAGCTGATTCAGCAGAGGGACTTTCCACAGAGAGGTGCTTCAGCCTGCACAGGACCTTTGCTCATAAAAGCAGTAGCTTAGGGCCAGCTGATGTAGCTGAGCTCAGTTCCTTGTGGGAATACCTCGGTTAAGGAAAATAGTTTCTACAGCCAAAAGCAAACTCAGAGTTGAAGTGTCTGCTGCAGCATCTTGGAACATCTTGGATTGTTCCTTCCTAAATATCTAGACATCTGTGGATCAAGGCAGCTCTTAGTGTCTGTGATTCAACAGCAAGGCTCACACCTCCAGCATCTGAGATACTGCTGGTATGGAACAACTTTGAATAGTGCCATCATCTAAAAAGACAGAGACATTGTGTTTAGCCTAGCATTAGAAAGCAGTGGAGGAAGTAATGCACATGTCCTAGGAACAGAATGGATTGGAAGAAAAGCAGAGATTGATAAAATGGAAAAATTTTAACAAGATAAAAATAATGGGTGAAATCCTGATGCCTCCATGTTGAGAGTGAAAATTTTCCATTGCCACTGGTAGGGTGAACATTTTGACAACTATATTTTGAAAATAAGCAGATGCTTTTCCTAAGCTTGTCATCCTAAGACTATGATTTCAGGGTGAAGCAGGAATCTGAATCAATTAAAAAAAGAATTTGAAGCTAACTGCATAAAACATTTTCATGGATCTTCTTCTTCAGAATTAGACGTATTTAATTAAATTAAAGAGGATTGCCTTAGGTGGTGGTTAATTTTGTGTGTGGGTTTAATGTGTTCAAACGAGTCCACTTGCAGTGAGCATAGAACAAGTCCTCATTGTCACTGTGCACCCAGTCTGCATTGTAAGCAGTAGGGTGATATTCTGGCAAAGTGAACTGAAGAACTTGGTTCTCCAGATATTACCTGTAAATCAATAGTAGCCAATAGGACATCTTCATTTACAGTGCTTGCTTTAGATAAGGAGAATATATATGCATTTTTCTGTGAGACACAAGAGAATTACTGTGGGCAGAATACTGGTCATGTGGGGTATCTCTTTAGTCAAAAACATTTATTTAAAATGAGCTTAAGAATTAAGATGTTGTTATGATGAATTTGTGATCCCATACATTGCTACTGCCTTTGGCAACTGTATTAGATTAATTTATGACTGCAGATGGAATGTTTTCAGACACAAATATGCACTGCAGTGATCACATCCTGCTACCAGGGCAGAAGGAAATAATAATTTCACTTTATGTATTCAAATCATCTTGAAAAAATAGCATATCTAAAATTTAACAAAAAAGAAACACTGGAGAGTTAGATATTCTGATGTAGCAACATGGATTTTACAAAACATCTGAGCTGTGGTGACATTTCACCTCTTGGCATCCCATTCCTGGAGTGATGCTTGGAGAGACCAGGGCAAAGATACAGCAGAGCTATTAAAGCTGCTGCTGAGGTTTCTTAGTTTCTCACTATAAGATTCAGCTATGCTTTCAAATATCTGTGCCAAAACTGGGTTCCCAACACGGTAGCAGCAGCCAAGTGTCACAATTTTCTAGCTAACTATGAAAAAATGTCAGACACCTGGTTCTCAAAGAAATGGAGCAATGTTTTGCTAAGGGATGGATTTTATATGATGCTGCTTAAGAATGCTGTCATACTTACAGTAGCAGGGACTGGTACCTGACATGCTGTTTGTCATTCCTGTGAATCACTTTGGTTATAAAATAGGATTTTTCTGCTAACTAGAAAGTGTATCACAGAACTGTTCAAGAGCCTGCTCTCCTCGGGACCCCAAAGCATGCCAGTGGGAGGTATTCAGCACGGTGGGTGTTCTCATTACCACTTGACATTTTGCTGTTTGGTTTTCTGCCTGTTGCTATTTAATGATTTCAATTCTTTCTTTGCCAGTCCCAGAAGCCATTTAGCAAGCTATGTACTATTAGTGCTACTTAACAATGTTGACACAGTCACTAGGAAAGGAGTTTCATTTGCAAGCAGTGTGCTACAGCGTTACCCCTCGCCATCTGCTCCTGTCCGGTCCCTCACTGCCACATTTCCCACTTAACCTTTTGCCCTGGCCTCCTCATGCAGTGCTCTTAGGGAGGGTGGCAGCCTTGGCTGAACTACAAATACCCTCTGAGGCTAAAACAGACTGCAGGTCATTGTAATGGCAGTGACATGGGTGAAGGTTTTGGATGATGTAAATTGGCATATATTTGCTTTGCAGAGGCACAGGCAGAAAAATAGAGCAGTCACAGAGAGAGCATTGCAGGTTTCTGTCCTTAGCTACTGTTAATCACAAGCACTTCATAACTCCCATTAGTGTCAGGTCTGAAGGTCTCACAGCCTTTAATGTAAAATCTCAAATAAGACTGCAGAGGGAAGATGCTGTACCTTATGGGAGAATGAAGACATCAAGACTGAGGATGAGATTAATTTCACTGAATTTAATCTACCAAAAAGATAGATTGCCATTGTTACTAATCATCCCTCTCTACTGTGGAGACATGGCATATCTCCCAAGGATGATTTACATGGCTCTAATCACTGGGCAACCCTGACTGTTAAGTGGCACCAAGAGGCCAGATTGAGAAGGATGCTCAGCTTTAGATGAGCTCAGATAGAATCTGGACAAGTTCATGGTAGCAAAATTCTTTGCAAGTGATTAAATCTGTAGCAATAGCTTCTGGCTTATGAACTTCCTAAGCTGAAAACAGTCAGAGGCTGTGAGTTATTAAGGGATAGTATCAGACACGTTTCTCCTGTTGTGCTGTTACTCTCCTAAGCATCTATTTATGGCCACTGTTGGAGCTAACACCCAAGGGAGATGGACTTTCTGTCGGACACCATATGGCCATTCCTCGTGCTCTTATGTGAGGCTGCTGGAGCAGTGAGAAGGGGGAATGCACATTTAGCAAGAGATGATTTTTGCAAATGGGAAATTGGCAGGAAGGTTTATTTCCAGATCTGTGGTGAAGTGCTACTGACCTAAAAACAGAAAAACTGGAAGTCAGTCTTACAGAAAGAGCCTGTGCCAGGTGCTGAATGTCAGTGCTTTACACCAGGTCACTCCAAGCCTTTCAGAGATTCAGATGAGCTGTTTCACCATGTGCTCCCCTCAGATGGTGCAGACAGCTTGTTTGAGCCTTGGACAGTACAAGGAGATTCAGATTTGACATAATTTACAGCATGCTGTGTAGCTGTGCTGCTCCACGGATGCTCCCTGCCTTTGTGACAGCACCAGGGGAACTAACAGGGTGGAAGCTTGTCATTTCAAATAACTCATTGAGAGCACAGAATGTGTGACCCAAAACACAGGTATCAATCACCAGAACAGTGCTTATGACCTCCCACCATACTGGGCACATGCACATGTGTGTGTGCCTCTATACTTGGGATGATTCAGTTGAAAGATTTTGCAGAATTGACTGTCCTAAACACTGACAGCCTTAAAATTATTTACTCAGGAGGCAAGCACCTCTGGTTGAGCATTTTGCTGCCAGAAAGGTAAACATATTTCTGTCATTTGGAGCAGAGATCTTAATTAGAGTCTCTGTAGCTGTTACATGGCATCATCACTGCATAAATACACTTCTGTTTGAAGTCAGAACTGCCTTTTATGGCAATCTCTACATAAAAAGAAATTTTGATTAAACTGAGAAATGCTTTCCTTATCAAATCCCAAGACATAAAAAGAGGCTGGTGGAATTGGATTCAAAACATTAAGCTGGGCTTTTGAAATGGAAGCTTTTGCTCTCTTTTAAACCACACTGTATTGAAACTGCCAGCAAAAATCTTTGATGCAGGGAGAACATATCAGACTTTACTTTTGCAATTTCCTGCTTGGTTTCTTGTAAACTGCTTTTGTCTAATCATATTTGATATCAAGGATAATTTTATTTCATGTGGATTAGGTAGTATGACTTATCCACTGTGGTCTTTCATCATTCTCTGTTTAATTTTGAATGTGACATGATATTTTCTAGTACAGATGAAATTTGTTCAGCAGTCAGCTTTGAAAAAGAGCCTGTCTTTTATATCTCTGTAAAATGTTACGCATGACAAGCAAAAAAAGTGACTTCATTCTCAGACTTCTCAAAGTCTTTGGTGTTGTCTATAGATTACAGCCAGTGCAGAGAGGAGAGATGGTTTATCCTCACATGCTGTCCATTTCAGCAGCCTCCATAGCACAGCTGCACACAGCCACAATGGGTGTAGTTTGGTTCCAAAGGGGGAAAAGTTACTGAGAGAATCAAAATGTGATGCAGGAGATGAAGGATAGGGTGCTAAAAGAGATGATTTTTCAACCCAGTGAGTATTTGACAGGGCAGTTTAGGGCTGAGGGTATAGCAGCCTTCTGTGATATGGCTGAGTGAAGGCAAGGCTTCTTGCCTTCTAACAGTTCCTCTGTTTTTCATAGGCTGTGGTGACTTCAGCAGTAGTGCTGAAGTTAGAGTAGAAGAGAGCCCTATTGATAAAGGTGAAAAATAGTACCAAAACCCCAAAGGCACTTACTACTAGGGTGTAAAACAGGAGATTGTGTCTAAAGGTTGGAGGATGACAGCAGCAGTGTGGAAACCACTGTGAGGGAGGAAAGGTTGGCTGGTGCTGCATTGAGGATGTTTCTTAAGGACAATATTCACAGACTTTTTCAGCTTTCCCTGAAGCCCTGGACTCCTACCAGATCTGAAAGGGGGAGGTAGGTAGAATGCACTGATGTCTAGGTTTTACTCATTGCTCAAGATCAAACCAATCATCGATGCCATGATGGAATTTTGGCAGGGAGATTTAGACATATGACTCTGTTTGTGTTTTTTTTATCCAATAAATCCGTGGGTTTGGTCTACCTGTGTACTACAGTCCTCACAGAGTTTGGTTACAGAGTTCTGGAGAGACTTGGGCTTTACCATGCCCCCACTGCTCATGGTTTCTTACAGGATATTCAGAAATGTGTGTCCTAAGCATTTATAGATATGTGAAATAGATGTTCTACAGCTTTTTCTGAACAATGACCTAAACTTACATGAGACTAGGAGCCTGCACTGAGTGAGTCAGGGGAAACTCTTACAGCTCTGCTTTCCAAACATACAAGGGACAAGGATGGAAGCAAAAAGCTTTTGTGTGAACCTTTTTCAGTTGTAAATGGTCTTTGTACTGCAGTAGGTATCCTTCTCTTGCCTGAAAGAGGAATCCATTCATTTGCAGAAGGATGTAATTTTGTACCACTATGTAGAGGTAAAACAGTTCTTGAACCCTGAAGAATATGTGTTGTGATCTAGGATGAAGTTGGGAAGACAATTGGCACATGTAAAAGAACGTGGTTAAACATCTTCTTCTTCCTTTATCTTTTGCATAGTGTATCGAGTAACTGTTATCTTACCCAGAACATTTTCTGGTACTGCTGAGAAATCCACTAAAGAAATTTTGTCCTTCCCAGTAGAAGTCTGGTGTGGGAAAACTTTTAGAAATCTGCCATTTACTGTATTGTGACGGAGCCTTTCAAAATCCAATTGGAAGTTTTATGCTGTATCAATTTATAAATCCTGGATTGTTGCAGTGGTGTGTTTTGCAAGTGAAGTTAGTGCACTGAGTACACGCCACCTCTTTTACTGTAAGAACTTTTTGCATGATCTCTACATAAACCAGGAGTTTGCTTCTGAGTGATACATAAGAGGAGAACAAATTCTCTGCATCAGATCCTTGCTGTGCTTGTGCAACGTCTTGCAGTGACACTATACCTTGGCTGGTAGTCACAAAACAATCCTGTTGCTATCAGCTCAAATTCTGGTATATGACTGCTTTGTGTATGTGGGTATCTCTTCTAAATGCATATGATTACTTAGGCTGATTTGAAGCCTGCGTGCCATCTCTTCTGTATCTTGCATGTATTATATGTAGATTTTCTTCAATAATATCAATTCCAACAGAAATGGGAGAAATATTATAGTCTGTGATGTTCCTGACAGGTTAGCACCACGTACATGAAATCTCAGTAATTTTGCAAATTAGCTAATGGTTAGTCTTTGATAATGACTTTGAGACAATGCAAAAGCAGATAGAAGCTTTCAGTCTGATTCTGCCGTGTTTTTCTCCACAGCTTCCTGTTATGGGAGGAGCCTTTATGGACTCACCCAACGAGGACTTTAGTACAGAGTATTCCCTGTTTAACTCATCAGCCAACGTCCATGCAGCTTCTTCCATGCAGAATCCACCAGAAGAGACATCCCGTTCTTCCAATGATGCCATATTGCTATGGATTGCAATAATAGCAACAATTGGAAATATTGTGGTTGTGGGAGTGGTGTATGCCTTCACCTTCTAGGATGACTGTCACTACAAACACTGGAAGAAAGGAAATCTTCAACAGTATTTGTCATGTGTATGTATGTATGTATGTGTGTATATATACATGTATATCTATATAAATACATATAGTAGAGACTTTGTTGATTAAGTACTGCCACAGTCATGGAAATGAAATGCAAGTTAATCATCTTAAGTCTTGATGGCAGAAAGTTTGGATGCAAATTGTGTGGAGGTGAGAGCTTTATTTGAGAACAGAGCCAATATCAGTTTTATATAGAAATGTAATAAAAGAGAGATCAACTTGGGTATAGTAAATACAGAGAGATATTTATATAGAAAGTGCTTATTTTTTACTGTAGATTTTTCTAGCAGCTCTTCTGCAGTTTGTCAGTTGGTTTTTTTGGTTTTTTTTTTTTTGTTGTTGTTTTTTGGGGGGTTTTTTTTGGTGCATTTTTTAATGTGGTATAACGTTATATGGGATTGTTCTAGGTCATGTTTTCTGGAAATCTTAATTTCCTAGATGGACCAAATGGCTGGCATTGGCTGGGTTCTGATGAAGTCCAAGTTCATCATGTGTGGGTCTTCAGCATGGCTGTAGACTCCTGGGCTGTATTCAAAATCATCAGTCTCACAGCCATGACAGGCTGATGCAGGCTGTCTATTACTTGCCTTCCAGTATCAGTAACTGGAGCTGGTAATCAATAGATTTGTGCTGAACCTGCTGTTCAGGAGGAGGCACAGCTACTGCTGCTCTGCAGACCCTCCGAATTTCGGAGGAAAAAATGATAAACAGAGTAGCAGCACAAGTTCCCATTTCTGTCTAGAGGTACTGGATTGCAGTGGTTTGTATATGCATCCCTTCCAGGAAACAAAAGCCTAATACCACATCTCATTGGACTGCAATCCAGATTCCTTACAGCAGCTGTGTGCTTTCATAAGGTTATTAATGTACTGAAAGAATGATGGGAAAACTGGAAAGCCTAATAAATAGTGAATACGTCTATGAGAAAGATAAAATTGAAAGAAAGGTTGGGCACCTCTGTGCTTATGCAGGGGTGAATTCAAGAGTCACATATGTCCTGGGGTAGAAAGAACAAAAGAAAAGTAGTAAGTATCACATGTGCAAGTGCTTGTATCTCAGTATTAATATATCTCTGGGTTCTGGTGAGGGTCTTGGAAGAGATTTTTTTATAGCTGGCTTTAGGTAATGACTCTGATTATCCTTTGGTTTTGTTCCACTGAGAGGCAACATTTTTACTGCATTTTTTCCACGGGCAATTCATTTTCAAGAGCTGTATCTTTTCAAGACAAGCTGTAGCCTTGCTTGAGAGATTGTAAAATCTTGAGAAAAGAAAAAAAAATCACTTTGCTGTTGGAAATCTTCCTTCACCCCTGTAAAAATTAAGCAACAATGCATAAAATGTATGCACTTTGAGTGCAGCAGACAAATTCTTCTTCTATGTCTGCATGTACTGTCTAGGTTTTCTGTCTCATATAGCTACTACCCTAATTCCAGAAAGCCTTGTCTGCAGGCACAGAGACTATTTTTGACACTTGCCTGCCACTGAGCTTGAGGCTGGGCTGTGAGCTGCTGAATGTATAGAGAGGTTTGGATTTTCCACTTTTCTCTTTAAACCCATTTTCCTGCAGGGCTGGTGGACAGTTACTTGAATCAAAGCAGCATGCCCCAAATCTGTATTTATAACCACTCAGCAGTCACTGTGTATATTTTTGTCTCTTTATGAACTGTCCTTTAAAGCTAGGAAAGATGCAAACAGAGCTAGCAGTGGGGAGAAAATAAATTAGGTTATTTTGAGGCTGAGAAAAACAATTATGAGCTTCTGTGTGTGTTGTTATTTCCCTATTTGGAGGAAGGATTTTGTGAAGATGGTTGAGGACAGACAAGACCTATACTGGGAAAAAGTTTGAGAAGTCCAGTTCTGGAAGATCAGAGGGAAAGAAAGCAAATTCTGTCCAATAAAATAACTGTTATCTTAAGAATTATAGAAAAACTATGATTTTCATTTTCCTAAAATAGCTATTAATTCTTTCGTAGCCACAGGACAACAAAAAGCAGAGGAGCTGCATAAATGGTCTACCTTGTTTGTGTTTGCACCCCTCCTTATTCTTGCTGTGCAGAAGGGAAGCTGTTGGAAAGTTGCAGAGAACTTTCCAATGAAGAATTGAGAAGCACAAGGTCTGGTGTGTAAACATGTAGGATCTGGGAAAATGTTAATGCTTAATGTAATGTACTGTCCCCAACCATTTTCTGATATTCTGTTGCCTTTGTAATTGTATCAGTTACTCATGGACTTGTCTTCATTGTTCCTGCAGGCTGTCTAGTTAGGCCAGATCCTGCAAGCATTTCTGCATAAAGAGCAGAATATTTCCACCATGACTAAAACCAGTTTGACACATGGTACTTGCCCAGTGGGATTATTCTACTGCCTAATGAATTTGCCAGTGGAGTGCTTTGCTTAAATTTCCTAGAATATTAATCTTAGTGCAATTAGCAATGTTTGCATCTCTCTCCCAGAGCACTGGACTAAACTCTTCAACCATGAAGAAAAGCATTAGAGTGGGAACAGCAAAAAAAACCCACTGTTCTGCTAGTGAAACCAAGTGACACTTTTGTGTTGCTTTTCCCAAAGAAAATGCCCTACTTTCATGTGAAACTGATAGTAATAGCAGGAGTGCTGGAAAACAATGAGTTCCACCTCCTGCATCCAGATCATCATCATACATATTTTCATCGTTAGAGGCTGTGTTGTCAAGAAGGGCCAGACAAAACTTTAATTTAAGTAATTGGCTTGACAGGGTGACATGGCAAGCTGGGTGCAAGCAGCAAGTGCAGGCATTTCCTGCCTCGTAGTTAAACTGCACACTAACTGTACAGCTTCTCTGTCAGGAAAAAAAGTTAGTTTTAGGATGCAGGTGCCAGGATACTGCATGTCAGGGTCTGTGTGGAATATTGTATTGAAGATCCCTAAATTGCAGTGGCCAGAGCTGGTTCTACTTTGATAGTGACAATATGTCCACTGTATTTCTGGATGTTGTGTTCTGGCTTTGTCCACTACAACCAGTTCTCTCTTCTGGTTAGTGAAGGTTTAAATTAAACCATTGAAAAAAGGGAATAATTCATCATTAAGTTCAGAGAAGATAAAGAGGGGAATGGAGCAGTGGCTGAGTGGTGGATGTTTCACAGGTATGGTCCTGTGAAATATGTTGCCTCTTGAACTGTCAACACAGCTTGACTTGGAGCACTGTATCTTCTCTGTTCCTTGGAGCCAGGCAGCTGGATAATTGATGTCATTCACTGAGGAGTGATGAGGAAGCCAACCCAAGCACATTCCCCAGAGCTGTTTTCTGAAACCTTTCTTTAAAAGAAGAGGGTTCTGTGCTTTGCTGAGCACTTAGTGTATGAGCCTGAGAAAAGGGTTTCACTTGATCAGTGCTTCAATTAAAAATGCTAGCACAGAGAGCAGTTAGAAAATCCTGACTGCAATTCATTCTGTGGGAGACAAAGCAAACCACTTTCTATATGCTCCAGCTCTAGAGGTGTTTTACCTCCAGCTCTGTTGTGCAACCTCATCACAGAAACACAAGAAGCAACTTTGCCCTGCAAAGGTATCAATGAGCCAAGGAAGACAAACTGGGGTGCAGTAATTCCCCTTATAATAATTCCTTATATGATAATTTCCTTATTTAATAATTCCCTAATAATTCCTTTTTAGCCATGTCCTCTAGGGATCTATGGCAACATACAAAATATTCAAACTCCCTCTAAAAAATTTTTTTTTCTCAAAGCAGCCAGCTGCTCAACACAGCAGCTGTGCAGCCACCACAGCAAAGAGACCAAAGGCTGAACAATTATTCAGGTGGGTGCAATGGCACATTAGAAAGGAGAACTGAGTGGGCAAACCCACTAGTGCTATTCCTGTTGTATTTTTATCTGCAAGTAGGAGTCTGTGTTAGCCCACAGCATTATTAACAACCTGTATTTCTGTGTCAGCACACTTGCAAAGCTGAAAAACCAATTTTGAAACAGATGCAACAATAGTAGCAGAGAGACTAGTCTCCTACAAATAATGTATTTAGCCTTTTCAGTGGGCAGATGAGGTCATAGATATCTCAGAAGTAATGAGATCCCTGCTCCAAAATCCTCACTTGCAATAGGACTTGAGTGCAGTCAGCATCCCACCCAGTTGCTGAGCAGACTGTAATAATTGGCCCCAAATCAAGAGTGAGTAGAAGCATCCAGCCATTATTGTCTTACCCTGTCTTACCATTTGAACATAAAAGAAAAAATACACCTTTGTGTCTGGGACCAAATGAAAACAGGAGCCTCTAGTTTATGGGTCGTTATGTATTTTGTCTATTATTAAAAGCTTTCATTTTGCTATTCTCAAGCAATTCCAGTTGTTAATATCCTTTTCACATTTCTCTGCAGGCTGCTGAGAGTTATTAATTTAATGTAGTACTGTCCATTTATCCAAGGTAATTTGACTGAGTTTCCTGTGGCTAATCACTGAGTAGAATCTGGAAATTTGCTCTTTTTAAGGGTGATTTCCATTTGAGGTAAATGGACTAAAGATCAGAATCCCAGATCAAAATGCATCTGTGCTTTTGGAACATTCAGAGCTCTGGAGAATTGGGTTTCATGTGATTAATGTGCAGGAAGGAAAGGGCAGTGAGGTCCCTGGTGATAATGTCAGCAATGAGGGTTCTGACAGGCAGAGCTGAGTGGTTCATTAACTGCTGCTGTGTCCCTCTGAGCCCTGCTGGCTCCCTGGACACACAGCCAGGGCTGAGTGGGAGCTGAACCACCAGGTACAGCACATCCCTCCTCCCCTCACAGCCTGCTAATCCTCAGGGAAACAAGCACATTTGTTCTATTCGCAGAAGAGCCAGAGATCAATATTCTGTTAGCTAGATTGTTACTGGTACATTGTTCAGCACCATAAGGTCAAAAGAGGGGTGGTTTAACATGCATTTAGCCCTTTATCCCTTGTCTGGGAACATGCTAAAGCAGTCAAGGCATCCTGAGCCTTAAAGTATCCTACTGCCCTTGATCTGACACTAACTTTTTGTCTTTCCTCACACAACCCATCTTTGCCTTTTACCTCATCTTTTCAGCACAAAACAGGAAAATGAAGTCACCACTATGCTCTTCTCTGGACATGTAGGGAACTCCTAGCAGCTATGGACCAGCCATGTCCCATTTTAGTTTGTGGTTCTTAGGCACAAAGAGGGAAGAAAGTGTCCAGTTACCTACATAAGCAGTTCCAGGGAAATATTTGCCTTTGCAGACCAAAATGCATGACAATTTTATCTCATTCTGGCCTATCCCAGAGCATTTACACTGAAACAATATGGCCAGATCTACTTTTGCTGGTTTGGAAATTGCACCAATACAGCCATGAACCGGAAAAGAAAACCCTGATAACACAAATTGTCTCAATCATCTCAAGGACATGTCTCTGAAGGCAGTTCTTCCTGACTGATATAGGCAGACTTGAGCTGTTGGTAGCAAGGCAAGTACCCTTTTGTGTGAGCACAAATAGTCTCCCTCTCCTTGGGAATTCTTGGGAGCATTGTGCCACCCATTCTGTCTTCCCCAGGCTACTATTTTCAGTTGTAGAAAATACTCTAAAAGGTTCCTGTGTTGATAGAATACATATAAGATTTACCTCCCAAAGCTCTGCTTAGTCTTCCTGCAAAAGCAAAAACCAGCCTATTTTCTTAAGCATGGAATGTTAATGAGTCAAGTATCATCTGTACAGTTGCATTGTCTCATTTTAATCTTCAGTTTTCTGCCAGTTGGTCTCAAAGGAGGTCTTACTGTTATCCATATTTTAAAAATGCTGAGAACAGAAACAAGAGAATCACAGAATGTCTCCAAAGTCACTGCCCAATCCTTTAGGCTGTATCATTCCTCATTCCTCCTCATATTACCCTGATATGAACTCACATCTATCTCTTTAAAGTCATTGTCACCATCACATAGTCTCTATGCCTTCATTTTATTTCTCCCCTTGTCTTTGCTGTATTCTTTTCATTCCTTGGTATCAGAGCATGTGAGCATTTGGAAGCCAGCAGTGTCCTTCAGCCCTTTTAGCCAGCTCCTTGAATGACTTCTGAGAGTAAGGTTAGTGACCAGAAAGGACATTCCACAGTGAGGGCAAAGAACAGTGACACAAGGCCTCTTCTTAGAAGAACAAGATGTGGCTGTGAAGCATGGAATCTGTGTTGTCAGTATCCATACAATGCAAAGTTACCTTTCAAAAATTCAGACTATAAATACACTGCACTGTTCTGCAGCCAGCACTTACTGAGCTTTTCCCAACCCAAAATCCTTTGTTTTTTTGCAGATCAGAATCAGTGGTAATGCTCTTGGGGTAAGGTGAGGGCAGTGGGAGTGGGCCCTAAGGAGAACAGAAAAGCTCCATGTGAATTACTGTGGGGTCAGGGCATTAAAGAGCAGCCTATTCAGTAAAGAAAAACAGCCACAATGTGCTAAGCTATTTCAAATCTAGTCACACCTGCAGTTCTCAGACACACAGCCAAGCTGCTACAGCCAGATTGAGCATTTAGAAATCCCATTGTACCCAAAGGAAAGTGCATTCTTCTGCTAGAACTGGGGGAGCTATGCAGCCTTGTGTTCTGGGAGCTTCCTGAGCTGCAGCCATTACAGTGATATGGCATTTCCTGAGGAGTTCACTCCCACTAATCAACAAATAAGATTGAACTGGTTTAGGTCTAGGCCTAAAACTCGTCTCAGCTGCTGCCTTCATGAGGATGATGGAAGATCCTGAGCCTGCACGCTGCTCTATCCAGAGGGACCTTTGCCTCCACCTGGAGTCAACTGCATTAATAACACTTCTCCTATACTTCTGACATCTGCTTCACTGGATCAGTTTGCAGGACTAGCTGTGGGTTGCTGGGGTTTTATTTTAAATGTAAAGATGTCTGTAATTTCCTAATCAAAAGCAAGAAAGAAAGCAGAATGCTGTATTTTTTTAAATGAGAAGGTAATCAAACCGAGTCTGAATATTTTGATAGATGTGCTGGAAGGGTATATAATGTAGCAAACAGTTGCACTATTTTTTCCTAGTATGAGTACCTAATCTGAGAAATATTTGTTCTTTCTCTAAGTTCTCTTATAGTTCTAAAGTTTGGAAGTTTAGAAGGAGTGGAGTCCAAAGTCTCAGTGAAATGTGAAGCTTATGTAAATAAATCTGGTAGTTAGTTTTGTGAGGTAGCCTATTACGTTTGTTTTTCAGTTGTCTCAAATACTGCCTAATTATTTGGGGCTTTTTCCCCCCCAAAAGAGCTAAATAGTGACACTTCTGAAAGCATCTGTGCTTCACACAAAGTCACAGTCATATGGAAATTATATTCTTCAGTTCATGTAAAGCAGCTTTACAGGAGCCCTTTAGTATGCACTGTTACTTTTTCTTAATAATTCTGGACAATTTAATTCTCTTGTGCTTTCTCTCTGCTACTCTGTTTTGTAGACTATCAGGTTTGCAGGGATTCTCTGTACTGTTTTTGTAATACATGGGTTGGTTTCTAGAAAAACCTTTACTGTTGTAATCATTGTTCTTGGATCGTGGAGCTCTATCTGTAAAGACAAAAACAACTTTAAAAATGCCCTTTGCTTTCTCCAAGTTTACTGTAATTAGCAACTTTAGTTAAGAGAAATGTATTATTTTAAGCTCCTGTTATGTTCTTTTCCAGTATTGACTGCTTTCACTATATGTGTACTTAGTACTGGTTCATTCCTTTACTATGGTGAAAATGACACGTTTTGTTAATATCAGATGGAAATTGTGGTTTTGGATAAAGTTCTTCAAATTCATAATGGTGTGTGATTTTTCATTTAGTTCTCAGTTCACTTGAGAGTAGTTAGAAGTCTGGAATTGCAGTTATTTAATTATTACCTCCAGTGATACTCTGACACTAGTAATTTCTTGCAATTTACAAATCTGCATGGTTTGGTAGCCTTGGGAAACTGTCTCTATTGAATGTATGGCATGGAAAGAACACTGGCTATTTCTACAGAAATGCATTTACCAGCTCTCAAAGTCCAAGAAGTGCCTCACCACATCTGGGAGCCCAAAAAAAAAAGTCTCATTTTGTTCAAACACTAGTTCAGAAGCCCTTACACCATGAGCCCTTGTGTTGCTGCTCTCTGCCAGTTCTCTCCCCAGCTGAGCTTGGCCATCCTGACCCCCAGAGCTGTGCAGGTGCCTTTGTGTCTGTGGCCCCAAAATTCTGACCAAAGGCTTCTGGGGAATTAAAGGGGGCATCAGACTCCTTCATCAGCATATAGATTATTATGGGCCTTTCCTTAAGATTCTCTTAAAGGGATTCAATGAGGCAAGTTGAGTTTAGATCTGCTGAAAGAATGACAAAAGGACATGCTAAGGGACCTCTTAAGCACTATTTAAAATAAAAAACTTGACTTACCTTTGAATGTAGCAAACTCAGTTCATGAAGATGCATTAACCAAACCTGATAGCAAGTCTGACAAAAACTCATAAAAAAAGAAAAAGAAAAAGAAGAATAGAAATGAAAGGCATGTTTTATCTAGTCCCAGTCTTTATCAATCTAGCAACATTACATATTCCAGAATTTACCTGTCAGAATGGAAGGCAGTGCAATTGCTACACTACAGCAATATTTAATTATAATTCACTTTTGCATTGCAACTATGGAATCATACAGATCGCATTTCTGTTCATTTCTAAATTCTGCACAATATTAAGAAATGAGTATACTCTAGAAATGGAAGAGAATGTTCTGTTCAACAGTCATTTAAAAATTTAGCTATGTGTGTTCAGACTGATAAAACCAATTGGAATTGTCAGCACTGTTTTTGCACAGCATTATCAATATAAGCAAGCTGTCTGCTAATGTAAATTGCTCTGTAGTGAGACTAACAAAGAGCATCAGTCTTTTAGCCTGAGAGCCTGTCCACTGTAGCATTTCAACTGACATATTTTGCTGTGTCTAATGCTACATTAGAGTTTTCTTCAGGATAAAAATAATTAATTCAAATATGACCAAATGACTTCACTGCTTTAACTGCAGCAGGCACGTATCTTACATGGGTGTAGGTGAAGTTCTTCTACAAACAGCCTGCCATCTATTGCACTGCCTCCTGTCTTAACAGAAACATTGGACTCAAACAGGAGCTTGCCTTTTACTATTGCTTGCAAAGGCCTTATTATGAGCTAAGCAAATCACCCACAAAATTTGTATTACATTTTGTAAAGACAGACCTTATGATTCTGAATACATGAGATCAACTAACTCCTGTATTTCCCTTACATATTCAGATAGTCCTTGCCCATTAGAGGAAAGAAAGACACTCCTTTTATGAATATTTCTTGTAACTTCTGTTTTGAATTACAAGGATTTTCTTAGTTGGGTACAGAAAAAAAGTTTTACTGCTCTCTGAATTTCCCTAGTGACTATTTAAAGGATAGGTAAAGTGATTTATGATTCCCAGGGCCTTCAGTGTTGCAAACAAATTTAAACAGAATTCTATTTTCTTAGCAGCTCAGCTCTTCTTCCAAGCACCTGGTGCTTTTAATTTTTTTTTAATCTCTCTACTCTTTCATTTCTTACCTTGTGTGAATACCCAAACCCTTTTGATCTTTATCAATATTTATTACTTGAAAAGAATTTGAGTAAATATACCTCAAAGTCCTCTGCAAAAACAGCTGATGGAAACAAAATACTTACAAAGTACTTATTTCTTTCACCTTTTGGTAAATCTAAGCCCATTCATTCCTTTGAAAGTCTCATGCTTCTGTGTTTTTTAAATGATTTTTGTGACCACACCAGCTGCTCTTAGCCAAACTCATTTCTATCCTCTGTGCAACCTTCCCTAATAATTTCTGCTTACTATTTACTGACTTGATTTTGTTTAGGTAGGTCCTATCTTTTGAAGTACATCTTGACTGGACTTTTCTAAAATCAAACTCAAACTTTGACCTTGTAAGAATTTTCCTTACCTTCCTATTTCTTTTATAGTTAAGGATATGTAGGACTTAATTCTTAAAGTTGTTGTCCCCATTGCCTTGCTTCTAAATGTAGGATACTCTAGATGAAACCTTAATTTTTCCATCTTCCAATCACAATCTAGTATTTCTGTTCTTCAGGCAATATTAGAGAAAAATACATTTTAAATGTGAAAAAACAAAATAAACATAAAACTTAACAATATTTTGTCATATTTCAGAATAGGTTTCCTTAGCTTTGACTTTATGTATAAGATGTTGAGACCTCTGATATGAAGAAGTATCAGAGCATTTGTAGTGCAGAACAATGGGACAGCATAACTGCAAACAGCTTTGGATGTTCACATGCTAACATTTTCATTATAATCTTGCCACTGAAGCAATTTTTAAATATATCAGTATGTGAACAGCATACTGTGTCAAATTATGCTGTATATTTTTTATAATCTATTACCTGTTCTGTGATAAAAACAGCTCTGGGATGTGTTTTAATGTGTGTTCAAGTGCCCAGTTAAGAATGTTTTCCACAGTGAGGCTGATGAAGTTAGATGAGAACCATCCATACTTTATAGCTTGACACCAGTCCTCCGCTTCTCTCAGTGCTTCTGTAATTCTGTGCTTTAATTCTTGCTATGTGGGAAAGAGCTGTCTCAGAAACCTGATGAACCACGAACAAATTAGTTAGGGATCTAAAAACTTCTGCTTCTAAACTGACTGATTATCTGATCAGCACAATTGTCAGGAAATTGTCACAAATGCTCACAAAAACCACAGCAGGGCTGCTCTGATGAGGAGCTGCTGTGCTTCCCGTGGCTCTGTGTGCAGTGTGGGGCTGGGAATGAGGGCTCTGAGCTGGCTCCTGGCTGGGGGTGTGCAGGGGCAGACACTGGGCAGCCTCACACAGCTGACCTGGGACCTTGGTTGGAGGTTACCCCATCTTCCCTCTTCAGATAAACCCCATGACTCACTCCAGGGAAAGAGGAAGTGCCTCCTTCAAACCTGCACAGTAAGAGACTTCCATTGTAGCACATCCATTTTAACAGGAAAGGACCACGGGAAAAGAATATCTGGTAAATCAAGTGGTGAAACAATGTTTTATATTAAAATAAAGCAGCACCAAAAACCCCCATCAAAACAAAAACAACAAAGCAAATTTGGCATAGAAATGAGGATAATGTCTCTCAAACCACTTGACTATTTCCTCTGTGCTATACTACAGAAAGCCACAGAAAATGCTATCACATCAGATAATCAGAACTAGAATGCAGGGCCATTCCACAACTTGAAATTAAAAATCCAAATATCAGGTTTTTTTCCTGTACTGCAGGTGTCAATTGCCTATTCCATGCACATCCCAGAGACAAAATAATAGCACAATAGCAAGATTTAATATGGAAAAAACAAACATACAAGCAAGCCTGCCCAAAACACAAAACAAAACAGAAGAAATACAAACAGGAAAAAAAACCCTAAACACAAAACCACTAAAAAACCCCAGACAATTTCTGAGCACAGAAAGGCAAGTTTTTGCCTGGAAGGCTTTAATCTGACTGTCCTCTTGAAGGATAGATTGTACTTTTTGTAGCCTGCTGGAAGGGCAACTCTGACAAGTCCAGGAGCAATTCTGTGACTGACACTTCAATGGCAAGAGCATCTTAGCCATGACTTTGACTTATCCTCTGGACACCATCAATGGACTTCACTTTCCAAGAGACCTCACTTCCCATTCCTCATGCATCTCCCACTTAATGTGGCAAGTTTTTCATGGCAACAAAGATTGTAAAATAAGATTATATTTTCATAACCACTGAAGTATCATGTCATTGCACACATTTCTCCCACTTTATTTAGCATACCTACAACCATGTTAGTTTATCCTGATGAGTTTGGCTCACATCAGTGTTAAGATTTCACTGAAAAACAACCAGAATTGATATCTCAAGTCTCCACTGTGAAAACTGATGCAGCCTAAAGACTGATTACTACTTGTTCACCTTGAAGGTTTTGCAGCTGAAGGTTTTGGTAGCATAGATCCCAAGTTTCAACTTATGATAGGACCAAAATGGTTAACAGCTCACATTAAATGAAAAATGTAATAATTTCTGAAGCAGGTCATGAAACTTGAGGCCAAGTCAGCTGAAGAGTTCTACATACCTTAGCTGGTCTTACTGGTTACTGCAGTGTCATTTTGAGATTTCTCCTCTCCTGAGCAACAAAGTGTAATCACTTGGCTGGGGATATTTGAAGGCAATAATTTTTTTCGTGCAAAATAGGTCTCACCTTCTCTGCTTCCTTCTGATTTCAATCCTCACTTCATCTCAGGGAAGGTATTTAAGAGTTAGCATCCATTCCATTTATCACTATAGAGAAAAACTGGCTAGGAAAAGACATGAAAACCTTTAAATAACTTCAGATGTCTATTCATCAGCTGGAAATCTGCACAGCATTTTCTAGGAAATTCAAAATGACCACAGTGACTGCATTAATAAATTATGTCTGCAAAACTGCATATTGGTGCTTTTTGTCTTATCCCTCTTAAAATATTGCAATTGGAGAAATAGTTTAAGGCTTGTCTACTCCCAGCTGAGTTTCCTAACTCCTAAAACACTTGGATTTGCTCTCTTGTCCAATTAATCTCTATTTAGGCCCTAAACACTAAAATGGGAGTGTGGCAAACAGAATTCTCCAACTCAGTGAGTGCAGCCTTGACCTCAGAAACATGAGTTTGCCTCCCCATGTGCAGAAGGGGAATTTGAGCTGCTCTCCTCCCTGTTCAGGTAAGTGCTCACTCTGACCAATGAATGCTGGACATTGCTGGGGGCAGGGAGAGAAGGAAGGAGAAAGAATAGAATTTCTTAGTCTTTCATAGTTAATTAGTTCTAGTGGTGCACCAAATCTCACAGATGAAATCTGTTGTTGACAGAACATGAGCTGCCCACTTGGGATCATCAGAAGAGCTTTCCTTTGGGTGGTGTCCCAAAGCAAGCTTTAAGAACCCACAGATACTTGGAGAGTTCCCAGGCTAGACAGCTTCCAGGAGAGATTTAAAATTTTAAGTTTTGAAGCTTTGGGGAATTCAGAGATTTGGGGTTCCTTTTGGTTGGTTGGTTGTGATTTTTTAAGATGGAAACACTGATGACAGAATTCAGAAACTTAGCTTTATTATAGAATTCTTTTTAAGTCACTTGGAAGCCTAAGTCTATTGACAGACTTATACTTGAAATTCATTAAAAATCAGTACAACTTCACAACTGGTTTGATTTCTATCACTTTTAGGATATTCAGCCGTATGTTTTTTTCCAGTAAACTATATTATTTATAACCATGTTACCTTTTTAGGGTGGAAACCTTTCTAATAATAAGATTTAAGACAATATGGTTTTGGAGTAACAGATTCTAGTGTCTGTTCCATAGGTTTTGTTTCATTTAATTGGCTTAATGCAATCTGTCAGGCTGTCAGAGGATGGCATCATGGTTTCTGTAAGTGGAATTTAAAGAAACTGAAGGAGATTTCTGAAAGGAAACTGTAAAAAATGTCTTGTTTTAATGAGAACAGAAGTAATTCTTCTGATTGTTGGATTTTCATTTGCAAAATGCAAAATGCCATTCCATGTAAACCTTGCTGTGTTGGTATCACCGGTTCCTTAGTCTTAGAAACAAGTTAGCTTGGCTGTGAGGTACTGATATGTTATGAGTGGTTTATCTTCTTTGCTATGAAATCAGAGGAAAAATCCTTATATGCTTCTGAGAAAGATTAGCCTCTAAGCATCTATTGCTTAATTTTCCAGGTGAAAGGCTCTCCATGTTCCTTTTTCCCCTTGACCTACAAAATTACATCAACACATTACAATTTATAAGAATTATTTTTATTCTATAATGATATTTATTTACCTTCTTTTTTCTCTCCTGTCTTCTTTAAGTTATGTTACTGCACACACTACGAATGCCTTCCATTCTTCAAAGATAACTTGACCCCGGGAAAGTACATGGGTTTCCCTGGACAGCTGCAAAGCTGAAACATGAGATTGAAGTATTATTCCTAATGAAAACCATCTAAGACTGCACAATCTAAATCTAAAGTGATATTTTTCCTATCTTGTTTGAGAGACCAGTAGCTTTGAGATAATCATAACCCAAGTATTTCCCTTCTGTCACATCTGTAACGACTAATGTGTAATGCAATATTTTGGCCTTGAGACAGCATTAGAACTCTCTCCTGGAATGCTGCATTATCTACCATGAACTAATCCTTATATCACATCACAGTTGCAGTGACTGATGAGTCTTTTTCTTTATAGGCTATGAAAACAACATGATTTATATCCCATCTGTTCACTACTACATAAGGAATTCACTTGCCACCCCACTTATTGCTTGCTTTATCCTGTCACCTAGGATACAGTCATGTTAGTTATGTCGAGATGAATCACAAACTTGAAATAGATATTGAAACAAAAATATACTGCATTTATTCTCCTAGATTCATTTTTCAGCAAAGTGTTGCTTTGAAAAACTATTCCTGCTCAACAAATGTCACTCACTTACGGAAAAGATTCAGCACTGTTTGGAAATTCGTGGTCTATTTATATACAAGATCCAGTAAAATAATCAAAGTGTCCTCTGGCTTTGGAATCCTTTTAAGGATTCCTCTGAAATATTGTTGAATGTCTATAACACAGCCTTGAAGCTTTCCTCTCTTGGGCAGTTTAGAAAAACAGAAAGTTTTTTTCAGTGGCTTCCTTTGTAGTTTGCTGAGAATCATTGAAAGCAAGGACATGAGAATTTGGTTTCCATTATTCAAAATAGCATCATAATTTACTGGTTGGAGCAATTGAGCACTATTTTCAGCAGATAATATCTGCTGAAAAAGATAATCTTACTCATCTCCTCCACATACATTTCAAATGATTATACCCAATGCAATGCTGGCTTCAGCAGGGTTCTTCTTGATTAGGGCCACTAATAGTAAGCTCAAAGTCAGACCCTTTATTTTACATATCACCCAGAAAATTTCTAAGTGCATGACTGAGAGGAAAAGAAGCCTCCCAAGTTATCATTCTTTAGCAAGCTCAAAACCCAGGGGCATTTGAAAATTCTTTTTTTTGCATTGCCATGATACCTGTCACTGTTTCTGTTTGCAGAATAGTGACTCAGCTTTCCCCTTTTGAATCAACATATTAAAAGAGTGAATCTGTTTCTCACATCCTGCTAGTACTTTTCCTCCTTTGGTATGGAAACCTGCATCCCTGAAGGCAGTGAGAGGAAAATTCTCTGCATAAGGATATGAGAACTGCTGCTTGGCTCACAAGTAGATGCCTATTGTCCTTCAGTCACTTCATATTTTTAAAACAACCCACCCCAAGACCAGTGGGCCTTAAAAGAAATTTGCTGATCTTATATTTCCTGTCACCACTATTTGACACTGCTTTCCCACTTTTCCATGAGTGATATCCTGTCTCACTAGGGCAAGAAATAAAAATAAAAGATTTCCTCTTTCTGGTGTTTCACATCAAAAGAAATAGCACCTCAGTGGACATTATATCTCTGATCAAACTTTTTCCTTGCTTTTTAAATTTTCTTTTAAAATATATTCAGTGCATCTTCTGTGTTGCCACTACATTTGTTTTGTTTTGCTTTGTTTGGGGTTTTTTCGGGGGGGAGGGATGGGGGCTGCTGTTTGCAAGGGAGTTTTTGTCACCTTCTTACATGATGCTTGCTTTTAATTTTGGTCCCTTTACACCTGTGAGTCTTCATTCCACAGTTTGGTTGCCACCCTTTAGGAAACCTCAGAACCTTAACTTAGTGAGTCAGAGCTCTTATCTTAAATCTTATAGTGATCATTGTAGATGTTGAGAGACACTTTGAGGCATTTGGGGTTTTTTTGTTTATTTGCTTTTCCTTAAATCTACAGCATCCACAACAAACCTTCAAGTTTTAGGTCTCTTCACACTGAAATACTCTATTCTAATATCTCAAAAAGAGTAAGAAGACTGTATGCTTTGGGGTCTCTTGTTTATTGGTTCAGGGTTGTTTTTTTGTTTTCATCTTCATTCTTTTAATTTCCATCACCTCTCCTATGAAGACAGATTGCGAGAGTTGGGGCTTCTCAGCCTGGAGAAGGCTCCAGAGAGACCTTACAGCACTTTCCACTCCCTAAAGAGGACCTACAAGAAAGCAGGAAAGGGACTTTTTACAAGGGCACATAGGGGATGAGAGGTAATGGCTCTAAACTGAAAGAGTGTAGGTTTAGATTAGATATTAGGAAAAAAATCTTTCCTGTGAGGATGGTGAGGCACTGGCACAGGTTGCTCAAAATTTTAGATGCCAAGTCTCTGGAAGTTCAGGGCCAAACTGGATGGAGATTTGAGCAACCTGATCTAGTGGGAGGTGCCCTGCTCATGGCAGGAAGGTTGGAAATAAATATTCTTTAATTTCCCTTCCAAACCCAAACAATGCTATGATTCTGTGATTAAATATGTTGGGCATTAACAAAAATAAATAAAAAATTGTAATTTCAGAATCAACAAGACTGCCATTTCCACCCTCAATGAGAAATCTGAGACTTCTTGCTTATTCTCAGATATAACAGAAGTGAAATGGGAGACAAGTTTCTTCATAGAGATATTTACTGTAAGGAACCTGACTATGCAGAAACATCTTGGTAAATTACCATGAAACAGGCAAAACTGTGCTGGGCAACAAAGCCACATGCTGCAGCTTGGAATTAGCTAAAAATAAGTTTTGTCTGCAACACAACAAATTATCAGCAAGACAGATGGCCAAAAAGAGGAAAATCAGAATTGTTTCCTCTGGGGCTGGATAAACACTCAGTCTTGTCCCAACTTTATAACAGAAAATAGAATTCAATAGCATGGAGGAAACTGGAGAATCACACAATAGCAATGCAGTATTTGAAAGTAGCAATATGAGGGAGGGGAGCAATAATGACAATTGTTCTTAAGTCTGTGCTGAAAGCAGCCTGGGAGGAAGTTTGGTCTGCCAGAGAGGCAGCAGTCTGCTGCTGGGAGGCCTTGGCTGTCCTGTTTACTCCTCCTAGCTGAACCAGACATTGAATCCCCCTGTTTATCCATTGCTTCCTAAGCCATGCCTCTGCCTGGGAGGAAGTGATCAAGGTTTTCATCATATTTTAAACAAGAAGAGAGCTGGCAAGCAGTTTTTCAAAGCCGGCATAGTGATGTAATGAACAGTGCCAAGAGAACACTCTGTGGTGGTGGTGGAGGTCAGAGCTGTGAAAGAAAAAGAACAGGGAACACCTGTCACTTTCTTTTTAAATGTTTATTTTCAACTTATTTTTAAAGAATTCTATAATTTTGTTAAAAAGGCTTTGATTTGTTTTGTCACCAAATTTCCCAGAAAGTCTCTGCTTAAGTTCCCCAGGCTTATACAGTGAAACTTTGACCATGTTGAATGAGGGTCTCTCCAAATGAAAAGAACATTTTGTTAGCGTAGATGAAATGGCTGTTCTGGGAAAGCCTTCAGTCCAAGGAATTCTGAGTGTGCCTAATTATATGGATGGAAGTGCCCAAAAGACTACTTAGGTCCCTACATATTTTGGAGAAGTTTCTAGGCCTTTCCATGTAGAAACAAGTTCATCTGTGAAAGCTGAGATGAAAATGTTTTCTTAGGACCAGAGTTTGGGTCCCTAAAACTCTGAGCCCAGAGATAAAAATCTAGCTACAAAATTCTAGTGCATACTGAGGCCCCTTCATTGTTACCAATGCAAATTCTGATGCTAATAAAAGCCATTTAGCTTTGTTGAGCAATTATTTAACTCCTTAATAAATCGTTTGTCAAAAGAAGAGATTTGGCCAGAGTACCAGTTAGCCTTACATACCTTACAGCTGGGGACAAAATCTGCAGACAAAATTGCTCACAACAGGCCACACCCTGCAGCATAACCTGGTTTTATCCTCCATGCTAAACCTGGATGAGGGAGAAGAAAAGGAACTGGATACCACAAGTGCATATTATCCAAAAGGTGTCCTCTAGCAGGGAAATTCTTCACTGAGCTGCAGATCAGTGGAGGGGTACGTGGGACAGGACAGCCACACTGCCACCACCATATCTCACAACCAGGAGCAGATGCACTGGACTGCACTGAGAAAAGGGATGGTCAGGCCTTCTGGTGTCAGAGCTAAAATAATCAGTGACCCTCATGGGGGTGGTCAGCAAAAGTACACATTTGTGCCTGCTTTGTGCAAGTTTCAGACACCAGTGACCCTCAACAACAGAAGTACATCATGAAAATTAAAAATAAATTATCAGCTGTTTGGTTCTTCCTTTATAAATTATACTTAGACAAATTTATGAAAAATAATGTCACTTGCAGGGCTATTCACTTCAAATACTGTGGACAGGGAGTTAGGGTTTGCAGTGCATTTATTTCACATGCAAAGGATGACCTTCAGCTCACCTCCCTGTGGGGGTGAAGGCCATCATCTCCCTGGTGCTTGGCTTCTGTGTCCAACCTGCTGCTGCACATTATCACTGGCAGATGGCCACACTCCTGTGTCTGCCCTGCCACACTCACACAAATCCCCTCACCTGCTTTAGGTCACAACCCAATGCTGCCAGAGAGAGTGGCAAACACCCCTGTCCTGTTACAATATCTCCTTCCCCAGAGGAAGAGCCCTGGGGCCATGCCAGAGCTTGGGGAAAGAAGAGGTGGGGTCAGTTGTTTCCTCTGCTCCCTGTGTGCTGCAGCTTAACCAAGTATCCCTGTTTCCTGGCAGCACAGAGAGGTCTGGACTGCATCATGAAAAAAAAACCAAAAAACTTGACTGTTCAATTTAGTGATAAATAATATTTAGAATACTTAAAAATATGAGCTGCTGAAATAATACATCAAAATATGAGCTGGTGAAATATTAGAACTCATTTAAATCCCAAGCCACTTCAGGGGAAACAAGTTCTGTACACTTGCTTGTGGTTGCTATAAACACCTCAGGGCTCCCCAGGTCCTGGGCAGGGCGAGGGGAAGCACATACCTTTCTCACAAATGTGCATCCCTTGGTTCACCATGCAGTGAAACACCCTTCCTGCCAAAGGGTGTTTTCACCACTGCTTGGAATTTATCCCATGCTTTTAATCTGACCATAAACAACAGCATTGCATTTGTCTCTCTCATCTCTGAATGTTGTTTATACTCACTTGGATGTAGTGAAGGCTGGCTAGTCCATCTGGATTTCTTCCCCTGCTGCTTTTCCAGGGTAATTAATAAACTCTATCCTGTTTACTGATCCCAGTATGAACCCCCAGAAACAGGGAGTTGTGGTGATTCACAGTAGTTGTTTTGAATTCAGTGCAGCTAAAAAAAAAAAGTTACCTGCATTGCCAGTACTTTCTAAAGAGGTATGAAATGAGAGTGGCTCTCAAGAGGAGTCAGGACCCTGTCTGTCTAAATTTAGTGAGGCCAGTACAGCACAAAATGCACCCATGGCATTTAACAGTATGTATAATACTGAAGAGAGCTTGAATCATGTCTGGGCATTTCCAACCATGTGTTCAAAGCTCTCAGCAATCCAAAAGAAGTATTTTCTTCTAAATATTTGAAAGGTCTTAGCATTCAGTGAGCTAAGTAAAAACCTGGGCACTTGTCTTGGAGCACTTGGTAAAAGCATGCAAGGGCCTTTTCTAATAAGAAGCCTGTGAATACCTGTGTACATATAAATGCATGTGCCAGGAATTGCTACAAAGACAAAAATTATGATACTTCTGAGTTTTATTTAGAACTTTGTAAGTAGAAGCAGAAATCAGAGCATGAACCACTGTATTAGGCTAAAAATCTGTCACACATGAGAGTGGTTTTTGTGAGGCACACCTATCTCTACTTACTTGTATAGAGAAGGTGCCCTGAGAATTATTTTTCTTGGATAAAGTCTATGAAAAATTAAATTTAGTTTTCCAAGCAAGAGGAGGCAGGACAGCAGGCTGGTTATGCTCTTAATTTCCTGGGGGAAATTCCTAGGCAGAGCTCTTTGTCCAGTTTTAGTGAGAATGGCCAGACTACTGGGTATTTTTATATGTCAGAAACTAATCCTAGCACAGTTTATACATACTAAAGGACTGTCAAACAGTACTACAAGCTAATTCATCCCAGCAGTCTCTCTAAAAGAGGCTGCCATGATACATCCAGACCCTCCAGTCACATCCGTGCTGCACATTGCAGGGATGCTGTCAGGCACAAGCCACATAACTCCAAAAACACCCTTTGGAAATTTATTTATAATATCCCCCAATCTAGTACAGCAGCACAACATTTATTAAATCCAATTATTTTATTGACAAAGAAACCTGAAAGATCATGGTAGAGTTATGTACTTTCCCACCCACTGTCCATTGGAAAGGACCAGATGGAAGCCACATTGCTTCCTGAAGAGATGGGATGGAAACTGCACCCCTTCCTGGGCTAATCCCCCCTAGACCCCCAACATCCAGTGGGAGCCCACCTGCCTTGTGGTGTCAGAGTCATCTCTGCTTACACAGCTTTACACTCCTGGTTCTACAGCAATTAAGGTAAAAGGAGAAGCCTCAGATGGTGATTTGGTGGCCCATTTGGACACAAGGTATTTAGGAGTCTCCTCTGGAGTCAGCAACATGAGGCTTCATCATAAGTAGGGACTTCTAGAGAAGGGTCTTTAGAGCCAATTGTGTGGTAACTCTTCTGCAAACAACAGGGGAGCGAAAATCCGCCTTGGATCCAGACAAACGCAGACATGGCTTCTTTTTCTCATTTGAAATGGAAAATTTAAACACAGATGTTTAGATAGACACTCCTCTAGCAGCTTCTTGCTTGCTGCTCACTTTCACATAAGCCTTTTATAATTTAAAACACATTTGAGGCTTCTAATTACTCAGGAATGCTTTCCATTACAGCAGTCCTGAAGCTCTGTCCTCCTGAATGTCCTCAGTAACCCTGTGTGGGCTGTGGTTCTTATCCCTCCTGTTCTCCTTCTCTGTTACAGGCTTTTCTTCTTCAGCAACACAGTCTGAATATGCACACTGCAGAAATGGTCTTTTGCTTTCCAAAATGCACCATAATGTAGTACAGGACAACTGACCTGAGCAGGGATCTCAAAGATCTTGAGAACCATGATTGCAGGGTGCTTTCTGCCCAGGCAGACACCTCTCAGTGTCAAAATGCTCAGCACAAAATGTCCACATTGTGAAAATAAGTCATAAAGGATAAAGTTTGGATGGAAATTTTTAGATTTGTCCACAAAGACAATAAAACATTTATCAAAATTTTTTTAAGTGTCTGGTGTAAATATTGATTGCTCGAATCCTAAATAAAAAGAAAAAAAAAACAAACAAAACAATTCTTAGAAATAGGTTGAAGTAAAAAAAAATTACATTACTTGGGTGTAGTTATTTTCCACCAGTGCCTATAGCAGATACATTCATGGGGATATATTTATTTAGAGGTATTTAGAAAGGTTATAGAGATACAGAGATTAGTTTAAGAAATCCTAAAACTGCTTACGTTTGGAAGAATTTTCTGCAAATTGACTGTTCTTATTTTATTCTGTAAGTTCAGACCATCAGTCAATGCTGTGGACAGAATAAAGATTGACTTTTGATTTGAAGCTGCACACACTTTTCCTGCTCCTGTGTGCACCCCCTGCTCTGGCTGCTCCCCAGTGCTTCTGAGATACCCCAGCTCCATCCCTTTCTCACAGATGCAGAGCAGATTACATGGGAGGATAGAAAAGTATTTTGAAAAACTCAAGTGTGCAGGAGTTGGCCAAGAACCATCTCCAGTTTTCAGCACCATGACAGAGGAGTTAGAACGTTTCAATTGCAGAATATCAAATCTGCCCTTATGACCAGCCATATCTGAAATAAAACAAGATTAAGCTGCAACTAAATTTTAATTTCATTCCAACAGCCCTAGGGAAAAGTATTCTGCTTGGATGGAAACCCTAAGTGTGGGAGCATGAATCAGTAAAACAAACTGGGAAAGGGAGCAGGGAGAAGACAACACTTGGAAAGGGGAATGGTAAAAAAACAGAGACTTCTCAGTATTTTGTAGTTATTTTCTTCACTCCTGGGCAGGGCATCCCCTAGCTTGGTGCAAAGTAGTGCTGAAGTTGAGAGCATCATTTCCCTGGATTTCTCATTTTGACAGGCTGGGAGATAGATAAGGTTGGTGCAGAATCTCAGCAAGCAGCAGCACTGAGGCAATGCTCTGAACTTACAGGAAACATGAGGGGCCTGCAGTCAGAGACCTTCATCCCTGCCATCAAGGGCTGTGACTCTTCAAAGGAAGGTAGCAAATATGTGTATGACATGTACATAGGCACTACTTGTGTATTTAAATAAAAGTACACCTCAGCCTACTGGGCAAACAAACACAAAGACAAAAGGAAGGCAAAATAATATATATATCTATATATATTTAAAGCAGGAAAGTCAAATCAGAAATCCTAGTCTGGGGGGAGTACTTGGCAAAATGAAAGGCATATTTCTATTCTGATTATCCTTACTAAGACAGGAACAGTTCTGTAGAAAGGTAATTTCCATGATCAGCAAAGGCACACGTGGAGATGCAACTATAGTGGTAAAAGTGTTTTTTCTATAGGAACTTCATTTATTCAGCCAAAGTGGTATAAAAAAAAATAATCAATCTAACATGCTCTTTTGCTTCTATGAAGAAATGTCACAGTAAGAGGGATTACTAGTACACACACACCAACCAGCATTTTTTTTTCTGTATCAGGCACACATATACATATGTATAACACATATTTCCATTTAGCTGCAAAGCATTTACAGTTTGCTCTTAATCAGATTTTTCTTCAAAAAAGAATTGAGTAAGTAACAGACAAAAGTTCATGAACTCAAATCAGTGGTGCAAATCTCTTGGTTAAAAATTATTTGAACTTTGCTGAACGTCCAGATTTGAAGTGTAATTTGATTTACACTGCATGATTTATAGTGCTGCTGAGTGCAGCTGTGACACTGACACAGACCAGAGCCACACAAAGTGCTATTTGGGGGAGCAGAAATCGTTTTAAAGGAAGTGTGATAAATAAATCTTTGCTTTAAGTTTTTAGTTTGAAGATCATTTACTGTCTATTTGCGACATTTTCCCATTCAGATGATTAAATGCATATTGGTCAGATCCCAAAGGACAGAGAATCATTGCCTTGGCTAGTTCTACACTGGAGTTGAACTCAGTGCTGCAAGCTGTACAAGCAGTTCTCAGAGGAGTCTGAAATTTGCATGTCAAAGTCCTTTGCACTCCACGTGTACAAAAACCCATACCCGTGTCCAGCCCAAATGCACCAGATTTTAATACTAGTAGCAGATAGGGAACAACTTCTTTCAAAGAGAGTTGTAACAGCCTTAATGCATCACATTTATCTCATACTGAAATTTCTGAAAATCAGTATTTTAAGATAAAGGATAGATTGAAAATAGAAGAATTGGATCAACTGTGCAGAAAGAATATTCTTGTCCTCAGGCTCAGTTCCAGCATATCAAGTATTATCAACTTTAAATTTCTTTTCCATGTTTCTGATGGAAATATTAAAAGATTAATGATTTCTTAGCTGTTATGTGCTTGTAGTGTGATAAATTATTTCAATAGAATTCTGTGTCAGTCTTCCACTTTGATACATGCAAATTGATTTTATTTTAAGTTAAATTATACAGGGGAAAACCATTCTTCTCATTGCCTATGAGGGTGGGAAGGAAGAGAAGATTTGTTCAAGTGGTCTTTAGAAGGAGTGTCAGTACCTACCCTTCCCATGACAAGCATACAAGGGAGTGCTATGGCAGATTATCCTTAGCATTGCTTTTGAAGCAAAGTGCTGCACTATTCAAGTGGCTCACCTAGTGAGAACAAAGCAGAGAAGCCTTTGAATGCTACCCCAGGCAGAGTCACAGCAAGACACCACTCTGCTCTTCCATGCACTGCTGTTGCTTTCTTTTAAAAATAGTTAGTGAGATGTTCTTCTGCAAAATGGATACAGCTGCATCCACAGCAAAGAGCAGAGCTCAGTTATAGCACACTAAGGCTCAGCCCCCATGGCACAGCAGAGCAAAAGTAACCTCAGAAGGAGAAATCACTTTCAATAGAAAAGCAACTGAAAGGAGTAAAGATCACATATTTTACCAAGTAGCCACCATGTAATAAAATACCATACCCATCACAAAATACATCACTGACAGTCTACAGCAACAAGAAAAAGGTAACACTATAGAGTGAGCCAAAATTATCATATCAGCTCATAAGACTTCACTCTCTGCTTTTGCACTGGTTTGCCATATGGATGACACAGAAGGAACATACTGATATTGTGCTATATGGAATACACTAAGGAAGATGGAGAGCATTGAGGAAAGCTCCAGACACAATTTGCTACCAACAACATATGATGTACATTGTCTGGGTCAAATGTGAGAAAACTGAAAGACATTTGCAAGTTTTGCACATTCCTTATAGAGCATGGCAACCCCCCAGATAATCTAATTATTCCTTATGGTTATACTACATTTGCTTGAAAATACTTGCCCAAAGTACATACATGGATTAATGCTTGTAGAGGAAGTCACAAGTAAGACTGAAATAATCTCACCAAAATCTGAAGGCACACTTAAACAAGATAGTACAACCAATTCTCCATGGCTAGTGCCAAGACTTGGACTACATTATCTTAGATTAAACCATGTATCACCAATTCAAGCCTTGGAATTTAGAAATTCTATTATTACAGTGCTGAACTGATGGGAAACACAATGCAGCAACAAGTAAAATCTGTGGGTTTAGAAGCTAATGAAGCTACAAGCACTGAAAATACACCTAATGGGTAAAGAATGTTTCTGATTTAACTTTTGCTGATATGAGTAACTATGCCCTGCAGACCAACTCCCAAGTGCAAGGCATGAAATAATCTTTAGCAATTAAATTTAAATCTGACAATAAATCCTTTTAGAAACATTCTTCTTGTTCACATGGGAAAATGTTGCCTGAAAAATCTTGGTTATAAAGACTGCATGTTTGCAAATTAATACTGAACTAGGGGAAATAATGAGTCAGTCAGTGGATAGGTATTCTATAGGGTTTAGTTTAATAGAAAGCACAGTGGGTAACCAGAACTAGTTTTGCAGTTAGTATAAGTAACAAGGGCTACACCAGTCTGGATGACATGGTTCTTATATTCATCTTGTCTTCATCACCTCTTTATGCTATACAAAAAATGGACACTAAATGTTAAATAAATAAATAAATTTATAAATTGTCCATTTCATAATCATTAATCTTTATCAGCACTCTCCTTCACGAGAGAGTTCTCTTTTGTACTTTGCATGTAATATAAGGTTATAATTATTTGAGAGATAAGCAACAAACAAAAGCCCATTTTTCTCCTCCACATCAACACACATACTCTCTCTTGCTTTTTTTCCCTGCACACACTTTTCACATCTATTAGCCATAAATATTTAATATTCATAGTGTGCTACAGAAAAATCTTTTCATGAGGTTGTTAGCCATCACTTTAATGCCATCCTGAAAAATAAGCTTGATTTAGAACTGTGTATTTTATCAAAATCTATCTTTTATGAGCCTTCCCCACCAAACAGATCTGTCCAGAAGTTATAGCTCTTGCATGAGTTTTATTTTCTGTATAGCATTAAAGTATGGGGAAGGGTATAGGCTTCCATTATCCACTGAAAAAGCAAGAGTGACTTAAAAGCCAACACACAAAACCTTAATGGAAAATACCCTCAGGTCCTAATACACCAGTGGGTTTGAAGGCTTCAGCTTTTTTCTTATCTCGGACACAAAAACTTGTTGCAGCCTGGGGCAGACCAGGGAACTGGAAGTCCAGGATTAGTACTCAGTCCTGTACCAGTGCTTGGCTGATCTCCCTCCTCCTAAAACATCTCAGGACAGCACATACCTGAACAAAGGTACAGGGATGATGTTTGAGTACTCAGATTGTCTGATCCATGACATTCTCCCTTCCTCACCTCTGCAGCCACCAGAGCAGCCATGCCCCGGGGTGCAGAGGGTGAGATCCCAATCACAGGGTTCCCAAACACAGGGCCAGGCTCTCACCCACTTTAAACTGCTTCTGAATATCTTCATTACTGCAGCTTTCATAGCCAGCTCCCATAGTTACATACTGGCAGAAGAAGGCAGGAATTGGAGAGGAATTCCTTGTGACAGGGATTAGGCTTCATTTTTTGAAATGTCGGGTATTACACACTCCTAATTTTCCTTCTCTTTGCCCTTGCTGGAAAACATCCTTCCCTTTCCCCCCAGCTGAAGACCTCTTCAAGCTATTTAAACTGTCAAATAGGACAGATGCTTACAGAGGAAAGAGGGTATGAGAGGATGGGTATGGAAGAAGAACCAAAAGGAAGAAGGGTGAAAGCTAGAGGATGGATGGAATTTCAACAGAGGAAGTGTCACAGTAGATAGGATGAGGGAAGGACAACAGAGCTAGAGGACATGGGATGTGAACAGATTAGAAAAAGTGTAGAGTACAGAGAAGAAAATCAAGACTGGCAAGAAAAAGAAGGGAAGCAGCCTCTTTGCATTACAAGTTTTTGTGTGTGAGTTTTGCCCCTTGATTCATGCACTAAGCATCAAGCAACACAACAGAAGACATAGTTAATAAACTGGTTAGTAATTCTGGCTATGACTGTGTCTTTCTGTTACTATCCTCCTTTTCACCTCTCTCCTTCTCCAGCGGGCTGTGCAGGCAAATGCTGACAAACAATCCTGTCAAAGCCAGCTCCATCTTCACATTAGCCCTTCTGCTTCATTACATCTCAGCTTCTTGTCCCTCCAGAAGTATCACATCACCAACTGATGAGGACTGAAGTTCCCAAGGTGTCATCTTGCCTTTACTCAGCTGACATTCAGTAAAAAACCCCTTGATTACTTAGAGTTGATGCTTATTTGGCAAGAGATTAGAATAAAAATCTATTATCAGACTAACAGAGCTTTCTTTGCTGAAGTGACTGGTCATGATTTGCAGCTGCTTATCACTCACACTGCTGTGGGCTTCAGGCATTGTAAAGCCCACAGAAAACAGGCTGGGTTTGTTTCTGCTTTAGAAACAAATACACCTAATGCTATTTCCTCTGAGGTCAGAACACTTCCATAACAGCACCACAGACAACAATGGGAATTTTGCTGGAAGTTTTGCCCTTAGCCTTATTAGCTACAAAATCTTTTGTGACTCTTACAATACACTACTGAAAATCTTCAGGTTGAAATGTCTATGCAGTTGTGCTGGAGGTGCAGATGAATGCATGGAAACTTAGGAGTTTAATCAAGTTCATCATTCCCCTCATAAAGCACCAGCAAAAAGCCCAGCAGCAAAACTTTATGTTGTGGCCAATAGGGATTGTGAGATGTGCACCATAAGAAGGAGTATTACTGATTTCAATATCTTGAGGGAAAGCAGAGGACAGCTTCATAGCAAAATTCATAGGTGTAATTTAGTTTCCTTAATTTATTTCCCCATTAATACTGAGAAAAATTTTTAATGTACAGCTTTTAAAAGGTACTTGCAAATATGGAAAAGATTCTAGATAACATCAAGCTTTTATCAGAGCATTTGAGATGCACTTTCAGTGATTATTTGCTATGGCCATTGTTATTAAATAAAAACCTGTGCTTAACCTTTAAATTTCATCAGCATGGATCTTTTTGTTACTGGCATAAGGCATCACTCCCCCTTTCCTTATCTGGTGATTAGTTTCAACTGTCTTTAGTGCTAAATGAGTTATTTTCTGAGCAAGATGCAGCAGTGCAGGCAAACCTCTTACAACAAACCACCAGCTCAGTGGAATCATCAGTGAATCCTTCATGTGGATCCTTCATCAGTGAATCCTTCCCACATGGTCCCTTCTCTTTTGCTAAGAGCAGTTGACAAACTGCAGTGGGATTTCCCATGAAAATTTAACCAAAATTTGTGAATAAAAAAATATTTTTAAGAAAGTACTATTCAGTATCTCTTCCATCACATTTACACTTCCTCCCTACTTTGTATTTCCATTTCAAATCATTCCCATCTTTCTTAAAGTTACCATACAGTAAAACTAGAAAGAATTTTTCCAATTCCATTCCAATTTTTTCCAGTAATAAGGAAGCTCTGGAAAGTTAGGCAGTTAGAGTAAAAGATTGACATGAAACATATTTGATTTTACTGGACTGTAAGCCTTCGGGGTTAATGGTCTCCAGTGACCTCTGGGAAACCACAGTGCTGTGATGTACAGGGGCACAATAGCAGCCAGGTGTGGGAATTGTATGGTACCATGCCAGTAGGTGTCAGACCTTCTAATGGGAAACCACAATTTGAAACAAAAAAACTCAAAGAAATGAGCTTAAAAAGAAAAGGAAATTGGGCAAAAGGATTGTCAGTCTGCCAACAGTCTTACCACAGTGAAAGGGAAAAGCCTCATCAGTTCAATGCATGCAAAGTACATCCATCCATCAGATCCATGCAAAAGCAGAGAAAGAAGCTGGATATATTCTTTACTGTAAAGAGTAAATTGAAGCCAAATTAATTGCAATGTGGTTTGCTCCTTTATCATCTTGAACTATGATGGGCCAAGACAGAGAGTCTTTGGGAATAATAATCAAGCAACAGCACTTAAGCTTTAGCAATTTGCTCCTTATCAGCTATTCTTCAATGTAATGGAGAATCACTACCCAACATGGAAAGGGCTGAAGAATCTAGCATATTGTGGAAATCGAATTTACCAGTTGCTCTATATTTTTCTCTGGTGCTGCTGATGTTTGTGATGTTTCTCCTACGCTTGCAGTCACACTGTGAGTCTGCTGTACTGCTAACTCAGTCCTCACCTCCTTTTCAGCATCACTTCTGCCATGGAAAAACTCAAGTACAACAAAAAGAAGGAAAATGGAATGTCTATACATCCCTCATAGGGACACAGCCAGCCCTCATCTGAACTCACAAATACACAGCCACACTCCAGTTGAAGTTTGCAACCTTATTTCTATCCCTAAGATGAAACACCTTCACAGCACATGCTATTGAAGGAGAAACTGGTCTGCATCATCCCTTCTTATTCACCTCTGATCAGACCAAGGCCAACTCTGGACACAGGCAAAGCAAGCAGTTACCTCAGGCAGTGTAGCAGCAATGCTGCTGATGTGCAATTGCCTCCAGCTGAATTGCAAAAAGGCTGGATGTTGCCTTCAGCAACTCAAACATCCAGAAGCATAAGAAGAAGGATACTGCTGGTAGACCCAGTTGCTCCTGTAAAAATCAGCAGCTGCCACCCTCTTGTGTCCTGACCATAGTCTTTGGTGTAGTGACATTCAGTCCTGCCTACCCTGCTGAGACAGTTCTGGGATCTGGGGCTCTGAGACAAATAATGATCTGGGGAGAATTATTCATCCAATGGCAGAACCTGGTCACCAATGCCTGTTACACACATCCTGTGTTTGCTGTGGAGCTGAAAAATGGTTTTACTAGAAAAGTGTAGCCAAGTCTCTGAAAGTTCCAGAACTGGAGCATGATTTCTAGCCTTGCTGCAAGAAACAACACTGTAAGAGGGGGAATTCAGCTTCCATACGGAAAATGAAAATGTCTGCTTTAAAACAAAACAAAATAAAACAGTGAAACCTAGGAGAATTAAATAAAAAATACCAAAACCCAGCTGTAACATTACTGTTGGATCTCTTTCAACTTCCCTCAATTACCCCATTTTTTCTGACTTCTCTGCAATTCAGAGAAGCTGCACTCCCTTCCCATCCTTAGAGTCACTGCCACCTGGGCTGTTGGCATCCAAGGGTGCCAGAGTTCACAAGGAAACAGGACCCTGAAGCATCATAATTTATTCATGTGTGAGACAGAGACAACACTTAACCACCTCACACATAAACAAAGAGATTAAATGAAAATTTATTTGCAGAGCTCTCTGGAGTGAAAGGTGAGAGACTGCACACAAATTAAATTTTAGCTATCATTTGTTATTATTTGTACACTCTACTTATTCCTTTTATGTGTATTTCAAAGGTACTCCCTCAAAGCCCACCAAGATAATAAAAGAATTGCCACCCCATCCAGTTTCTAGATTCTGCTCTTTGTTGCTGTGAAGCTTTTTTCCTTCCTGCTTACTGAGAATGTTTTTGTTTGGATATTCACATTAAGTCAAGATGAAGCATTTGGCCATGGCTGCTGCTTATTCCTCACTTGCTGCAATCACTATTTTCCCCTTGCAGTAAGCAACCTGTCCTATTTTACTACAAGGACAGTGGGAGCAATAAAAACAGGGAAAGGCAGACAAGCTCTCTACAGGAAAGAGACCACTCATCAGGAATGACAGATGCAGAGAATAGCCAACAGACTGAAAATTCATTGACTGAGCAGCAACCCTCAGCCCCTTCCTTGTTATCACACACCAGGAACTCTTTTCAATGCCTGTGTCTAAGATTTTGCCATGCAGCCACCAGCAGGGACAAACTCTTTCCCCCGCTCCAGATCTTCAGCATATTTACAAACCATTTTTTTTCATTTTTCCATGCAGATAGAAAAGAAAAAATTACAAACAGGATATGACAGTCCACAGGGATTCTGATTTTCTTTTCAGCAACTACAGCACATTACCTGGTGCCCATTTCTTGGGAAGCTGAGCCCTGGGAGTTAATTGCCCTGTATCCAAGAGGTACCTGCAGAGCACACCCAGTGCCAGAGCTACTCCAGCACATCTTCAATGGGAAACAAAGTGGTTTGTCTTGTAACTCACTTGTTCACTCTTCAGGACTTTCTGGCCTGAAGAATTCTGCTTGTCTTTTTTCAAGCTCCAATATCCCAGTAAGCTGGACAACCACCAAAGACAGATATTACTATCAGTAGAAGATGTGTCTGATTTATTCCTATGAAACACCCATTCTTTTCTCAGAATTTTAAATAATTTGATGCTGTCCAGAGCTGACAGTTATCAGCTGGAAACCTGGCACAGAGCAGACCCCTCACAGTTATCTGGTTATCAGCTGGAAACCTGGCACAGAGCAAACCCCTCACTAATCCAAACCTTTCATAGTCACAAGCAGCAAAAGTAGCTCTTGCCCTGAGGTTGCACAAATCACCAGAGAGGAGCACAGATCCTAGAGCAGTCCTTTTCCAGCGCCCAGTTGGGTGCAACTTAAGGGTTAAAAATTCTCAGACATTGCTGTTTCAGTCCTGAGAAGCATGCAGCTAAACATTTTCTTGGCTGTAGCAAAAGGACTCCAGGTTAGGCAGCTGCCATTCCCAGATGCTAGCAGCAAGATGTATGTGATTAAGAAAAGCTCTGACAAGTGGACACTCGGCTTCTTACTGTGCATTGCCTTCGCTTTGTCATAGCTTCCCTTTCCTGGCACTCCAAGTCTTCCAATCCCACAATCTCATCAGCATTGTTCCCTGTGGGAGCAGCACATACATAAATTTAAATATTTTTTGAATAAAAGTGCCTTGTCCAAACACTGAACACAACACCTCCCAGTATTCCAAGATCTGTATGGCTGAAGAGCATTTTTCATCTTCCAATTTTTCATCCCCTTGGGAACACATCTCCAAAAACAGACATAAGCATTTCATCAAGCCCTATTAAGCAGCCTGAAGAAATCCCACATCAAGACTTCCATCTGAACCACAAATTTATACTTTTGGTATAGCCATTTGGTGAAACTTTATAGATACTGGGGCTCTCACCCTGGTACTCAGTAGACTCTCCCCACAGATGAGCCAACTCCACACAAGCTCCTCCATGTTAGGAATACTCTCAATTTCATCTTATAAATCCCTGTTAAGCACATGTGTGTGCACCCCTGGAGATCTGGCAGTCTGAGCACACACATTTCCAGCTCAGGAGCTGCTGTGCTGGAAGCCAGCTCAGATTTCTGGTGCCTGTGCCCCAGTGCCATCCCCTGGGCCTGAGCCCAGCCTGCTCAGGGGCAAGGGACATGCAGCAAGTCATCATCACTTCACTGACTTGTATTTGAGCTACTACCTGAATACGGCTTGAAATTTTGGAAATCCAGTTGTGGTTTTTTGATTAATGTTCTGGCTTGGCTTGGGGGTTTTTAATGTCATTTGATGTGTTCCAACAGCTACACAGTTTTCAGTATAAGAAAGGTCTGGTGAGAAAGAAATAAACAAAAAAAGCACCCCTCTGAACTTGCAGATAGCTTGTGGGTGAATCATATGCTGATTCTGCCCCAAGATCAGCCTTACTCATTAATTTTTAGACCTCCTAATAAAACTGAGACATGAAGGGATTTCCAACGTTTAGAAATACCCCGATTCTTTTGCCAAAACAAGGACAAAAAGAAAGGAACATAATGTCTAGCATGTGTAATAGGCCTTAACTTTGCCATGATCCATTATTTGACAAGAAAATCCTGACAAGAAGATGAGCAAGGCATAGATCAGGCTTTTCTAAGGAAAATGGAATTATTTGTTTAGAGCTGGGCACTGGAATTTGAAGATGAACAGGACCATTTCCAGAATGTAAGAGAACAGACTATTCCAGTGGTTGCTTCATCTCAGCAGATATGACTTGTGAAATAGAAGTTGGAATCCAAACTTCAAACTGCTTCCAATCAATGATTTATTGAAGCAGACTAATGGGATCGTTAGCATTCCCAAATTTATGCTGAGAGCTATGGCAATTGGCATCATTGCTAGATATTGCTTTCTTCACTTAGCTACCTTGCTAGCTAAAAAGATGTCTGATGATAATTTATTGTGGCCTGCTAGTTCATCACAACAATTTCTTCATGGCCTAGTTTGCATAAATGCAAATCAAACTGAGGAATAAAGTAAAATACACACCTAGAAAGGCACATTTAACATTGTGTCATGTTAAATCATTAGCAGCATGACCAGAAATACTACTTATAATAGTACATATATATGTATTTATATATTTGAGGTATATTTGTACATGGATTTACATGTGTATGTACAAAGATGTACATACAATTAAAAGGGCGGATAGCCAAAATATTGGGTAATATGTTTGCATTTGGGCATCAGAAGACATAATATGACATCCAAAAATTTTAACATTTCAACTAATTTCTTTGTAATTTCCAAGGCTCCTTTTCTACAGACCAGGGCACTCATTCATCTCCACCTATCAACCCCCGCCATGAAACTTCCCAAAAGTATGTTCTCAGGACAGCTGTTTTTCTCTAACAGTGTTTGTCTTGTCTCCACATGGCATCAAGCCAAAATCTCTGACTTTTTATCTTGGAGGTCATTTTAGCTAGTCTCTCCCAGTTTCCTTAAAGTGATTAAGACCTTAATCCTATTTCTTCTACCTCACCATTTATTGCAAACATTTTGAACAACAGAGTATATAAAAAATATCCTGTTTATCTGGGTTGCATCAATCATAGAATTATGTAATAAATCATCTTCAAACCCATGTCTAGGGATCATCTTACTCTATGACATTGCTCAGGGCTTTGCCCAGCTTACTTTTTTAATTTATCACCATCATCCTGTGCTCCAGCCATCTTACTGGCTCTCCACTAAGCTCTCTCGAGTTCGTGAACATCTTTGTAATACCACGGGAATCAAACCAATGCTCCAGGTGCAGCTTCCAAGTGCTGGGATAAAGACAATATCCCTGCATCTGGAGACTGTGCTGCACACACCCCAAGCCTGCTTTTTACATCCTCCATTTCCAGTCTCTCCCAATTGTTTGGTACAATCACTCAAGATTTACCGTTTTACAGGAAACGCTTATTAAATAAGAAAAAAAAATCTGATTTTATCTATCTGATCTGGGCCCCAGAGACAGGAAGAGAAGGATGCTAAAAATAAAAGCCCATGAATTAGAAAATAATAAGGAGACCTACCCTACCGTTAATGAAAGCAGATTAAATTAATGGAGAAGTGTGGGTATATTTCCATTTAACTCTGCACTAGAGATCACCCTCCTATTAACAGACAGGAATTATTTTTTATTTATCACATTCTACTTGAAGAAAACTGGCAACAAAAAACCCCAAACCAAGCCATAAAGCAAGGGAATAAGATGTTAAAACCATTCAGTATAATTTCAGGCCTCTCAAGAGGGATTCTATGCCTGAAGAAATTAAATTTTCTTTCAGAACAGCAAAGCATCTCCAGCCCTTCCATGACACTTCATGTGTTACCCAGATTCAACTGTTCCATAAATAAACACATGGAGGGAAGGAGAAGAAAAACAAAGTGAATACAGGAATCTAAATTCCTCCTGAGACCTTTTGCTCAGTCACTAGTGGTTCCATCAGATAATAGTTTTCCTAAAACAAGCTCATCAGACAAAACAGCCAGACAGATATGGTCCTCCTCATAAAAAAGCTGATTATGAGAAGAAATTAGTATAGGACCATCAGTAACTTATATTATGTCAGCTAAAGCCCAGAAATATTTGGGCCCTTTGTTTTCACAGAAATCTGAACCATTTTTCCTGTTTGCTTCAGCATTTGACAAACTCACAGTGGCTTGTGGAGATAAAAAATTCTTAGCTTTTCATAGAATCATGGGACAATTTGGGTTAGAAGGGACCTTTAAATGTCACCTGATCCAACCCCACTGCAAGGAGCAGGGGCTTCTTCAACCAGAGCAAGATTCTCCAAGCCCCATTCCCAGCCCTTGTGCATATCATGTCTTTTTCTCTTATGGGCTTTTAGATCACCTAGCTCAGCCCAAGGCAAGGAAGGTAGGGAGGGAAAAACAGAAACCAAGCTGTCCAGGAAGATACATTTCCATCCAGCAACATACAGGCACAGTACAGCCTCTAGAAGATTAGATCAGTTACCTATATTTTAATATTTACATGTAGTAACAAGATCAGAAATCCAATGATGGAGCCAGCCAACCTCAGACTTGCACAGCAGAGGAGAATGTTGTGTCTGCATGGATTTGGAAATGACCATGCTCTTAATTTAAGTGCACAAGTAACACTCTTGACTCTGATTAACTCCTTGTGTCAGAAAAGCAAAGAAAGGGGGCTCATGAACAAAGAGTAGGTGACTTTCCAGATGCTTCCTGAGCAGAGTTTTATTTTTACTAGTGCTATTAATTTCCTGAGTTCTATTAAGTGGCACTTGGAAAATATCACAGACAATTTTAATTTGTTAAAGTAAGTATATTCGGCTGTTATTTATTTATGCACCTTCTTCAGACAGTATTAAAATAGCTGAGAAATCAGTCTGCTAATTTATCACTTGTTCTGAAATTTGTTATAGTCAGAGCACTTATTTGTTTTGCTCACTAACCACAAGTGTTTCTAGGTCCTGTGGTTGTCCAAATGGGTGCAAGAAGCTTTTAGAAACTTACAGAACTGTGAGGCAGAGGTTAACCCATTCTCACTAAAATAAGATCAAACTTTTAAAAGCAGGGATTGATAAAATGCCAAAAAAATAGCATAACCCTTGAGCTGCTTGACACCAAATAGGATGTGCCTGTGTACATTCAGAGACAGAACATGAACACAGGAAGCCTTGCCCAGCCTTCTCTTCTGCAGTGGCTGTAGGATCACGTTTACAACCTGGGCCAGGGAAAGAAAGGTTTTACATTTTCACAGTGAGCAGAGACTTGACTGGGATTAACACCCCAAGTACCAATACAGGAGATAGGCTAAATGTAAATGCATCATTTTTCCAAAACATGAGGACTTGGCAGTTTTTGTTTTCTCAGTTTGTTATAGTCTTCAAGAGGGAAGATAATTTCTTAGTCAAAAGCTTCCCATGGGTAAGTTTACAGCATACAACTATTTGCTCAAGAAATTTTTGTTTGCAGGATCTAGGGGTTTCTGAAATTATATCCTTTGCTCCACAGTGGACCTTTTCTAAGCAGAACTTTCAACAAGGCCTGTCAATTTTTTTCATAAGGACTATGTTCCTTGTTCAGGGTTCAAATGGGAAGGAACAATTCCACCTTTTTCACTTCCTTCCTGCATATTAAAGATATGCTCCAGCACCACTGCCCCACCAAGGGCAGTTTCCTCATTTGCTGTTCTATGCAAGAAGTCAGGAAAAAACAGGCTGCATCCTGTAAACCTAGACTTCTCCCCATAACCAAAGGTGAGAGCTGATTTGCCTTCCACCAACAGAAACTGTTGCATTACACCTTAGGGATTAATTTGCTATTACTCCTCTGGTATATATCAAATCTGATGCTCTCTGCCAATGTGCTAATAGTCCCATTACAGTGATTTGAACAAATAAGACAAGAAATTAACTATAAAAAAAACTAAGAGTCATTTATACCAATCCTTTTTTTTTTTCTGTTCTCTAGAGCATTTTCAGACCACTTTGTCTTTTTGCTGTATACATCCCTTAGCCAAGACTCATGTACAACAGGGGTGGGAAAATGTCTTCTCTTTCACGTTGGCTGAAAAGTGAAAAGCTTGTGATTTTTTCCCCTATTTATATGGCAAATGTATTTCCATTTTGTTTCCAGCAAACAACTTTCTGTGCTAACAGTAATAAGCTAAGATTTGTTTGTATTTTGAATAAATTTGAAAAGAGTTCATTATACATATGTGTTTAGACAAAAGTTAGTGGAAGTAAAATCATTTACTATTTCTGCCTGTAGCAGGTTTCATGTTTCTGAACCTAGGGTGGACAATCTGAAATCTCTTCTAGTTCACCTCCAAACTTTCATATTTCTCAAAGCCTTGTGCTCAATAACAGAAGTGAAGTTTTGCAGTAGATCTTCATATCCCACAAAAACAATTCCAAGTAGTTTTGATGCGAGCAATGAGAGACTGAATTGCAAATCAGTTTTCCAAGCCTCAGAATATATCAGTGGATACTTATACCTGGAGAGGATGAATTGGACCCTCCCACCTGCCTTCTAGACCTGTCCATGTGAACCCCCAGCCCCTGAGGGTGACCAGTCAGTGTAATAGGAGGTGCTCTTGGTTCTCAGTGTCACTTAAATTAGCAATGACTTAAAACTAAAAATTACTTAAAATCAAAATAATCACCCTGTATTTTTGCACCACCTGTCTGTAATGGTAATGGATGTGCAGAAAGATTATGAAGAGCCTGTGGCAATATTTCATGTTGTCAGCAATGTGACCAGTCCATGTACCACCTTTCTCATCAAGTCAGCAACAATAGCACCCATTTCTTGCTATGCCTGCAAGTGTCAAGTATTTCCACTGTATCCAGAGATACCATATTCAGATGCTCTTTGGAATTAGTGCTGCACAGAGAACTTATATATTCTAAGTTAAATAGTTAAACAAAAAATTACCATATTTTTGTGCATAAACTGAGCTGAACCAGGGCACCATCATATAAATACACATAAATAAATAATGCTTCCACTTCTATTCAATTTACTTCAGAAGAGTAAGAAAGAAAAGAAAAGAAAAAA
>WBNO01016346.1:56926-103125 GCA_013400575.1 Peucedramus taeniatus | reverse complement strand
CTGTTTAAAAGTTTTACTTTTTCCTTGAAGAAGTCTAAGGCACTTCTCCTGAGGAGTGGTGTGTCAGGGTGACTGCTCCCTGGTTAAGAGTTTAAAAGGCCTCTTAAATAAGTTGACTTTGATAAAGCCAGCACAGAAAGGTTGGAATGCCATCTGGAAGCGGCGATAACCTAACTCTCCTTCTCCTCCTAACTCTCCTTCTCCTTATCACCCGCTGCTTTCTACCCATGTGCTGCCAATCCTACTCTAACAGCACTGCAGAGTGGCACCTCGCTGGACTGTTTACATTGGCACAGGCAAAATGAGTGTGTAAATGCAGATTCTGTGCTGAGACAAACCTTTCTCTAGCAGCTGCTTTCTAGACACCCTTCCAAATACTGGCAGTGAGTTACTCACCCACAGAGCCCCATGGTATCTGATGACTCTTCTCTATGGAAAAAGAGCCAAGAACTGTCAAGGCTTTGGTTCTGTCTACAGAAAGGTGAAGCCCATTTTCCATGACCTGATAATGATAGGTTGGGTGAGGGGGGCGCCTCCAGATATGGAGTGACTCCCTAAGATAAGGGAGATTTGAGAAGCTGCTTGGATTCTCTGGAAAGAGCATCTATAAAATATTGCTGAGATAGGGTGGGAGGTGACATTAAGGTCTCATACTGGGCTCCTTTCAAAGCAGTTGCTGCTGCTGACAGTATCTGCAGTCCCTGGTGACATGAGATGATGCCATGAAGTGCCATGCAAAGTGGTGGATGCAGACCATCTTCTTCTCCATCCTGGAATTTCTCTTGGGCTGTATTTCAGAAAATGGTTGTTTGACTGCTAAAAGTGAGTCCACAGGAGGGCTCACAAATTTATTCAGAGACAACTCCATCTCTGTTTGTGTAGAGATAAAACAGACCTAAACTGAGACAGACTCCCTTGGGAGCTTGGCAATCACGATAAACACCCCCACTAAAATGTCAGTTCAGCCGCATATAATCCATTTGTAAATTATGTGCCTGATTTTCCCCTATGATCTCTAAGTGAATGTTTAGTATGAAGGGAATCAGGAAGAAAAGAATTAGCATTTTCAAACGCTTCCGAAGCAACTCAAGTTATTATTAAATACAACAAATACAAAGGCCAAAAGATGGCAGCAGAGGATTTGTGGTGGTGCTTAGCGCTGCATTAACCAAGTGAAAATCGAATTCCTCCATTTCAGCAGTAAATTTGTAACGTGATCTGAGTGCTCAGATCCCCAAAGGTCATAATGACTTCAGCCCATAAAGAGATCTGATGACACAGAGCAGATGACATAATGGAGGTCTCCGGGTGTAACTTTTTTTGCCTGACAAAAAATATTTACTGAAAGGGAGAGAAAAAATATAAAACTAACAGATATATGCAAATATAGACAGGAAACTTTTTGTGCTAACAAAACCATACAACAACAAAAACACCCCTATTTTATTAGTACACTGGATATTAGGATTCTGCTAATCTCTAGTATTTTTCCAATCAAAAATTTCACTGTTTTCAGTAAAACACTGTTAATTTTTACTAGATGGCGTTCAGAGGAGAATTTTACTGTGAGCAGTGAAGCCCCATTAGTTTATGTCAATAGAGGAACCAGTCACAGGCGTTTGACTGAGACATGCAGAGATATTTATTAAGTGTCTTCTCCTTGGCCAAGATCAGCATCACCAGTGCAAGCCACAGCAGCTTGCCAAGCAAGGCTCACACTGGCAGCCATCTCTGCAGGCTTCTCCTGTGTCCTTACTTCAGGACAAGGCTTTTCAGAGAAATGCTGATCTGGGTACATGGTGAGTCAGGCAAAGCCTGGCCCTCCTCTCCCTCAGTGTCACGGAGTGCTGAACCTGTGAGCTAAATTTCAGTGTCCTCATTTCTGATTCACTTTGGGGTGTGGGAGGAGAGAAGGAAGCCTCATGCACTGGGTTCCTGCTCCTCAGGGTTCACAAAAGCAGGCTGTGTCTTCCAGGCGTCTCTTTTGCCACAGGTAAAGGTTGTACAGAGGAACAGAAAGAAGCAGCACACCAACCCACTTCACATAAGCAGTATTTATTGCAATGAGCAGCTGAGGATGGTTGCACCAGCTTACATGTAACCAGAGAGATATGGTCTCTGCCAGTTTCCTGAGCATCCGGAGTCCCTGTCCTTGGTGGTGTGATCTGCCATCCACCTCTCAGGGAAGGAAAGCTGACAGAGTATATTAGGAAGGTTATGCAGAAAGTTGCTAAGGTATAATATTAATACCAGAGGACACAATGAAGTAGTGCAGAGGGAAGACAATATGTAGATAAAAATACACATACGTTATATAATATATATATATATATATTTAGCTACCAATTGTCTTGAATAAACAAAACACTGCCCCTATTTCAATCCATCCTTGAACCAATTTTCTTTTTTTTTTTATTTCATCATATTTATAGCTTTTTTTTCTTCTTTTTTAAAAATTTTTTTAGCTGTTTAGGTACTTCTGGTTTCAAGCATAAATGCAATAGCAACAGAGGAGAAGAGGGTTTTTTTTGTTGTTTTGTTTTGTTTTGTTTTGTTCTGCTGGGTATTTTAAGTTTCACTAGAAGCTGGTTGGAAAAAAAAATGAAAAAACAGAAAAACCAAGAGAATTCGAGGTCTTTTTTTACAGTCACAAAAAGTAGCACACAAATGCAAGGGCTCATCTAAAAGGACTCCTTAAACACACCTTTTGGGATTTATTTATTGTTGCTATACAGCAAATTTTATGACAGTGTAATCAGAAGAGTGTACCAGAAGCTGATTGCTACCTATGCAACAGTATTTGCACACTTCTGTCTTTACAAATGATCCTCCTGTGATGCATGTTTAATGTGATTATTCTACATGAAAATACTGACCTTTCCCACTAATTGGAACAGGAAGCAGGTGTTCCTTCTTCACAGTGAGCATCCCAGGATCAGATCCATCACATTTACACACACTATGACATTCTTCTTCCATAATCCTCCTGTATTTTGCAGAAGAGGGTAAGAGATCTAGTGATGTTTCTAAGGCATGCAGTGGTTTTCTTGAAACTAATCACTATTTTCCACATATTGTGTACTGGGGATTCAGGTGGAAGAAAATAAGACCGAGTCTTCTGGTGAAGCTCAAAATACCGCAAAAGATGTCTGAAGAGAGAATTTATTGATGAAAGGAAGAAAGTTAATGGAAGCTCAACAAGAGAGATAATCCCTGCCTTGGTGTTCCAGGAGGTTGGGAGACAACAGAAGAAGATGCCAGTCCAGATGCTTTCCTTCCCTCCTTCCCAACCACAACTTTTTTCTCCTCTGGGATTTGGAGAGCTCCAAGCCAAACGAATGGAGAGACCTTCCCATGCTCAGTATCTCCCAAAGAAGCGGTTGTAGGCCAAGGCAAATCCCACTTGGTCAGAGAGATAGTCACAGGGGGGGTAGTTTTCACAGCGCTCGTGCATCTGCTCCATTGGGCTTTTATAATACTCCAAGTACCTGCATAGACAGAGATGCTATTCTGCAGTGTCAGCCAATGCATTAGAAACAGCTCGTACACCTAACACTGACATGAAAGAAGTGATCCTGCAGGGTGACCCAACAGAGGACTGGTCATGCTGAGTTAAACGTGCTTACACAGGGTTAGGCTACTTGATCAATGCTGGGAAATATGGGATTGAACCCAACTGAAATCAATTGCTCTTGAGGTTTTATCAGCAAAGGATACCACAGAAGCTGTAAGGATTTGGCTTTTTTTTTTCCTTCAATCTCATTCCCCAACTACTCAGGAATATTTTTTTGTTCTTTAATTATGTATTTATTTTATTGTTTCCTGCTTACCTTTATTTTTGCCTGCTAGCCATTATTTTCCTTTAGCTTAAACACTTACCTCTAATAATCCTCACTTCTGTTGTAGACAGGAGCACTATCCCTATGTATTTTTTTTTTCTTTTCTTTTTTGCCAGGCTAAGAAAGCCCAAATTTTTTAGTCTCAGCTGTACACTTTGGATGTCATTCTCAATTCCTCTTCTATGTTTGGTTAATCGTTCCTGAAGACTGTACGCACCACCACAGAAATCCCACCTGTAACTCATGAATTTTTACTTTATTTCTGTGTTGGAAAGAGTAGCTTAACAACCTCTTCCAGGAAATGTATGAAGAACTTCCTTGCACTACTTGAAATTTCTCAAATAGCTAGGATTTCTCCAAATCTTTGTGTCTACTTTCTGCACAAGTAAATGTACTACAGCTTCAGAAAGAACAGGCAATCTGATCTAGTCTTATTCCTGCAACAAAGCTGTGCTTCCTTTGTGGGAAACCAGAGGCAATGACCAAGGCTCTATGATTCTCATTATCCTAAAAATTGGTTCTGATGACCCTGTAGGTTGAAGCAGCTTTTAGCTTGTATCCTGCTGTCTCCATGGCTGGCACAGTTAGTGCTGTCTTTCTCCCTGGGAGGAATACTAGAGTCCAGCTATGAGCCTTCAAATGGGTTTTAATGAAAAAAGAACCATTTTTCCATTACTGAATGTCTCCTACAACCTTTTCCCTTCAACACATGAAGGTAATAACATAGCTGTACAACAAAATAATGTCTTGTCATGCCCTATGGCTTTCCCACTTCTCTTCAGAACAGGTCCAGAGTCCAGCTCTCAGCCCAGCTCCTGAGTTGTTACCATTCATAAGGGCTGGATCTCTTCTTCCTCTTCACAAAGGCATTGGCAACTTCTTTTTTAATCTTGATGCCTGCCAAGAGACAGCACAGCAGGTTAGAAATGCAGCACTGAAACACACAGACCAGTCCAACCTCTGAAAATCAGAATCTACTTTCTTCCCAAGCAAATGATTGCCACAAACCATCCTAATGGTCCGTTCATGTCTCCCCATCCCACTGACCACTCAAAGCTCCCTCCTCACTGCAGCCTTCACATCTCCATGAAGCAAGGGCTTTTTCTGTCATAAACTCCATTTCCTTACCACACAGCATCATCTGAGTCGGCAGCAAATGTGCCAAAGGCATCAAATATGAATAAGAAGAAAATTAGGAGAATGGCACCCTCTCTCCCTGGCCTACTTAATTTTAGAGTCTTGGCTTCCTTTCTGTGTCTTGACTCAGACAGAGAATGATGTGAGATACTAACCAGAAGACCTTAAAGCACCTCCAATGAGCCATGAGCAATAGGCAGCACACAGAAATACCAGTGCTCACGTGGACAGAGTTCCATGAAAGGTGAAGAGTATAAAATAGTGCCAGTAAACATCACCCAGTGAAAAATACACCCAAGATGTGCAAAGATCCCAGCATTCAGGACCTGGAGAACATGAGAGATGTTTCAGCCATGAGAGCATTTGCCCCTGCTCTCCACTAACACATCATGTCTGTACAGTTGCTTCTTTGCTCCCTTGATTTGTCATTGTGCAAACACCATGGTCATGAACACCAGGTACAGCCACCAGCCCTAGCCAGGGCTCAGCAGAGCACAACCTCCCTCCATGGGATTGTCCCACAACAGCAGAGGTGTGCACAGGTGTCACTGTAGGACACAAAACACAACACTGACAGCAGCTCTTTCCAAGACAAAAAAGATGTTTTATTAATTTCTGACTCTAATTTATAGATCTCTAAAATGCCAGTGTCATTGGAGGGTGACAGTGACACCTCCTCAATGCCACTGGCCAACCCAACAGTCTATCAAGTTGCTCATCCCCCATAAAAGAATGTAAATAATAAGTTATTTACATAAAATATATAAGAAAATTCTATACAAAAATATAAATATCAAAAAGCTTTAAAAAAACTTAAAAAATCAAGACAACACACAGGTGCCAGCACAGCAGCAACACAGGCAGCAGCACACCAATACACCTTGCAGCGTGGAAACTGCCAAATTATTGCTGTCTCTGGAGTAGAAAAGATTCTAAGACCTCTGCCTGTGGGGAGGTGGTGGGGTTTGTCCCTTCCCTCATCATCATGGAGTGTTTGGCTGTGTTCCTCTTTGGAGGTGAGAGGTATCCCATCTCTAGCAAACTGAGGTTTAGTCTGGATTAAAATACTGCCTACCCAGAAACTGCTAGTTAATGAGTTGTCGGAAACTATCACCTTTCCCTGAATAGTCTTTGCATCTTTTTTTCTCTTTCCCAATCTGTGTTTGTATTGGCTCACTGGAAAAATACCAGCTTTCATGCTTCTCAGCAGTAATGTTATCCTTTAAAGTGTAAGAAAGGAGAGACACGAGAGAACAAAAAGGATTTTCCATACAGATTTCTGTCAGGATCAGCTTGCTGCAAAAGTTGTGAACAACCCAAGGTCTGCAAATCCCAGCATTCCAGGTGACCTGACAGGAGGGACTGCAGCCCTCAGGAGCAGCCAAGGAAGCCCCCCTCTTTCAGGGTTTCCTTGTTGCAGGATTTGGCAGGGATGTCACAACCCATTGATGTGGGCAGCTTCTGCTCTCAGAGCAGCCTGGGGATGAGCAGTCACTCTGGGCAGGTCTCTGAAGCCAGGTCAGAGCAGGGAGACTCTGCCAGCACAACCCTGTTGCACAGGAGGCAGATGCACCCAGCTGCTAACAACCTGCATCGCTGATGCCTTGCCAGGGCTGCTCAAAGGCTGTGGAGCCTGGGGCAGCAGCACACAGTGAGCAGTGCTGTCCTGGCTGCTGCAGGGACATGGGCTGCCCTCTGTCACCTGCTGACACGGGAGGGGCTCTGTTTGCTGCACATGCTCCTGCACCTCTGGGACTGCAGAGTTAGGGAGAGAAAGGGGAAGAGTTAGAGAGGGACTCAGTATGGTTCTTGTTCAGCCCTTGAACCTGTTAAAGGGAAGAAAGAAGGCAGATGCAGGAGAATGGAGCTGAGCATCAGTCAGAATGATATACTCACTGTCAATGCTGACAGATGCTGAGGATTCTTTGGGATCTGAAAGACAGACAGACAGAAAGTAATCTACTTGTGAGTCCTTCTATGCCTGTGAGTCGTCCTCCTCTGTAACTGAATCTCTCCACTGACTGGCCAGATGCAGCTTCCCCCACTTACACAGAAAGTCTGTTTCTCCCAAAATGGTTTTATTAACCCCTGTCATTTAGACAGAGACTAAATGAGAAACTATTGCAAAAGAAAGGCAACCCCTGACTGGGGAGAATGATTGGTATCTGATTCTATTGCTTTAGAAAGTTGAAGAATTATTTTATTTTATTATTATATTATATTATATTATATTATATTATTATTATATTACATTATACTATATTAAAGAGATAGAGATATTAAAAAATACTAAAGAGATACTTACTGAATGCTAAAAAGATAATAATGAAAACCCATGGTCTTTTTAGAGTCCTGACACAGTTTGGCTCTTATTGGGCCAATCAGTCTAAACAACCTCACTGGTGTCCCATCAAGGACCTACTTCAGGTAAAGAATTTTCAGAACACATTCTACATGAGTACAAACACAGAAGTAGTAAATGAAGTAAGAATTGTTTTGATCATTCTTTTCTCTGTTTCTTAATAAATCTTTGGGAAATAGTTGTGCCTTGCTTTTCTCTGTAAAGAGAAATGAGGTGACAATAAACCAGTTGAAATCTTAAACATATTAAAATGTTCAAATTCTATGCTGCAATTCAGTATGAAACTGAGGTGGGGGTGAGTGGGTGTTGACCAGTGGCAGAAAATGCCCAGCAAAAGATGGGGGTCTGTTCCCAAGCCCCCTCTCATCCATGACTCTCCAACAGAGACCTGAAGCTGTGCAATGACTGGTGGTGCACCTCCTCCCCCTCCCAGAGCTCTGTGTCTCCCAGACTGGAGAGAGGCTGACAGCAAGCTGCAGGTTCAGCAGTGCTCTGAGAGCCTTCCTGGGAAGATGTCCCCTTACCTTTCTCACAACAGCAGAGTGCTGCCAGGGCCAGAGTCACCATCAGCAGTGCCAGCAGACTCCTCATGTCTTCTTTGGCTGTGCTAGTCTCCCTAACCTCAGAGCTTTCCTGGAGGTTATTGAAGTTCTCTGGGACTTGCTTTTGGGCAGCAGTTTATATCCTGTGATTTCTTGGAGAGATCAGGGATCTGGCTTGTGTTCCTGTTTCTGTGCTCCAAAACAAAGCCTGTCCTTTGGGCCAGGAGATACTGGGTCCTGGCAGTCATTTTGGCATCCATCTCCTGACTCGGGGCATTTCCAGAAGATTTTATCTGAGGTTTTGAATGGGGCTGTTGAAGAAAAACAACTGGATTTTAAAAAAATCATTCTTCTTACAAACTTGAAAGTCATTCAGTCATGTTGGAAAGCCAGGGGAGAGACCAGCACACACTGAAGTAGAGCAATTCTTTTCACGCGATGGGGGTGCCTCGTGGAGTTTCTCAAATGAGACTGAACACAATGGTGACCTTTTCCTCCACCCCACCTTGACTCATTACCCTGAGGGTAATGAAACCTGTAAATCAGTTTACATAGGACAAACACAGTAATTTTTCAGACAGTTTCACAGTTTCACCAAATCACTTGGGAGAGATGAGATTTTTATACTTTTAGGAACTCTGTTAGTTTGAGGGAAGATCTTTATATTTTCCTCCTGGAAATCTTCATCATTTAGAAGCTTTATTTTGGCTTCTCTTGTCTAATAGTCAAATAAACATTTAGACTCCAAAAGTGTTTTATTCTTCAGGACCCGAGTGGCTAAAGTTACTTGGCATGGCAAGAGCCTTGCATGGGCTATGTGTCAATAACCCCATGCTCCCCAAACCCACTACCCAAGTTACCAAAGCCACGTCCCACAAACAGCATAGGAACCACAGAACCAGCTGAGTTGGAAGGACTCATCAAGTCCAGCTCCTGGCCCTGCACAGGACACCCCAAGACTCACACCCTGTGCCTGAGAGAATTGTCCAAACTCTTCTTGAGCACTGCCAGGCTGGTGCTGTGACCACTTCCCTGGGGAGCCTGTTCCAGTGCCCAAACACCCTCTGGGTGAGAAACCTTTCCCTGATATCCAACCAAAACCTCCCCTGACACAGTTCCAGCCGTTCCCTTGGGTACTGTCACTGATCACCAGAGAGCAGAGATCAGTGCTGCTCCTCCACTGCCCCTTAGGAGGATGTTGTACACTGCAATGAGGTCTCCTCCTGGCTGAACAGACCAAGTGACCAAATTTGGGCAGTTGTTTTGTGGTTTTTTTTAAATCAAGTGTGCTCATTCTTTCTGGTAGCAGAGATATAATCTTCCTCCACTTCATATCCAGTCTTCCTCAGACCCATGTGCAGGGTCACAGAAATAAAATTTAGGAGGCTCCCAAGGAAAATCAGAGCCATCAGGGATTTTCCCAATTCTTAGAACATTGTCTTTTAGCTTAGAGAATTTTCATTATTAAAATAAACCCCAGCTTTTGTCCCTGTTAACTTTTCTACAGTGCAGGAAAGCTGAATATATATATATATATATACTAATGATGTCCAGCAAAAGGTCTGGTATATATATTATTCCAGCAAAAAAACAACAGTTCAAAAGTAAATAAACATCTAAAAATAATAGGTATTCTAGGAAAGTTATGCTTCCAGATGAATACTTGAAATAATATAAATATATAAATGTACAATCCTAGTAATCCAAACAGCTTTATTTATCTCCCATCTTTTCCCAAGCTTTCTAACCAGCATGTAGTCTCTTAAATCTGTTTGGTTGTTGCTTATGCTAATGAAATCCCACAGAAATTTCTGGTATTATTCATTATTTATACTGGTTAACTGGGGACTGGAATCACAGGATATTTCTGGACACAGACCCAGACAGCACTAGACCTTGTGCCTTCCGTTGTGGTGGTGTCACGGTGTCAAATCAGACCCAGACACTGCAGACTTGTTGATTTTAGCATACATGAATTTGCTCTGGTTGGTGATCACAAGATTTACCTACGTGAGAACACAGAGAACAAGTGTGTGTGAATATACCTAATCTGTACCATTTTTTCCCTTAAAATTATTTCTCTCTCACTTTTTCCTCTGGACAAACCTGTAACAACTGTCAGGGTGGAGTTTCCTATCAGAAGTGTTTTCAATAAATAAATCACATTTCTTTCCAAAATTCAGTTTCAGAGCTGGCAAACCTTGAAGCGTGTTTTGGAAGGAGATGCATGTTTCTAATGGGCCAGGTGGATTTGGCTCCAGACTTAATTTCACAGATTAGTCAACAATGCAATACTTTATACATCATAGACTTTGATTGAATGCCATGAATCTTTCCAACTTCTGTAATTTGCAGGTGCCTGTGTAAGCCTGGAGATGTGAATGTTGAAACCATCTGTGTTGAGCTGAGATAGATGCCATGTGTCCTACACAAATCACACCAAGGGGTGTCCCAGCTGCTGTAGCTGCTGTCAAGCCCAGAGCAGCATTGAATTCTTGGACATGTCAGCACTGGTGCCTTTTGGCCTGGGGACAGGCCCTGGTGATGGTGAGCAAAATGCAGCCATACTCACTCCTCAGAGGTCCAGGAGGGGCTCAGTAACTTGTGCACAGGGTCAAGCCACATCTTGATTTCAAATTATTTGTGAACAGTCAAATAAAATTTTCCTATGTGAACAAAGTTGGGCCTGACCCCAAACGTTGGATTTCTTTTTTCTATTTATTTACCACCAGGAGCCCCTCTCCAGCTTTGATTTAGGACACTTTCAAGTGCTACCAGAGTAGTTTCAAGTGGAAGAGTTTTGAAAGGGGATTGCAAAAAGAAATACAAGTTAAGTCTGCACCACACACTCCTTTCTAAAGGAGCACCTAACATCAGGACCTGATGGTACCTGGATAAACAAGAGGCAATTTACAGGCTTTTTCTGTCACCAACTCTCACCCTCATTTTGTTTTGAGATTAAATATGTGCCTTCTGGATTTTTTTTTCCCCAACTGATTTTCAAAAAGTGCATCTGCATCCTGAACACCCCACAGTTTTTAGATTTGGACTGGGAGATGAAACTGTCCAGTGACCTCTGAAAGAACCTGGAACAAGAACATTAAGGTTCTTCCAAAGCCTTGTGCTTGCAAGGTAATGACGTTTTTCCCCATAATCTGCAACAGAATGTATGATACACAAATTCAGTTCCTTCATGGAAAATTGCATTCCCCCCTTCCAAAATACTGTGAGTCATGAGAAGATAGTATCAAACCAGCAATTTATTTGGTAGTAAACACCCACATCCTGAACTCTCTGTGATCTCTGCTACATCAGCTCAGCGCTAATTAACACAGTGTAGGAATCCATGGCTACATGGGAGAGAAGCAGCAGGCAGGATAACATACAGGGATACAAGCAACTGAGTATGTTTCAGAGCCATTGCAATTTTGGTGAGGATACCCTGGACTCCAGGCCCCAGGGTGGGGACAGGTCATCCTTCACTTAGTTCTCCTCCTCCCCCCAAAATAGTGCTTGTAGGCCGCAGCGTAGCCATGGCGGAAAGCGTACATTTCACAGGGGTAGTAGTCCTCGCAGAGCTCCCTCTGATACTCCTGGGGTGCCTTACTTCGCTCCCTGATCCTGTAAAGGCAGGAGAGAAGAGGAGTAAGTGCTGTCATCTTAAAGATCTGTCTACAGCCCTTTCCTGTCCCAAAACTCCCCACTTGGATTAAGGCTCCACCATCAGAGTCCATCATCCAGCTACGGAGTTCTTAGCGTGCCAGTTTCTGTGCTTACCACACCCGGGGAGTGACATGACTACAGCAGGAATGTTTTGCTTCCTCAGGCAACCTTTTATTTAGGGGCTAAGTAAGGTGGTGGGGAGAGAGGAATGGCTCCTGCCTCAACTTGAGGAAGGGTCATCCCTTTGCAGCCTTCCCCAGCCTGCTCTCTTCAGCTCTTCTGCTCTTTCCCAAACATATGCATAGAAAAAAGACCTGAAATATCCTGCAAAGGGGTCACCTGGTACTGAGAAGGTTTGCCTTATGCCTCACTAGGAGATGATTTCTGTGCTTCAGTCTTTGCTTTCACAAACCTTGAATAAGGCATGAAATTGGTTATATCTGTATTTTATAAATGAGGCAAGGAGGCCCTCAGATGGCCCTTTGATTTAGAAAAAGCCATGCAAGTTCTGCATGAGATCTGAGGACTAGAAAAAGATCTCAAACTGAGCTTTCTTTTGGACCATCCCACATTCATTCTCTCTCCCTCTGTTGGTGCTTCCTTCAGAAAAATTTATCAGTCTTCTCAGCATGTGACATGTCTCCAGATCAAAGGACCTGCTCTCTGTTATCTGAATTCTTGCTTTTCCTGGGTTAGGGGACTTAAACGGTACCTCACATTAAAAGAAGGAGTGAGGCTTCTCACAAATCACCATGGCTGCCACCCCTGGTAACAGCCCGTCTTGGCAAGGAGGAATCTTTTCCCACTCTCAGTGTCCTGAGGCCATGACATACCTCTCCTGAGTGATGCCTCTTAGTCTTGTGTCAGCCTGTATGAAGTCATTGGCCCTCCGCCTGTTGAGGAAGGGATCTGAAAAGGCAAGGGGTTATTGACTGCCACTTTTTCAATGGCAGATTTCAATAAAAGCTAGCTTTCTCCTCTATACCAGCCTCCTTGTTTGCCCTCCCATGTACAATTAAATCCAGGACCTTTTAATATTCCCTCCTGTCCCCTGGCTGGTCCATGTGCAGGCTCTCTCAGTGCCTAGTGCAGCCTGTACAGCAGTGTCCATGCTGCTCTTGTTCTGGTGTTATTCAAATCAGAGGAATGTTACTGGGATTTTGCTGCCACAGCCCCTCTGATTGGGTGGAGCTTGGCCCAGAAGAGGTTGGCACCAAGCTACACAGACCATGGGATGTCTGAGCACTCAGAAAAACTACAAGAATTGTGAAATTGCGCACAGGAAGGGCCTGAGTAAATCTCTCTGCCTCCAAGGTTAGACAGTCATTGAGAAGTCTGTGTGTCAGTTTTGGACTGAGGGGCCTGAAAGTCCCTTCTGACTTTTTTGAGAAACATCACAGTCCTGTTGCAGAGTTCAGGAGTCTGTGGATGTCATTGATATTGGCTTCCACATGTGCCTTTGTGTTTCTGACTACCTGCTTTGTGAAATTCTTCTTCCAGATGTCCTAATTTCTTTTTAGTTTCAATTCACCTGTTCTCTAACCACTCCAGGATATTGCTTGTTCCAAAGTGAGATTCTCCATTCTTTTCATGCTTTTCCTGTGACACCCTCTCTCCCTCTTCCAGCCAAAGAATCCCTCCTATTCACACACCCTGCCTGCTTCCAAGGTGTTTAGAGTAAGGCTCTCCTTGTACCTGGGGGGAGAATAAATTACGTAAATGGCTTCTACAGTGGCTCTTTCCATGCTCATGCCAGAGTTTTTTGAGCAATGTACTTTTTTAGTGTCAGTTAACCTGGTTTTGGTACACGTAAAAGAGGCCTGAGCTCTGTTCTCAAATTTTGTTTTCCAATTCTCATTATATTCTTTGCAAAATAGTGGTATGAGCTTGTGCCAAAACATGTGAAGTCTTCTTTGAACTCTCTCCCTTTTCATTCTGAAACTCCATCACTCAGTAAATTCAATTTCCCTGGGCTCAGCTGTTCTACCAATTTTATCCCTGGTAGGAGTATGAGTAAATGATCTTAGACATGTCTGTAGCACTCTTCAAATTCAATAAAATAGTAAAGCAGTCTCTTACTGAGATACTCATGGGACTCCATGCTCTCATGGGACTCTGTGGAAAGAAAGAATGAAACATGTATTATGACACTGTATTGATGGGATTCAGTATTTCATATACCACAGGTCAATAGAGCACACACAGAAATCTGAGAAGCCAAGTTTTAAGGCACATGTTTAAAAGGAAGAGAAAGGGATCAGTGGTGTGACCTAGAATTTATATGAGGAGTTTAAAGTGCTCAGGAGTTTAATACAGAGCTACCTGGTAATTTAGTCAGTGCTTCCAGACTCATGCTTGGTCATCCAGCCTGATTCTCCAGCATAGTTCCTCACCTTCTGCCCCTGACACTACAGTGACAGGATACCACTTTGCCTTCAAAGCTTGCAGGTGTTCTTAGAGAATGGATTAGCACAGTGAAATGCACTTGACTCTTGCATGAAGCAGCATCTTAATTCCACCAATATGGAGCTCTTGCCAGAAAAAGGGGATGATATTACAAAAGGAAAAAGGGGAATCTTCCAATTAGCAAGGAATAATTAAGAATTAGCACTCTTATCATAGTTCAGACAACAAAGGGACAAAAAGAGGAGCAGTCTGTGAGGTGAGCTGGAACAGAAAGGAAGGGGCTGAAGCATCCTGGACCGTGAATTCCAATGGCTGGAGACAGGAGCTCTGGATCAGGGCTAGGAGGATCTGACACAAGGGCAGGAAAGCAGGCAAGAGATCAAGTTAAGGGCAAAGACGACACCAAGTTAAATAACAAACATCTGAACAGACCCATAAATGTCTGCAGGTTTGGAGTTTTCATTCTGCCCAGTAATGGAGGTCACCTACCATAGGAAGTGGCAGCCGCCACCAAGACAGCCAGGAGCGCAAGGATGGCGAGAGTGCGCATTGTGCCAGTGCAGGGACCAATCTCTCACTCTGTCTGCCTCCCTGTGTTCTGCTCTCTTCTCACTGAGGGTAGCTGGAGATCCTGGGCTGACTGCAAAATTAGAATGTTTATTATGAAAACAGAGCTAGGAGGGAGCCCATGAAAGAGCCTGGGCAAGGTGACAGCTAACTGGTACACACTCTTCTTGGAGCTATTACAAAACATCCTCTATTAGCAGACTGGATTAGGTTTTGGGAAGGAAGAGGCATGTCCCCCTCATCTCATAGCTCAGGGCTGGGGGACGTAATCCAGAGGCAAACATGTCACTAGCACTCCACACTCATAAAAGCTGGCCTAGGCAAGTGGAAGGAATTTCACAGGCTGCCAGGGGCCCAAAGGCAGAGGTGTGTGTTGATCCCAAATATAAATGTTTGTTTTTCTGATTTTTCCTCTGATCTGCTCTCTGCCCTCACCATACTCTGTCTGGATACAACCAGCCCCAACTCTTCTGTCAGCTTTGCCAATGGAGACACAGAGCATGAGGCTTCAAACATTCCTGTCCCACAGTCCCACTCTCTCCAGCTGGCTTCTGCTGCAATGCCAGCCTTCAGCTATCAGATAAGGAATACAAACCTGCTGCTCCTTTTAATCTTCTACTTTATTGCTTCAGGAGTGACAAGAAGCAGCCTGAAAGATTCACTCTGCTGGTGTGATCCTGATTTTTGCATTGAGATGACAGCAGCGCCCAGAACTCTATCTTTGAAGGCTCTCACTGTGGTGCTGACCCTGGACTCCTCTTGCAGCCCAAAGGACAACATCTTGGTGGAGTCAGAGGCAAACATTTCCCTCTCTGGTCTAGCACTAGCAGTCCATGCCTCAATGGGCACCAAAGTCACATGCCAACATAAGGCTTTTCATCTGGGATGAATCTTCAAGGCCAGCAGTCTCAGGGGGAATTACCTTGCCTTTTAACATCTAAAAGAGCTTGACTGGATCCAATATCATGGGCAGCAGAGATGGACAAAACATCAAGTGTTCCACTCTCCAGCTCTTGGAACAGTAGAAGGCAGTGACAGAGAAAAGGAGTTACAGAGATGGCTATCCCTGCTGGGTGAAAAGGAAAGAGTTTGCTAGAGGCAAGGTAGGGAGGGGGAGTGGGTACCCACTGCCTGCCAGCCCTCCTGCAGTGGCAATGATGGGGCTGGGATCCCACACACTGCCTGGGGATGAACCTAAGACACAGGAACCATTCTTATGTCTGATTCAAGTGTGACTACTGCCTGTTTTGTCTATGTGTATATGCAGGTATCAGGATTTCTCACTGACAGGATGCAAAGTGAATGCACTCTGGGTGCAGACCATTCTCCCCCAACCACTGTGCTGTTGTCACTGCTGTCCCCTTCAGAGGCCAATCCGTGAAGCCGCACTGAAGGTAACACAGCCAGGAACTACAGGGACATTAAGCCAGAGCCTAACACTTAATCAGTGAGGACTGAAATTCATTGGAAAAAGATGACTCTGGGCTTTGCAATTTACTCTTTCAATGTCAAATTCATGACCCTTTCCTAAAGCCTCCTGTCTCAGGAAGAAAAACTGACCGGAGACTTCAACTTCAGACCAAAGAGAAAGAATTGCTCTTCATCCCCATTATCCCACTTCATGTGGAGAGCAGCTCAGTTCTGCACCATCAAGGCCTCCCCATACATATCCATTTCTTGCCTGTTTAGTGCTTAGCCTGAAACAAGGAGGAAAACTTGGGGAAAAGCCATAAGTTTGCTATAGATACAAGGTCAAAGGGGAACTGAGATTTTGCTGCTGCTGCTCTGTGCCCTACCACTCCAGTCTCTTTAAGGAAATTCTCTGCTCTGGGATCCTTTTCATTTCTTGCAAGTTTTGGACTTATTGTTGAATGTGGATTTTATAGGTTTCCCAAATGTCTTGTACAGTAGCTGCTAAGAAAGGAAAACATGAGGGAGAGGCTGGAGGACAGACCCCAGTGGGAAAGCAGTGGGGCACAGAGAGGAAGATGCTGGGTGTACTTTGGAAAGAAAGTGAGGCTGCCCAGTGGGAAACTCCAATACACTTTCGAGCCAAACCCTCTTTATTTGTCTTCACTCAGGGCAGAGCTTTCTGCTCCCTAGAAGACTCTGCTCCCATTTCAGAGGACTCTGATCTCTGAATGCCTGGAGCATACCCTGCCACCAACCACAGGACAACAGCCACAAACACCACTTTAACCCAAATATTTCATTTTTCACCACAGAAGCAATACATTTTTCAAGGGATGAATGAACATGCCAGCTATACAGCCCTATTCCAACTAATCTCCTTCGGGGAATTCTTCCTCTTACAAAAGTACTCCTTTCTGCTTCCCCTGCACTCCATACTTTCCCAGCACACATCTTCCCTACTCAAGGACAGTGGGCTGCCCTGGGGGTAACATACCATACAGCACAGTGAGCCCAGTCCCTCTGCTTTCTTTCAGCATCCACTGGTTAGAAACGCAGAAAGGAGCTAAAACAAATCTGCACATGCCAGAGAAATCTCTGTAGACTCACAAATAAAGGAAGAATCAGAAAAGCAGCCCTGATGTGTCTGCTGCTGGACTGGAAAATCACAGCACTATACACGCTGTAGCAAACACTCCTAACATTTTACAGCGGTGAAGCAGCAGCAAGGCAATGATAATAAGCAGCTGTCCAGGAAAAGCAAGGCAGTCCCTGAATACTCACTAAGCTGTTGCTTCCCTGCCAGTCTGCAGCTCTTGTCTCAGGGGGCAGCTCTCCTGGCGTCTTGGACCCTGGACCGAAGAAGAGGAACCTTTTATTCATTAGCATCGATCAGTGACTCCTCCCCTCTCCCACTCCTGATCCACCCCCAGGCTGCCATCAGAACCACCTTCTGCCCACAGCCGGGAAGCCAGCGACATCAAAGAGCTGAGCCAAAAGAGAGCGAGCCAGAGCACACACCAGCGTCTAGAGGGGACACAGCCACATCCAGGTTGCCTTTCTGTGCCTGGGAGCAGTGAGTGGACAGAGATGCGAGTACAAGCTCCAGTCTCCTTCTCTGTTGCAAGAACCCCCTCGCCTTTCACCCCTCCTTTTCTGGCTGTGCTCTATCTCAAGCTACAATGCTAGCCTGGGCACCTGTTCTTCCACAGGGAACAGTAGGCCAGGAGCCTTCTCCCCTCTCGTTCCATGCTGCTTTTACAACTGATCCCCCTCTTAATGACAGGCTAATATCAGACTGAAAGCTCTGAAACCCCCAAAAGTGGCAGACACTACCTATAAACTCAAATCCCTAAGGTGCACCCTCTGCTCACATCGGACTCATGGCAGTGCTGGGCAGCCCAGGACATGTGACTGCTGCACTGGGCTTTGGGCTTCTGGCCCAAAATGAAAATGATAGCATATCCATGGAGATAAGTAACCACCACTGTTTGGGCAGAGAACAGTGAGGATCTCCTGTCCAAGGGTTTTATCTTTAGCTCCTACAGTGCTCTGTGAGTTTGGGGAAGATTGAGACTTCACTTTGGCAACAAGGTACCATGTCCTTGTACAGGCAGCTGTTGGTCCTTAGAGGCTGAGAACAGCAATCTTGAACTGTCCTCAAGGCAAAGGGCACATGATCAGGAACCATCTTTGAAAAGCAGTGCAAGCATGAGGGCATTTCTTGCCCTTGTCGACCACCCTTCAGGGTCATCTAAGTTTTCAACCCGTATGGCGTGCTGAACCCTGAAAGAAATCAGGACTCAGAAGATCTGGTCACCCTCATCTATGTAGATACTGGTAAGTCATTGGGCCCAGTGCCAACTGGCAAACTCTTAGTTAAGTAGAAGAAAATGGGCATTAAAACCAAAACGGCAAGATAGTAAGAAATCAGACAAATGGGGCAAAAGCTTAAGCAGTGGAAAGGAGAAATTATGAGGAATTGCCAACTGAATTTCTCTTGGGACTAGTTTTACTTCACTTCTCTTAATGACTGGGTTTAAAAATGAACATTTGTTGAGGAATTTTGTCAATAACACAAAGCAAGAAAGCAACAGCAGTGAAAAGGAAGTCTGAGAGCTCATACAGGATGGAAAGGATGACCTTTAAATCTTCATTAACAGGAACAGAATAATATGCAATAGGGCAAAGGCAAGGTCTGCCATCGGGATTAGCAGTAAGAATCCTACTGTAAATGAAAAGCTTTTAAGCTAGAAGTAAATGGGGAACAAAAGGAAGAACTATGAACCAACAATCATAAAGGCAAGGACAGAACACTGATTCTGAGATGTTTACTGAGAATGTACAGCAGACATGGGCCTCTGTCAATGCCACTGGATAAGTTACTTGGGAGACCTCAGCAGGATTCCTCTGCATGGCCCAGCTCACCCCCTTCATGGAATAATTCTGGTGGGAAGTGCTATAGATGAAGAGTAAAATATGATTTGCACTCACACCCAAAATGACAGACCTTTTCACCATAGCCTGTGGGAGTTGCTAACCCTCTCCATCCCTGCATTGACTTCAAGGCTTTTCCAGCAGGACAGTGGACTAGCAAGTCCAAGTTTTGTTTCCAGTACCCGCCAGGGGCTGTTTGACAGTCCACAGCTCTCATGATTAGAAGTCCCATTTCCAGCCTTTGCCTTTAAAGCCATGCTCCACATCTATGTCTCCCTCATTGAGTGCCCAGCTCATGCCAGGAAGGCTTCAGCAGAGCTGCTGAGACTCCAGTGAGGGGATGAACCCTGTCAGCTCTGCAACAGAGCAGGGTTTCCAAACCCAGGTTGCCCAGAGTATCAAGTTACTGGACTTATCAATCTGGACAGTCCTTTCCAAATTTGCTTCTGTGTTTCAGGATGTAAGTTAGTCAGCCACCACATGGTCTATGGCTTACGAAGAGATTTCTCAACTTGATAAACAAGTGCTTCTTAGAACAACTAGTTCTACAGCACATGAGAAAACAAGACTTTATTTTTACTTTTCCATTTAGTCCTAAGTAATACCTAGGAACTGATCCAAGAAGCAAGAATAATTGAGCCACTAAGTAAGAGTGTTTGAGTATCCACAATATAATTAAAGTCAACAACCTCATGGAATAAATCGTGCTGAAAACTAGCATGCTGACACTAAGCTTTAGAAAGGGAGATGTTTTTTAAACACAGAAGCTAGTCAAAAGACTATGAAATAAAAATAAACAGAACACATTTCAGATATTTAAAGAACTTGATATACATATCTGAAAGTGTGTTAGCTCTGGCAGCAAACTCACTCAGCTACTCAAAATTAACACTAAAACTAGTTCAAATGCTAGTCAAACCTGGTGGAAAAAACATTTCAAAACTAGATTTAAAAATTTCTGAAGATTAAAAGAAGGGGGGAGCACATAAACAGGAAAATCTAGTTTCATATCAATCAAACAGTTTTTTTCAAAATAGCTGCAATGACTAATTTCCAATTCCATGATGGAATGGGGAAAAAAGAGTAAGTTCATTACAAGTAAGTGATGGGGTTTTTTTCTTCAAAAATATTTAAACATGTATCTGAAATCTGTCTTGACCTTTCCCCTGTGGAAAATTTTGCCCCCAGCATTACAACTTTCTGCAAAAATAAAAGTTTCCAGTGTGAAAATACATACTGGTTCTAACAATGTGGATCTGTGTGTAGTCTTAGGACTGTTGTAAAAACCACTGTCTGAAGCTCACAGATAGTGTCAGTCTGCTGTGGGTGGGAAGGTTCCCATACCATCTTACAGCTCTTTTCTCTTATGCTTCCTCCAATATTTTGGGCAGTTTAGAAGCTTCCCTTTCCATATTACATAACTGCCAGCAACTTTCTCCTGCCCCTGTATGTGGAGTACACCTGCATGTCCAACCTGAAGGGTGCCACTCTGGGCTCTGGGACAAATGGTTGCTCAGTATCCCAGGGCTAAGGAGCAGGACTGAAAATAAACACCATTAAAAGGCCCAGATCCTTCTTCCCTGAACAAATTCAGAGGGTGAGAGGATAATTCTTCTTCAACTCACTCTGACTTACAGAATTCAGGCCTGTCTCTACATTAATGGTGACCATAAGGAGAAGTTTATAGTTGGTGAGCTGTGGGGAGAGGTTGNTGGTTGGTTGGTTGGTTGGTTGGTTGGTTGGTAAACTGGGGAGGCTTTTAGCACTGCATTATGTTAGTGGTGGCAAAATTAAATTTCATTTACTCTACTGAGATTCAGAGATTAGTGTCCAGACACAACCTCTATGCAGCTGTGATAGTTTTGAGTAACCTCAAAGTTACTCCCTGTAATCCATCAAGCTTCAAAACAAAGCCCAGTGTCCTAGAAAAATCTCAGTCTGGCTATGAATATGGGAGCATTTGGAGTCAGCAGCACAGCCTAATGGGAGCTCACTGCTCTCCAGTTCTGCTTGTTGGAAAAAAGTGAACCTGGCTTAAGCCTTCAACTCCAAAGCTCAGCACACTCTGTGGGATATCACTGAGTTACCTCAAAGACTGACTATCTCTGTTTGGCCAGGACTTGCCAGAACAGCTGTGCTTGGCTGGTAATAGGAAGTTCATGAGCAGAGAAGACTAAAATTTTACAGAAGTCAGACCAAGGTTATTCAGTTCACTGAATAAAGCAACCAAAACATTTCAGGGCTAAGAGCTAACTCTGTTGCTTCCTTTGGCTTCACCCCCACCCACCCACACATGTCCACATACACTGATCAGCATATTTCTCTTTCAGTCCAGGAAAGAAGGAAGAGATAGGATAATATTAATATTACTTGGATGTTGAAAAAATTGGCAGAGGCTCTTGTGTAGAGATTAAATAACCCATATAAGAAACTTACATTTCTTGCAATTAAAAAATCCTATGAAAAACAGGGCAAGCAAAATGTTCAAACTTGTCTATATAAACAGAGCATGCTTCTGGGTTGCACTCTTATGGGAAAAGGGAACAGAAATCTCTCTTCTTTTTCCACACCCATCCCCCTTGCTTCACCACATGAACACAAAAATGTCCTGACCTAATAATTCCTTGGGATCAGATGAGATTTACCCGCCTTATTTCCTGTACAGACATGGGAAGAGATAAGAAAGCAGCTGTGGTTTCACTCTTTTCATCCATCTGGTAAAAAAAATAACAATAATGCTTATTTTTTTTTTTTAACAACATACTTAGGATAGTATCTTAGATCCCAAATCTGCCAGCCCTTGTGAAGCCAAGATTGGATTGAAACGTTTATGTACTGTCTGTCTTGAATGCAGGAGGCCACTGAAGCATTTACAAGCATCCCTGTAGGATTATATCCATTTCTTTGTTCTATCTCAGTTCAGTATCTAAAGGATCATAAATGTTGTCTTTAGTAAGCAAAAAATTTTTCTGTGGCACATCAAGCCCCTGGTCTTGGCCTCGGTTGTTAATGTCAGATAGAGTACAAAGGAATGCTAGGGAGTGGAGGGAAATACACAATACACAGCTAATTGTGAAATGCTGTTTGTGGCAACAAGAAATACATTCTTATTTATTGGAGCATGAACTCTGATTACTCTTATCTTCTTGTGCATAACTACAAATTATATTAATGTTCCTAATGTCACGTGATAGTCAAATCAGTTGACTTGTTGACCTTCCTTAATATTAATTTCACAGTGTTTATATGCTTTTTGGATACATATTTATTTTATTTGTATTAAACTTGGCAAGAGATTATTTTTATTAAGAAATGTTGTGTTAACATAAAGCAGGAAAGAATTTTAAAAGGAGAAGGAAAGATAAAAGGAATTCAATAAACGTTTGGACAATGTTCTCAGGCCTAGAGTGTGATTCCTGGGATTTTCTGCTCAGGACCATGAGCTGAACTCAGTGATCCAGATGGGTCCCTACTGACTCAGTATATTCAATGATTCTGTGATAAATTAGATCTTTTAAGTTAGTTTTTCCTTCTTCCTAAAATGGCACTGGACTCCAAAACCCACCACGCTTCAAGAGGTGTCTTTGTCATTAGTGGTCCCAATTTTCTTCAAATTATAAAAGAAACAATAAAATAATAGAAATGGAGAACAAAGAAGAGGTCTGGGTGTGGAAGCACTGGGAAGAAAGGCATAGGAAAGGCCACAAGAGCAGCCCATATTGATGGAAGCTGGATTAGCAGGTCATTAAGATCCCAGCATATTGACACAGTTCCTCTGGATATCCAAACTGGGGGAAAAAACAAATCACAGTTTAAAACCAGGTAAGTCCTAAAACAAGAGGCAGAGTACACCTAAAACTTAATAAAAGAAAAAGAAATTAGATGTTTGGAGATGATGGTGCTTAGATAAAGAACAAGATTGAGCTCTAAGATACCTAGATGAGATAAAGGAGGATGAGTTCTAATGATACTCAGAGGTGGGAAAGGATGGAGGCAAAAAAGACAACAGTTACTGCCAAGTCCTGCAGGATGCAAGAGATGCATCTAAAATGAGCATATGGGGGCCAAACTAAGAGAAACACCGAAGACATAACAAGAACTCCAGAGCCCATGAATTAAATCTTCTTTGTGATTGCAAGAAAATGGAATAGCATGAACAAAAGCCTCCTGGTGCCTATGAATATGTGGTTATGAGGGTGTTAGTCTGAGAGAGTGAAATCAGTGTGGTTTGAAATAAAATAACCTTTGCTTTATGTAGTGTCTTGTGTTGCCCTCTGTTACTTCAATATTGCAACAATAATCTCTCCAAAATGAAGTATCAGAAGGCAGTATAAAGACCACTTATGATGTCCTCAGTATGGAAAACTCTTTATCCAAACCCATCTCAAGTTGTTCTGCAGCTTTGGAAGTCATCTGCTTGGTAATAAGTTTCTTTCAGAGCTCTTTCCATTTTGTCTCATGATCCTTTTAGCTAGGCACTGGGAGGAAAACCAGGACAGGTGTACAAGAAAAAGAGCAAGACTCCAGTGCTGCAGGCATGAGGCGACAGTTTTGGATTCAACATTCCCCCTCATCTGCTCAGAAAAAGCTGACTGGGATTTCCTCTGCTGAAATTTTCTGTCTCATTTTTTCTACCTACATAAGATAAGATATTAAAATATATATCAGATATATCAGATATATCAGATGTAATCTGATTAAGATTCAATACAGATGTCAAAAATCACATAAGAACACGCATATGACTTACAACATGTATCAGTCGTAGAAGTTGCATTCTACTATTTTCCACAGCAGAATCTTCCTTTAAAGACTTTTGCCAACAAAGACACTTTTGTCCTTCCTGGTCTTTAACCAATGTTTTTTTCACCTCTGTTCCAGTAATAGAATCTGCTTACAATACTTCCTGGCACCAACTGGATTATATTATTTGGGATTTCTTTTCACTGTCTCCCACCTACAGCCATGGCTTCACTGGAAAATATTACTGTACATTGATCAGGAAAATACACTGCATGAGTCATATATTGGGTACACAAGGAGTTACAACCATGCTGGCTGGCTAAGCCTAAGATTAGTGACAATGTTGTTTACTACCATACATTTTCATACAGCAGACATTGAATAAGAATCTCTGCTGTGCATATATTATATACCAAACATCTATACAGGTCTGTAGAACACACCTTCCCCCATGTTACTTGGCCAAGCATCTGTCTTCATCTTCTACCACCATCTACCACTTCATCTCTTTGAGGCAGGTGATTGTCTTGATGGTCATTTCACTAGTGAACTGGAGGAGAAACCAATGAACCTACTGGAGAGTCCATTAAATAAAATAGCAATACTACACAATAAATAAGACATACTATCTCCTAGAAAGACCCTTGTCTATTTTGAGACCTGAGTGTATATCTGAAATGAATAGTAATGACTGCAGTCAGGACAGACATTTAATTAGAGTTGCCCAGGGATCTCATTAGGATTAAGGTCCTGTTTGTGCCAAGTGCTGCACAAGCTGCAGGAGGGAGAGATGTGTGATTATGTGCCTGTCCTCAGCCCTCCACAGGAGAAGAGGTCTGGCAGGAGCACCTCCCTCAGCCAGGGGCCCTCTTATCACTGCCTGGCCTTCCCAACCATGGGGCTTGGTGATGACAAATGATGCACAGGCATCCCAAGTTCACTCTCTGTTTCAGCCCCTGGAGCTCCTCTGCGTTGTCTGATCTCTCTGGGCTCTCTGTGCTATCACTCCAACAAAGATCTGTTACTGCCTTAATCCTCTATTGCAGCACTGGATAGCTAAATAGAAATCTCTGTCATTACCTTATCTGGGAATATCTTGAGTAAGTAAGAACATAAGAAAATAATTTATCACACTGAGTTTGCACTTCCAGAAAGGGACACCATCAGTAAAGCAGCAGCAGGAGTGCTGTGAGGAGCTCTGTACTGCTGCTGAAGAGAGATCTGCAAGGCTGGCATGACAGCTGAGGGCCTGGCTTTAGCTCCTTCTGTCGTGCCTGACAGAAAGCACCTGAAATCTCAGATCAGGTTTCTGCCTCCTCCCTTCAAAACTTAGCACTGAGGCACAAAGTTTACCTTAAGCTGCTCCTGAGAGAAAGATTCCCAATGTCTTTCTGCTGAAGCTTTTTCCTGCCTATCCCTGCCTGCCTGGGGCTGTCCTTCATTCTGCCAAATTGTGTGAGCTCCCTGAAAAGCTACTGGGCTCCAGGAGTGTCCCTCATCCTTGTTTTTGGTGGGAGCTTTTGCTGCCTTTGTCAGTGATGTGGGGAATGGGTTCCCTGGGATTTCTCTAAGTGGGTGGTGGAGCTTGGGGAGAAGCAGAGGAGGATGGTGCTTGTCCAAAAACAGAGTCCCCTCCCACACATGCTGCCCATCTGTGACATCTCTGTCTGTCACAGAGAAATTCAGAGACAGATTTAATATATCAAACATAAATAAAGCAGCGCCAAGTCTTTGGCTGATTGTCATGGCTAGAAATAGAAGCCAACTACTTCAGGAGCTTTGGGTTTGCATGCTTGATGGATTCCCAGCATAAGGACAGACATTCAGATAAACCCAGCCCAAAGTGAAGTAAACAATCCTGCATGAATTTCCAAGAAGGTGGCACTAAAGTGAGTCAGAGAACATCAGTGCCATTGAGGGCAATGGACAAGGAGCAAGGAGCAGCTCCCAGGCAGCTCGTTCTGGGGGACTGAGGATCCCAGCAAGGATGTGAGGGCATGTTACAAGCAAGACTACAGTACCCCTGACATGAAAAAGCTAATCATGCAGTTTTGGGACTTTCCACTTCTGCCCAACACATAGTCTTACAAAACCAGTAGCACCATAATGCTTTAGGGACCACTGCCCTACTGTCAGGTGTGTCTGGTTATTTTAAAGTGTAGGGACAGGTCAAGCAGACACACAGATCACCTCATTTCCATAGAAATAGCCAAAGAAATAATCCCACCCTATTTTTAAAATGCTGGTAAAGCAGTTTATTGAGTTTGAAATGTTCTGGATGCAATTATCCTTATTGTTAAAAGAAGAAGGGTTTTATTGTCCTAAATCACAAAGCCAGATTTGCCAAGAAGGAGTCCAGTGAAATACCACTCTCAGGACTCAGAGACCAAACAGAAACCTTCAAACAAGGCCCCCTGTGCTAATCCATTTGCTTGTGTGGCTTAAGTCTTTCTTCATCACCACTGTGATAGAGGGTGCCTGGTGGGTTCTCTCTGTTCTCCTTTTGCATAGGATGTTTGTTCTTTTTAAAAGGGAGTGCCTGGAGCACAAGTGATAAGGCAGGCGCTTTTCCCTGGGAGCAGCAGTGTTATTCTTGAGGCAGAGCTGCCTCTAGGGCATGGGTATGGGCAAAAAAAGAAATTAAATCATACCAGGGTCAGAGTACCCATCACTCACACAGAAACAGGGAGCCAGTAGGGAAGAGGAGGGTGCAGTGGGAGCCAGCCCTATCCTGGGGACTGAGAGGGAACTTGTGGAGTGCCTTGTACTCTCAAGTCTCCGTGCTGCTTGCAGATAGCAAGGCAGAAAGAAGAGACCCTGGTTTGGGATCCTGAGAACAACCTTAACAGGTGATTCTCAGGTCACCCTGCTCCTGCCTGCTGCTCAGGGGGAGCAGTGCATCTCTCCAGAGTGGTTTGTGTCTCTGTGGCAGTGAGCAACCCGGTCACAGCAGACACCAAAGATGTGCTGCTCCCATGCTAGAGACCTGCAGGATGGAAGCACCTGAAAGACCCATTAACCATGGCAGCATCCAGACTCCTGGATGAAAGAACAGGTCTGTGAAAAGAAGATTGATGAACATTTAAAGATAATTTCATAAAAGCATTACTACCTCAGTTATAGCATGAGAAACTGCCTTTCACTTTAACAATGCCTTCCTTTCTGCTACTCTCTTGCCATGACTAAAATGTACCAAACAAGAGCTCATTCACATTTTCTTCTCACCCGCCACTTGTACTTCTTGATTATGCCAATATACCTTCTTAATATCTTTGTAATAAAATATTTAAATGCAATAATATTCAAATATTTTCTAATTATGCAAACTAATATTAAAATATTGATGACACAAATATGTCTTCTTATTATCTGCTTAACATAATATTATCTCTACTGCTAGTATCTCAACAGAGCAAAAAACCTGAAAATGTTGCTACGAGATGGGGTCTGAAATCCAGGATGCTCAGGGATCCAAGAAAGCCTGGCAGCAGCTTGGAGAAAGCAGTGCAGCAAGGCAGCACATTCACCATCAGACCCCAAAGGAATAAGGCAGTTCATCCAGGAGGAAAGGTCTCGCTGGCAAGGAGTAAGAGATGGAGGGAAAACAACGATCCAGATCTGTTCAGCTTCAGCTGTGCAAAACAAGCAACCAAATAGGACAGCCTTTTACCCATGGTGGAATATTGCCATTTCATCTTAAGCAAATAGCCATTGGGTAAAACAGGGAGAAGGAAGATGAAGAGAAAGTGTGGTCATATGGCTCACATTCAGGAGATCTGCATGCAGAAGGTCTGGGCTCTGTCTTCAGCTCTGCCTACAGGCTTCATCAACAGCCTGGGGTAAGTTACTGTCTGTCTTTTCTGCTTCTCAGCCAAAGAACAGAAAAAATTGGCCAAGGAAAGTAAAGTCTTGATTGCAATGGGAAGTCATGATATATCCAGGATCAACACCCACACTGAAGTCCAAGATGCCAAAGAATACTCTGAACACAACAGATTTATATTGAAAATATTGCCTCTGTATTTTAAGATGCAATATTTCGGGCATACAGCCCCCTATAATTTAGTGGAGAAGAAAACAGTTGAGCATTTTTTCTTGAGGTGATTATTCTAGTCCTTCTAGCAATTAACAGAGCAAAAAAACAGGAGAACTGCAAGTTCCCATCCTGCTCTTCTGATAGCTGATTAGAATACCCAGGGACCTGACATTTGTCTGCAGTTGCCCACACAAATAAAGGAACTGGAATTGGACTGCACCCATGCTATGTCTTCTGGCACCTATGGAAGTAATGATGTGCTGTACTAAGCTGGACCGAGAAAGTTACAGATAGCAATACCACCAATGCCTCATCTGCTATGTAAAAGGCAAGAAATAATGCTGGTGATGTAGACATACAAAACAGATTAAATGGGTGGAATAGAATTACACTAATCCCTGACAAGATGAAGAAATGTGGGCTCTGGCCTAGGAAGACAGGAAGGTGGGAGACATGAAGAATGTGTAATACCCATAACACAGGGGTAGGGAGAAACCTGGAGTGCTCACACAGCCCATGTGTTCAGGCTGGAGTCTGGGTGGGGCTGGCATTTCAAACTCTATGTGGACACCATGTGGGGTTCTCCAGGGGCTGTTGTGATCCATGGATATGCAATGGCTTGAGCCCTGGTGAATGTGGGGAGGAGGACACAGCGCTGTTTGTAGCTGTGATACAGAGGGCAGCTCTGCATAGCTGCCATTCATGGAGGCCTGGCACAGGCAGTTATCCATGGGCCTATTCTCTAACCTGGACAAAATTGCTGCTTTACAGATCATGCAACTAGCCTGCCTGCCTGTCTGGATTTGCAGGTACTTTAGCAGAGAAGGGAGAAATTCAAATGAGAGAACAAGTATGCTCTTATTCAATGAGCATCTTGTGGTTTTGCAGAGGAATATTTGAACATATTCCTCTGAAGTTTCCTTAGTGACTAAGCCAAAATGGGTCAAAGAGGTATTTGATTCACAGCCTTAGAAAAAACACTTCTGTGTTCTCTTCTCCACCATTATCAGTTCTCTGTGGTATCCATTCAGAACCTTCCCTCACTGACCCTTACCTGTTGCTGGCTACATCACTCCTTGGGCAAGTCCTCTCCTCTCAAAACAACTTTTGGCTCTTCCTTGTCCTCCTCTTTCACAGTCCTGCAAACCACTGTCCCAGTTGTATCCTTCAGACAATATTTCCTCCTCCTATGTCAACTCTCCCCATGTCTTTGCCAGCCTGTGGGCTGCCATTTGTGGTACTGAGAGGAAGCCGTCCCGTGTGGAGGTGATTAAGAGTGGCTAAGTCCTGTGATCTGTCCACCAGCAAGAGAGAGTTTGTTCCTAATATTTCTGTCCAAATTTATTGGTTTAGCTTCCTTCCAGATGAACTCCCCTTGGCCCCTCAGCACAAGAGAGACATGGAGTTCCTGGAGCCAGCCCAGCAGAGGACAACAAGGATGATGGAGGGACTGGAGCATAACTCTTATGAGGAAAGGCTGAGGGAGCAGGGCCTGTTCAGGCTTGAGAAGAGATGACTGAAAGAGGACCTCATCAGTGTTAGTACTCTGAAAGGGATGTGTCAAGAGGAGGGATTCAGGCTCTTTTCACTGGTGCCAAGCAACAGTTCAAGAGGCAATGGGCAGAAACTGATACACAGGAAGTTTTATCTGAATATAAGGAAGAACTTTTTTATGGTACAGGTGACTGAGCACAGGAGCAGATTGCCCACAGAGGTTGTGGAGTCTCCCTCACTGGAGATATTCAAGAACCATGTGGACACAATCCTGTGCCATGTGCTCTGGGATGGCCCTGCTTGAGCAGGGAGCTTGGACCAGATGACCTCACTGTGGTCCCTTCCAACCTGACCCATTCTGTGATTCTATGAACAGAGGTGTCAGACAGCCGTGCCCTTCATCCATTTATCATAAGGAGGACAATGGTTCCTACCATATGTTGTTCTAAATCATTACTATCTCCTCCCTGTCCTGGGAACTCAGGCCCAGCTCAGTGCTGGACATCTGTGCATGAGATGGGATCTGGCTCAGGCTCCGTAAAAGTTCATCCTGTGACAGCTATTCTGGGAAATATCTGAGAGATTAAAAAATAAATTATTCAAAGCTGGCACTGCACTCACATGCAGTGTCTGCTCCTCTTCTTCAGGATAGATGCAAAGGTTTTCAGTCCTTCTGCAGTCAGATTCTCTGCAGCTCAGCAGCCCCCCACAGCCAGAGCCATAACTCTGTGTGCAGTGGGACTGAAGTGACAAAGCTGAGGCACAGATTTTCATATGCAAAGTCTTGGTTCAACCTGCAGCAGAAGGGGGCTAGCTCACCACTAAGCAACACTTCATTGTTTAATGTCACACACAACGGTTCAGGGGAATAAAATTAAAAAATGATAGACCCCTTGCCAAACCTCCAGGTCTCTGTAACATTCTGCTTCTGGAGATGTTCAAATCCTTTCTCACCAAAGATGGAGATGAAATTGCATCTTACATAACACAACCCGATTCTCTCTTCCCTGGGGTAAAGACAGCAGCTCTGACAAGCCTCTGCAGCCTCACTTTCCTGTTAGGCAAATTGAACTTTCATCTTAGATATTTTGGATGTCCTTTGAGTTCAGATGCCACTGCAGAGCAGGGGTTCTCATACCACAGTACGTCCGCAATGCTGAGGTGAAAGGGAACCCCTCCATCCTGCCCTCTGTCAATTTGCATCTAGCACTTTCTCCATTTGCAAACCAAACCAGCCTCCCCAGACAGCTCAAAACATCTGGGCCACGCACATCACAAGCTCAGGTCAGAGATGACACAAGGGGGTCGCAAGACCCAAAAATAATGCAAACAAGAGATTGACCCATGCACATGAATCTGCCTCTGGTTTCTACCTCAAATGCCCTAATCACAGGGGCTAAGCCCACCAAAGCTGCACTGCAGAAGCCTTTGAGCACAGGGATCTAGGCAGACCCCCTTATTCCACTGCCACCACACCTGTGCACAGGGCATCCTGTGTGCAGCACCCCAGGGCTGTCTGTGCTAAGTCCTGCAAAGTACTGCAGAACAGCTGGAGGAGTAGGCTTTTCCTGCTTGTGGCTCCCAAGTTTGTTGGTTAGATGCAGAGCTCTGTAAGGTGCAGAGGGAACTAAACTCCCCAGTGTACATAAGCTCCTGAAAAGTTATCCCTATAATTAGCTGTGTACACAGCAAGCACAGTCACTGGGGACACTGCTTTTACTCTCAGGCTTGTTTGCAGAACCAGAACTTCATTCATGTCCTATTTTGTTTCCCTGCAGCACTAAGAAAGAGTCACGTTGCTGTGTCCAATTTCTGCTGCTGGCCAAGACACAGACTTCAGGTACTCGTGCAGCAGGTCAGGGCCCCCACATTCTTTGGTCTGGACCACAGACAGATGTGCATGACACTGGAAACACCTACAATACAAAGACTCCTCACTGATGCCTCCCCAGAAGACCTTCCCGCTCTACCATAATGCAGAGAAAGGAATAAACTCTTCCTAGGGAGGGTTTAGGGAGGAGCAAGCTACTGCTGTAAAAAGGAGCTGTTTTCCAGCTGAGGGAAAGTGAGCAGGGCTCTTGGCAGGAGATACAGCCCTGCACGTTCTAGGGCTGGCATAAAACCAGGAGTTCAAAACCATCATACAACAGTGACATGAGGATTCTGGAAGGCAGGTGTGAGTTTGCACTGCCTGGGCTCTGGGCCACTGGGAGGTGAGCCATCTCTCATCCTCAAAGCTGTTGTGTGACAGGGTCTAGGATGGGACCCTCTGGCTCCCCCGTGTTTCAGAGGGGCTGATCCCTGTGCTCACACATTCACACAGATCAACATCAAAGTTGCTTCATTCACAAGTCATTCCAGTTCATTGCTGCAATCTCTGCCCATACCCAGGGCAAAAGCAGCAAGGTATTCTGACACCTTAGACCCTTCCCCTCTCTCTGGGGCACAGCCTTCAGCTCTTAGCATCTATACTGTATTTCTATAGTCTTTTTTCAATGCACAAAAGCCACAGGGGCATGAAGTGGAATTCAGGCATATATTTTTGTATTTTACCCCTGTATAGACACTCATTCAAGAGGTCATCTGGTGCAGACAGTTCTCTTCCCTGGCCATGCAGATGGTGAGAGCATGCCTTGCTCTGATCCACAACAGCCTCTCCTGGGTAAGATCACTGACTGCAACATCTTAGGCTCATTCATTTTTGCTGCACCATCTCAGACCTAGTGCTGTTCTGATCCCCAGCTTCACAGGTATCTCCTATCCTGGTGAAAATATCTATTGACAATGGGTCTATTTCCATAGAGAATGATTCTTAGCAACCAACCTGACTGGTTAGGCTTTGCATTGGTTAAACTCAGAGAAAGGAGGTTTTTTTAGCTTATTCACTCATAAATAGAGACTTTGTCTTTAAGCGAAAGACAAGGGGACTGGAAAATAACATTTGCATAAAAATTCAGGACATTCACTTACTGCTTTATTTAGTAAAATAAATGGAAAATTTCATGTGATATCAAGAAACAAATCTGTTTGTAGTATCAGGAAAGGCTGACAGTGGATCCCAGCATGGCACCAAAACCCAAAAGAATGATGGAAACAGATCCCTGGGAGCTACTAGCTTTACCTCTGATATTGTCATTTCACTATGTCACCCTTTGCTCCAACAGAATGGCACAGAAAGACATATTATAGGGCAATACCAGAGGTTCTGAAGTACTGAAAAAAGAGCTCTGGAGCCAACAAATGAGAAGAGAGAAGAGATTCCTGGAGAGGACAGACAGCATGTATGTACATAGAATGATGATGGGAATCCATGACTGACTTGGCTCAGGAATTGCTGAGCTGTAGGGCAGAGTGAACTCTTCATACACCAGAAACAGACTCCAGCTGCAGTCATCCTCTTGGCTGAGAAAGAATCAGAGTTCTTCATTGAGGGGCTTCTCCTCGGATTTGTCTTCTTTCTAAAACACATTAGAAGCATGAAACCAGTTTTGACATTACTTGGTTTCTCAACATAGGGATAAAGAAAACAAAATAACTCAAATGCCTCCCTCTGCTGTCTATGCCAATGCCCTATCTCATTTCTGTCACACAACACAAAGACCCTGTGAGGATGAATTTTGACAGAGAGAGAACTTTTAACACTGCATGAACATGAAGATTTAATTGTGTCTCTCCCAGCAGAGACCACTGGTAGAGTACTAAGGCCCTATCTGTACACTCTGTTCTGTAGTCTTCCTGATAGATTTAATTCCTACCCATGCCACTGGTCTCTCTGACCTGCTCTCATATGCTGCCATCCACCACCTCCCTTCTCAGCATCCAAAAGCACCCCTCACTTTGTCTCCCTGATTGCTGTTCCAAAAAGATAGATGCTTCACAGAACCCTTCATACAGCTCCAGAGATCAGTGAATTCTTCTTGCTGTAGCCTAGAAGGCAGAGGTCAATGAAGAAAGAGGCTCTGCAAAGACATCCATCTCTGCTCTGCCCTAAATCTAATCTTTCTCTGATATTCAGGTGGAAATGTACATGGAAGAGAAAGTGACAGGGATGGGGAGGAGTTCAAGGAACTGAAGTCATCTTCTTCAAGAGCCTGGTAAAAAACAGCATCAGGACTCCCTTTACCTTTGGCATTCTTTGTAGGAAACGATTACAGAAGTCCTGTACACGCTCAATGGAGATGTCATCCACAGTCACCACTTCATGCTCATCGTCTGGTGTGTGGAATATTGCCAGAGCTGGCAGCTGGGACTTCTTCAGCTGGAAGTATGACAATACTCGTTCATTGCTCTTCAAATTGCTGTCTAACAGGATAAAGAGAATCTGTGATGGAAATAGGAAAAAAAGTGAGAAAAACAGAAGCTGAGACAGAGAACAGATACCCAAACAGTGATCATATGAAGATTAATAGTGATATTTTTATAAAGAGTTTGAGAAAACCATCCATACTTTGTTAGCACAATGCTTTCTTTGGCCACTGTCTATTCCAACCACGCAGTACATTTGTCTGTATTTTATCAAGTCCAGACAAAATGTCTTCTTTCACCTTCTTTAAAAATATATCTACAGAATGACAGGAAGGCAGTCTCCACTTCTATTCTCTTAATAGATAAGGAAACAAGATCTCTTTTATCTTAATAGCACATGTCAAAGAAGCTGAATCCTTTACTTGCATGTTATTTGGATAAGATGCTCACATCCTTGTAAGACCCAGTGTAAAAAGGGGTTTTGGTGTGGGAAGAATCAAATTTAATTGCAAGAACGTGGGAATGAAGTACAGGGCATCAGGAGCCTGCAAGGATAAGAACATGAGAGTAGCAAAACCAAAGAACATATTGAAGTGAGCAGAAATGAGGATGCAAGGATTTGGGAAACAGAAGTTGTTGGCAAGACACCAATGTCCATGCAGCCCAGCTCAGTGGAGCATTCAGACCTGAGGTGAGCAGCTCAACATGAATAAGCCAGGATGAGAATGACTACAGTCATTATTATAAAATTTCTAAAAGAAAATAAATATAGCAGTTAAACAATTTAATCAGTGACCTGATAAAATAAAATCCCTCAGCAGATGAGATCCAAGTCAATGAAAAAAACACCCAGCTAGCATGCGTAATTTTATCTTCTTTTTACTCTGTGTGATTTACTGGGCCTGGCATATTCAGTGTACCTATGGACAAGGCTGTGGCTTCACTTACACAGGAAAAGAAGAGTTTTTAAAAAAAGAAGCAATGTAATGTGAAGGTTGTGTGCCCAGTTCCCAGGCTGTGACTCATGTTTTTCTTTCTTTTCAATGAAGAACACTCAAGTTAGTTCCAAACTTGTTTTCTTCTATAAAAATAAACTTCATAAATACTAAATTCTTTACTTATTAAATTTATGTTCTATAAAAAATAAATATATCTGAAAACTTTCCTGGGCAACAGCCTACTGGGAAGGAAGGATAGTTAGGCTGCTGTAAGGTTTAACTTCAGTTTTACAGTGAAATACAGAAACAGGAAGAGCACTTTCACACGATATGTGATATTCACCATTTGTAGTTTTTCTCCCAAAAGTGAACTGTGCCCCAAGAGCAAAAAGCTGGTGAGCAGACACATGGGAGGGTACTTCTCCCAGAGCATTTAATTCATCTTTTTGCAGGATAAAACACCAAGCTAGAAAAGAGTCACATTTTTAAGGTTCACAGGTCTGAGGACAGGATCTAAGAGGCTACAGCAGCATATAATGTTTTAGGGCTCTCTTCTCAACTAGAAAACTGGAAACAGAGGCCAGTGCTGGAGAGAAGCACTTTCAGAGTGTCAGTACAGTAAATGGTACTGCATTTTCATGGTGCATTCAATAGCTTTTGGGTTTCTCTATAAGAGATTGACTAGGCAACAATATTTTTTTTAAATCAAATGTTAAAGAAGAAGTCATTAAAATAAAAAAAGTATTGTTGTGTCACTTCCTATACAAAATCTCCACCACCTTTAAAACAGATGATTAGCATTTTAAAATAGTAATACTAATAAATGTTAATCAATATTCTTCACTTCATCAAGCTTCCAGACTTTGCTAAAACACCCAAAACTAAAAAGCTATACATATTTTATCCATAAATACCAAGAACAGTGTAAGAATAAAAGAGTAAAAAAGGTTGAGGTTTAGAAATTTTAATGCCTTTTTCCTCACAGGAGCAAACAGAAATGCACAAACTGTCCCCTCAGCTAGAAAATCTGAGATACCATCAAGTCATTCAGAGTTACTGACTTGGATCTCTCTAAGGACTCCCATTTGGCTCACAGAGTTACAGCATGCCAAAGTACAGCAAAGTTCCTTTCTCTACCTGTATTCAAAAAATACAGGAAAGAGAGCAATTGCATTTGGCCGCTGTAGCTCAGAAGAAGACACCTTAATGCCTATGAGAATGGTGCATTCCTAGGAAGTCTGTGACAGGGGATGGGTCCTCCTTCAGGAGAAGGACCCCCTGTGCTGGTTGTGCTCCAGGAGCCCTGCCAGGGTCTGGTCTCAGGGTCATGCCTATGGGGCAGAAGGTAGGATGTGTTGGCCCAGAGGCCACAAGCACAGGAAGCCTGCTCTCCACAGCAGCTGAAAACCAGGAAGGTTTCTCAGTTGTCACATTTCTATGACAGATGCCATCTCGTGGAATTGGCATTTTCTCATGAGGAATTTATTTTGTTCTGAGATTCCCAGTCAGCTCCAATCATAAAGAATGAAGGCAGTAACCATGGAAAATTATATTGACCATGAGGCAGGATTCACATTGCCTAACCTCTGCCATCCAGATCCTAATCTTGTGTCAGCCAGACATCTACGTAACCTCTACAATAAACAGTGACAGCCACTTTATGCCACCTGTTTTAGAAGGGAAGGAAGCATAAGCCTGTCCTTCTCTTTCAGTGCTGAAAAGAGACTAAAACCTTTACTCAGATGACCTACCAAAGCTACAACTCACCAAAAACAAATCCCATTTACAGTGGCAACTATAATGTCGCTGCTAGAGATCAGTTAGCTCCATCCCAAACAGAAAGTTCACTTTCCATTTCATACTGTCCTGTACAATAGCCGGTTGGGTGTTTGAAATACTGAGATTATTTAATGAATTTTTTCTCATTTTGTAGTATTCTTCTTGCCTGTGTTCAGAGATCTGCTGCTTCAGGCAGTGGAAGATATCCTGCATGAATGAGAAATCCCTGATATAAAATGTACCCTTCACACATGATCTTTTCTGTGCACTGTCACTTGCAATAAACCACCTTTCATATCACTGGTGCTGTCTTGGTGTCTTGACAATTTAATTCCCGCCCAGTGCTTTTAGAATATCAACTTCGTGGTAGATACTAAGATATGGAATGATGTTATTGCCCAGGGAATTAAAGTTAATTGAAAATAGCACTGCAATGATAGAAACCAATTTGCCATTGCTTAGTTTTTCCTCCAACAAAGAAAAACAGAAAGGATGGTCAAGTCTCATATCCAGTGTTTGACTTCCAACTTCAGAGAGCTGCAGTTCACTGTTTTGTACAAGCAAAAAATCAAATTCTGATGTCTGAGTAATTTCTTACATCATAGTGCATCAAAGCAAAACAAAAATATCAGTCATGAATTAAAATAAAGACAGCTATAAAAACAACTATTAAGTGAGATAAAAAGTCCATATTTACAGGCTTGTCTGTTTATGACTAAAAGAGGCATCTTTAAATGTTATCTCTCTCAATTCTGGAGCCATCAGTGTCTGACAAGAAGAATAAAAATTGTACAAATGACTGTCTGCAAGAGAAAGGGCATCACCTTTTCATTTCCATGGAAGAACTCCTGAAGGACAGCAGGAGTTTCTCAGAATGCATTTCTAAATGGACCTACATATAAATTAAAAAGGAGTTTACAAACATTCCTGCCCAAATCATTTTGATATTGGAAACCAATTATGTCAGCTGCAACAAAAGCTGCTTTTATTATTCTTAACATCACCTTATTGAGACTTCTGCAAACACCCATGAGTTACACCAGCTGTAATTATTATGTTATACTCTGATACTGTGGAAAGAAAACTGAATATAAGTTTTTCTAGTTTGGCTCAGCAATGCAAACCCTGACATCTCCTTTCCAGTGCATTTCCTTTCCTTGCCTGGACTCTTGGCAGTGTTTTCTCAAATAAGTACATATTTGATTGAAGATTCAAGAAGACTGGTGGATTTATTCCTGCAGCTGCAGTGCTCTGAACTCTGTTCACTGTTATCCACCCACCATTGTTTCTCAAAGTGTGCTAGAAAACTACCATATTTCTTCTTATTGTTGTCAGCTTCTGCTGGTTTAGCATCATCTACCATTTGCATTTTCCTCTCCAACATTTTACAGTGCTCAGGTCCCACAATAAAATCTAGAAAAACCTAGACTGCCTCCAGGCACTCACTGTTGCTCCAGGTGCAGTTCAGACTGTTTTCAAATGAAAGTCCTCACCATCCTGCCTCATGGATCCTCCAGCTGAAAATTTCAGCAGCCCCTCAGGCAGAAGTGAAAATATCACAAACCAGAGGTGAAAGGACCATAGCCCAGAAACTGGCAGGTGAATCACTTCCTCATGATCCATTAATGGTTGGATTCAGTCGTCTTAGAGATGTTTTCCAACCTAAGTAATTTCACAATTCTGTGTTTTTTCTACACTCTTTGGGGTCAGTCACTCAGCAGCAGTTCATCTCTCTGTCCAAGTGACAAGTTTCTCTTTTCCCTCCCACTGGTGATGACAATGACAAGGACTGCTCTTCCATCAGGGTGCAGCATAGAGGTGTGACAGGATCAGTACCCCTTCTCCTGCTTGGGATCCTTTTTGAGGCTCTGTTTGTGTTCTGCACTGGCTTGTAGAAATGCTGCAACACACACCAACTATCTCCACTCTGTTCTGGCACTCTGCAGTCACTGTAGAGCAGTGCTGGATGCAGTGGTACATGCTCACAGGGAGCCTGAACATCTCTCCACTGCACAGCAATGATTCCTTGCTCAAACCACTGGTAGCACAAACTCCTCAGCACAAACAAACCTTTCACCACTATCCCACAAGAGAGGAATTATTCACTGGTAATCCTGAACAAAATTCAAATTGAGAAACTTGCATTTATTCTCAGACAATCTGCAAGCCATTGAAAGGCAAAATCTAATCAATATTTTGAAGCAAAACTCAATTAACTTGGTAGTTCCAACAACACATAACTTCACATAGAAAAATTAGCCAGCAGGGATTTTCATGGTATTGTGCAGTGGCTGCCACTGATACCCAAACTAATTCAGGTCCTTCTATATGACAGAGCAATGGAGACAAACCTAAGTGGGCATATCACTCTGCTTACTCCTTACTATCCAGATCTAAAATTCAAGCAGAGGGATCTTAGCTCTCTCTCACTGCCTTCTAGGAGGGCAGTCCAAAACACAATTTACTCCTCAGAGTGTCACTCCTTCAGGAAAAATAACTTATTAAACTCTAGGTCACTTCATGTCTGTGTCCTCAAGTACCACAGCAGTAAAGTGGAAATAATTAGTCAAATCCCCACATCTTAAATGTTTATACTTTACTCTGGCAAACTTGTTGACTGATTTGATTGGAAACTTGCCTGCACAAATAAAAAAAACTAGATTTGGCTTGCTGAGAATTCATAAATTGTCTGAACTTCAGTACAACATTTTATCCAATGTTTTGTGAAGTATTTCTAGGAAAATTATAGCCATTTTCTCAGATCCAGGCAAGTCACATGAAAACTAGATGCAGCTGCATCAGCAAAGGACAGTGATGCTAAACAGCATTGTGTTGGAAGAAATAGCTGCTAGCTGGAGACTTGTATCAGACTCTGCTTCTCATGGAGAACAGTGGTAATGGTGTCACTTTAACATACATCTCACAATAAATGGAATTTTACACGTAAATGAGTTTTCTTTTATAACTACATATTCATCAAAGCAAAACACTTTTGAAGACACCTTTCGATTTTGATGCATAGTTTATGCCTAGTCTCTTGCCAATGGTTAGGAAAGAGGTAAAGGTTCCTGTAAAGTAGTCCTGCCATAAGCAAGTCTCAAGACTTCTGAGATTGCATGGCTCTGAGGTGGTCCCTGAATTTGAAGGTGAGGGTATAGTTGATTTATAATCTGTTCCTTCAATACCAAAACCAGATGCATACAGATATTCTAGTTATCAGATCCCAAATCTTTCCAGCTCCACACTTCTCAGAAGAAGACCTTTTTATGCCTCTCAGCTCATCCTTCCCCACTTCTGTGATATTCTGTCCCCTCCCATCTGCTGCTCTCCCTCGCCACGAATGCCTTTGTGTTGCTCCCAATCCTCCTTTGCTTGCAAGTTCATTCCTCTGTTCCTTGAACACGAATTCCACTGTAATCCAGCTGCTGGCAGAGAAGCAGACATTGGATGATTTACTATTTGGGGAGCTCTGTTCCCAGAGGGATGAGATTCAGGCAAAATTTCTCTGAAACGCCCCATCTATCTCATCACCTTAATGTGGGAAATCTAAGCAATAGATTTGCAGCTCCTTTAAAACAGCCATTTCCAGAAGTGTAAGGGTTAAGAAGCACTGACATTATTTGCTGTCTGGTCACTTATGTAAGGCTCCTTGGCATCCTGCAGGCTGTAGATACAAGTTCACCTCTCCCATCAGTGGAGCACAACTGTTGCCAGACTGAAGCACAGCAGCTGTGTGTCCTCTCCCAGTACAAGGGAACAAAACTGGACTAAAAGCAACAAAGTACACCAAGATGTTTCACCAAGAGAGCAGAGAGCAGGATACAGAGGGTATTTTCCCCTCGAGGTGGCAAACTGGCAAAAGGTGAACAGAACCAACCCATCCATTTAATTATCCAGATAATCCTCTTTTCCTGCTACTTGACCTTTGCTCTCATAATTCACAGAGGAGATTATGCCCTCCCCATTCATGGCAGAAATCACTGGGTTTTTTCCTCCCTAACAGCCCCTCTTTCCCTCTGTTTGGACTTACCTTCCCCTTGTAGAGCTCTGCCGCTGCCCGAAACTTGCGCATTCGCTCGGGGTGCTTTGGAGACATCTTGTCTGTGATCAGGAGGAGGTTAAACTGAAGTGAGCTCTGCATCACACCTATTGCTGTCTGCCCAGCACAGAGAGAGAAACAGGGGTGAGGAGATTGAGAACACTCAATTGGCATTGGATGCAGTGCCATAGGACGTAAGTCCACGTGGTTCAGCTGTGGTTTATTTGCAAATCAGCATCACAAGCAAGACAGATTTCTTTGAAGCACGGTGGATCCAATCCGGCTTCTTTGCAGAAGCTCTTAACCCCCTTGCTTTGCTTACTCCCCAGACAACAGTCTGAAGACCACAAAGGTCGATCACTGGCCTTACGATAGTTAGTGACTAGGCAAGAGGGGTGGGAGTAGGGCAGAGTACAGGAAGCTGAAGACTAGAGTAAAGATGTGAAGAGCAAGGCCAGCAAACACTGAATATAAGGGGTCCAGCTGAGGGAGGAACGCTGGGACCCTGCCACTGCCAGTCAGATGGGTGAGTCAGTGAAAATGGCCAATATGGAAGCAGTCTGAGCCTGATTTTGTGTGTGGTTTATTTGTTTGTTTGTTTGTTTGTTTTGGTGGTGGTAGTTGTTGTTGAACTAATGAATTATGGAGGAACAAGCTAAGGGATGGGGAGAGAAACTCTTGGCAGCACTTGGTGCAAGTGCATGTGACCCCATTATCTGCTGACCTGCACCATTTTTGGAAGCAAACAGCATATGCACTGGGAATAAATATTTATGAAAAACCAAGCTACCTTAGGGAAGCTGAGAGGGCTTTGGGCCAGGAACTGCAGGAGGCACTGTTAATTGCAGCACCTTGATAAAGCTCCAGAGTGTCTGGGAAAAAAAACTGTAACAACATCTGTACTGACAATCAGGGTGGAAAGGACCAGATGAAGAGCTGGGAAATTCTCAGTCAGGAAGAGAGCCTGGGTGCCAAACAGGACACATGCAGCAAGAACCCAAGGCATCAACAGAAATGCATAAGGAAACAGACATTGTCCCATGAATTGCAAAAGGATCTAATAGGGGCTCCAAGGTTTCAGAAGGTCTGGGAAGTTACAAAGATGAGAACATCATCCCTGCTGATGTGACTTGGATATTCTTAAAGGGCTGCTAGGCCAGTGGGGCAGGATATAGCAGTTCCCAGAAATAATTTGTGATTTCAAAATGTATTTTTCCCTTTTGAAGATGAAAAAACAAAAAGGTTTTTTTTTTTTTTTTGGTTGGTTGTTGTTGTTGTTTTTTGTTACAGATAAAAAACTCCAAACTCCTACAATATTTCATTGTGGGGGAAAAAAAAGTTAAATTTCAAAACAAAATACTCTCCTACTGATGGGTTGCAGTTGAACTGACTGAATGCATTGGCTCTCTTAGATGATCCTTGAGCTTATCTTGAAAATGTACACCTTTGCAACAGGTTGGGCCATTCTTCTCTGATATAAGCTGAGCCTGGTCAGCACTGTTATAGCTATCTAGAAGGCCACAAAATACCCTATCAGCAATGATAAAGTCTCAGCCTTGCAGCAACTTCAGCTTCTAAGAGCTACTGACTCCACAGCAATGAGACCAGGGAACTGCTGAGATTTCAGAGGAACCTAAATCCTTGATCAAGCTCAACAGCAGGGAGGAACGCTGGGACCCTGCCACGGCCAGTCAGATGGGTGAGTCACTGAATATGGCCAACATGGAAGCATTCTAAGCCTGATTTTGTGTGTGGTTTATTTTTTTGTTTGTTGTGTTTTTTGGTGGTGGTAGTTGTTGTTGAACTAATGAATTATGGAGGAACAAGCAAAGGGATGGGAAACATTTTGCTTGGGAAGTTCCCAACCTGCTCTTGAATATGCATGCAAATACCTGGGCTTACATCAAGCCCTATGTGCTGAGTGATGCAGAAATCCTGCCTTCTGAGAGCAGGTCATTTCAGCTTCCATGTTTCTCAAAGCTTGTCAAAGAGAGGGCATTCTGGCTGAGCTGGCTCTGCAGGCATGGCACAACACTGCAAATGTCCATGGGAGGAAGCAGCACTGCCTGCAGAGTAGTAAGAAATGGAGTTCTCTGCCCCTTAACATCCCAAATTAAATGGAAAACCAAAGGAACTGCGATAAGTCCCTTCCTCTCCCACCACACTCATGCCCCAGCAAATCTGCTTCCAGTCCACGTGTGGAGCAGCAGTGAAGAGCTGTGTGGCTTCCTCAATCCCATCTACACCATCACTCCAACCCTCACATACATCTGGATATGCAAACTGGGGCCAGAGGATACCATGAGAAGGAGGCCAAGCGCAAGGGTGAGGGCTGCAGGGAGCTGGTAATTACCACAGGGTTGTACTCTGTCACCAGACGGAGCTCGTTCATCCGAACGAAGCGAGTCAGCTTCTTGGCATCCACCTCTCTGTTGCTCATATCCAGATCCCGCCGGTCATTGTCTACCTGAGGACAGGCAAAGACACCCGCAGTCACAGCTGTCCTCTCCTCTCAGCACCTCCTCCAGAGGCACTGATTGCACTCACTCACAGAGACACCCACCCCCTGGGACACCACCATCCTCTCTCCCCCACCACGCAATCCCCACCTCTTCCCATCACCACTTCTGGAGGTCTAGATCCTACAGGATCCTACAAGAGCCTGCACTTCGAGATAAGGATCTTCCAGCCTTCTCCAGCCTCCCAAGGACAAGGCAAACTCATGATATAACAGAAATCTCTTAGGACTCCAGACACCCCTACACTACCAGCTCTCGATGCACTGGACAGGGAGAATTAGCTGACAAACTACTCTAGGCATTGTGGAGAGAGGTCATTAAATAGTCTAACTCCTCACATCAATACTGGCTTTATGTCCCTTTTAAACATCTTCATCTGCTTATTCTGTTTCTTCTACAAGTAATAAACATTGGCATCGCCCGGTATGGAATTCCTGGAAACATTGTGCAAGCAGGAAATCTCTCCAATAAAAAGGAGCTTTTTCTTCCAGTACAGCACGAAAGAAAAAAAAAAAAATTAAGCCCAGCATATTTCAGCTTTAGAGGAAAATTCATCCTGCCACATATCTCCTCACACTTCATCCCCTCAAAATGATGTGATTTTATTGAGATTTTCATGACCTGATAAGTAGGAAAAAAACAGACAACCACTGAATGATAGCAATACACTAGAGTTTAAGGGCAGAGTTCCTGTGCAGTACCACCACAGGATGTGTGAGTTAAGCTGTGGGGACAGTGGTCTCTGACATGAAGTAGGATCAAAGTTTTGGATTTGAAAGCCATTGATACACATGTTGAATGAGGTTCTTGGGGCTGAGGAGCAGTCCACATGCACACCTCAGATTTTATTCTCTGCATCTGGACAACCTCTGAAAGTTCTTGTGTTAGTTTTTCCAGTGGTGTACAGACATCTAAAGTAATTTTTGCTGTTCCGTGGTCATTGGCAAGGTCTTTGATACCAGCCACCCGCCCTGTCTGACAACACAAGCTGCTGATTTTCAGACTGTGTGGCCTAATTCCTCTCCCAGATTTTCCTCCTGCATAACATGAAAGGGCAGCTCTGCTCAAGTAAATAAGATCAGGACAGTGCAACACCTGGGCGGGTGAGATCAGACAGGCCTTGGGAACCAGTCTAAAGCAGCCTGGACTCTACAGAAAGTCACGAGAAGACTTTGCTACAAAAAGTCTTCTCTTGACTTTCATGGGCTTCTGGAAACCTCTGACTTCCATTTGGGGATAATAACATCTTGAATCAGCGCTCAACATTTATGTTTTTAAGAAAATAAGGCTGGGAAAAAGTCTGCATTTCATAGTTGAAGCTCTAGTGAAAATGTCTTTATCACTCCATATGATTAGGCTGTTAGCATCTGTTAACTATGTTCTTTTTAGGTCTATCAGAATTTCTTACTAGAATAAATCTGTTTCTTTCCCCAATATACACAGAAGTCTCACCAGTTGACACAGTCCCTCCTATTACTGTAATTATGGTTTAAACTTCTAAACATTGTAAATGTTTCATACGCTGCAAAGGCAAAGAAAAAATTAATTTATGCCTCTGATTCACTTCTATCCTGGTGACGCATCTTTGTATCCGTCAAATGAGTATTTGATTTCAAGTTCCTGTATCCGTTCTTTTAAAATTCCTTTTTATCTCCGACCTCTTACTCCTACCCATTATGCAGCACAGGATAAAAGAAAAAATAATGTTATGATGTCTGATAATTTAAGAAAAACTGACAATCAGACAAGTGAATTGTCAACCGTATTTGAACCTGACTAGTGTATTATTTTCTTAGCTGGTTTTTTTTCCATATTAAAGAAGAGTTCAGTTGCTAAAACTTGACTCCGAACAGAGAATATTCAAGATAATACAAATTCCAACAATCCAAACAATTTATTTTATCAAACTCTCTCCCAGTGCAGTCATTCTCACTATCTGCCACAGTGCAAAAACAAAGGAACTTTTCAATATTTTTGGAAGAAAACCACAATGACTAAGAACCAAAATTGAAATGGGTGTTGCTTAAAATTGCAACATCTAGCAAATAAAAGGTTAAATAAAAGAACCTGCCTAACTATTGCTCACTCTTAGATCATTCTTTTTTTAATTATTTGGATAATATCAGTGGTAAACATGGTGCAGGAAATGATGAGGGGAAAGAAGAGAACAAACTGTCTTTGTCCAAACTTTGTACAAGCTGGATCTAGAACTTGGCCAAGCTGCCATATTTAGTTTCCCTAGAACATGTGGTGTGTACCCATTTCTCCCCTACCTCAAGCACTCAGAGGTCTGGTGTCACAACACTTCATTGGCTTTTAGGACATCTTGTGCTGCCTGGGGCCCCATTCCCCTTCAGACACACCTACCCCTGCAGCTTTCAACTGCCATGCTTGTGCAAGAAGGGCCAACGTGGGGAAACTGATGGAACTAGTAGAATACTTGCTCTTACCTTTTCTTGGTACTTTTGCAGCAAGCACATGGCTCTTCCCAGTATCATCTCCTCAAATTTTGGCAAATATAGCTACATTGAGGCTACATTGAGCTACCTGCACTTAGAGCTGGAGTCAACAGAGAGATGATCTAGCACAGCATCCGTCCCTAAGAAACTCCAAAGAAAGATTTCTAATGCCTAAAGCATATTTAGGAAATGAGTCTGCAAACCACAGTGTAGGGTGGCACAGCATCTCTTAACTGCAGAGACATAGTCTGGATGTGTTTCCTGTCAGGATGGAAAAGTTTTGTACCCTAGGAGACAGCTTTGCCTGCCTGAAGTGACACTTGCCAAGTTTTGGTATCAAGCCTGCTGTGTTGATCCATTGTGACACAGACTCTAGACGCGTTTCATGCGTCTCAGACCCTTTCCAAAACCACAGAAACCCCATCCAAGTTAATGCCAAGCTCCGGGCAGGTCACGTAGAAACGCAGGCATTGCTCTTTGCAGAGCTCCTACCAGATCTGTAGGACAAACACCTAAATAGGAGAATCTTACCAGGTGTAATTTTGACATTAATCCATGTCTTAGTGACAGGCGCTCTGCAATTGAAAAGCAAAAGCCCTCTTTGGGTCAAGAAGAGGGGTGTACTTTGAGGCAGCCTGACTGCCAATGACAACCCTATTTTGGCTTGCCCTAAGGAGACATTAGTTTTATGCTTTTTACCGCTGTATCCACTCGTCCAAGACCCTCTCCCACCCACACCAGGGGAGACCCTTGGGAGACCGCTGGGGGACCCGAACCAGAGCCTTATGCTGGAGAGGCAGGTTTTTGCCTGGCAGCGTGTTGCGGGAGGGAGCTGCTCGTGATGCCCCCACGCACCCTGCGGAACAGCGCCACAGTGCTCTCCGAGGCGCCGTAGTGCGACAGGACGGCGGCGCTGCTGCTGAGGCCGAAGGGCACCTCCGCGATCTGTCCGGCCGCCAGGCGAAACTGGTCCGCTTCGGGGCTCTGCGGGTCCTGCGGAGGCACGGGAGGGAGAGTGAGGGGCCGAGCGGGTGAGAGGCCGGGCTCGAACGGGGCCCCGGGGGCCGCCCCCGGCCCCGGCCCC
>WBNO01016346.1:44985-56917 GCA_013400575.1 Peucedramus taeniatus | reverse complement strand
TATATATATATATATATATATAAAGGTCACAATTTTTATGCTAACCTTGATTCTAGAGTCAGGGGGTTACACCTTGCACCTTGCATTTTCAGTACCGTGGCTCCTTTTAAAAGGGTATCTTTGGTACGTGCTGTAAAATGTAGCTAATTCAGGTATATCAAGGGGTAGAAATGTGCAATTTCTCAGTATTTTGAGGTCCATTCTCTTTCCTGCAGAGAGGATTAACTACTATCCTTTGCCTCTATTAAAGTCTTCCTTGCTGTTCCCATTTCCAACTTTTTAGTGATGTATTTTTGATACTTCTGTTTATTGGATATAAATTCTCAAGACATGGCCTCTGCTTGGAAATTGGTTTGTTTTTCTTTTTAGTTTGAACTGTCAGCTCAGCTGTTTGTGAGCCCAGAGAGAATGGAAAACAAAATTCTTTGTTCGTTCCAAAGAAAAACATCTCTCATGACCTGTTTTGGAAGTGCCAGAGCATCAACATTGCTCTGGTGAGAGTGCTAAAGCCTAGGGTGGGAATAATCTCGCTGAGTTTTGGAGCATTCCTGAGAAACCTGGGGTTTAATCAGGCTGAGTACGGCCCTTTCTCAGCGACACGCGGGGTTTCTGGAGCAGCGCGCTGTGTTTCCATCACGGCATGCTGCTCCCAGTCAGGGAGGCCGTGCTCATTATACGGGAAGCCTGCCGAGCCACATACTGCAGTGAACTGAAAGGCTGCAGCGGAGAATAATTTATGGTGAGCAGAGAACATGGGCTTTATTTGGATGAATATACTTTCAGGCCGAGAGCCAAGCCTTCATGGCACACATACGTCTTTATCTACTGTTCAAATGCAGCCCTGTCATGCTTCAGGCGCTGAATGCCCGAGATGTGGCTGGCTGCTGCCCCGTGCTCCTGGCAGCTGGGGCTGCACTGCAGCAGCCTCCTGTCTGGCTCCGAAGAATGCAATCCTGCAGAGGGAGGTCACCGTGGCACAAGATAAAAGGAGCCGTGTCCCTGCTGTAGCTCAGGAGGAGGCGCTGGGTACAGCTCTGCCGCAAGCCCAGCCAGCTCCCCTCCGGGAAGGAGGCGTCTCGGCACTTTCATTCTGCGTGTGCAGGTTGCCTGGCTGGTTCGCACCGCTTTAGCGCTGCAAGAGCAACCCCCAATGAGCTCCAATTGCCTGCAGGCACCGAAGCCGAGGCGGCTGCTCTTCTGTGATCGGTGCTCACAAGGCCCCTGGGGCACAAGCCTCTGCTCTCTCACACTTGTTGCTGCCCGCACTGCACAGGCAGCACCATCGGGTCTCACTCTGTGGTGGGCTGTGAGGTGCCACTGCCCTATACGAGAGCATGATGCCCTCCCTGGACTGCCCTCCAGCCCCAGGCACAGGGCAGAAGGAGGTAGGTGCTTGCAGAAGGACCTGGTTTTGAAAGGCTGAAACCTTCTCTGACACGAGGCAGTGCGTGGACAGCAGAAGAGCAGAACAGAGCTCAAAGAAAACATGGAAAAGGTGCCACTTGTGCACCTTAAAAGCAATAAGGATCCTGTTAAAGAGGCCTCTATTTTACAATGTTGTAGCTCAATAAATATTTTCCTTTTATTTTCTGAGGAAAAATACTCATGCCATTTGGGGGGGCAAGGGACTCGTATCTTTCATTCACCTTTGAATTCAGTGGAATTTACATAAAAAGAGACAGAGATCTCAAGGGTATCTACTCTGGGAACAAAGAAGTGAAACAGAGACCATGCTTACATCCTCCCCACAAAGAGGCTGCAGCCTGAGCCCAAACCCTCTCAGACTTCAGCAGACCTGCACTATCACTTCTCCCTGAGACTTGGCTTCCTCATCCCTATCACATATGCAATGTTTTACTCTGTCTTTGCTGACTACAGCAAATAACTGATGTTCCCATTCACCCCTCATAATCACTGTTTTTCTGCCATGCACATTTCTTTGTTTCTCCCCTGCAGCATTTCCCTCTCTCCTGCTCCAGGGCTCCTACAACCTCCTTCATCCTCCTCCCTTGCTCCTTCTTCAGTTCCATGCACAGACGAAATTCCCTGTGCTCTCTCTGTGACCCATCACCTAATCCTTCCACATGCCTGTCACAGCCCCAGCACCTTTTGGGACAACCGCTGCCTTTGGCAGGGGTTTACACCACATCCAACCTCATGCTCTCATCGGGGTGGGACAGAGCTCACAACTGGCAGAGGGGAGGTGCTGTGAACACACCTGGAAGAATCCAATGACTGCCACCTCTGCACCGCTGATGAAGGCTTCAGCATCGGGGATGTTGTTTAACAGGATAGGTTTCTCTGTGCCTGCAGAGCAAAGGTCAGGGTTGGGCAGAGTGTACACAAGGAGCAGCTCAAAGAGGATCCCCCCAACACACACGCAAGCATCCCAACCTTACAAGCTCACCCACACACCTCTCCTGCAAGCTCAACACGTTTGTGCAGCATACCTTGGCTAAGGAGGACTTCCTGAAGCAGACCCAGACTTTCCCCAAGGCAGGAAGAAAGCTCACTTACTGTGGGATGCAGAGTCACTCCCTCCAGCACACCCTGCTGGGGAGCATCTGGTAAGCAGGATAACAAAGAGGCACGGGAAGACGGATGTGCCCATGGTACCAGCTTGCCTTCTCCTCACCATGGCACCCCGCTCCGGTCCTCTCCTCGGCGAGAGACACGTCAGCTGCTGTGGGGACCCACAACCTTCCTGAGGCGGTGGGAAGGGAGCAGCTGGCCCAGGGCAAAGCCTTCAGCTCCCGAGATAACTGCCTGGCTGAGAAAGCCCCTCCCTGCTGTGCAGGAATCAGCCTTGGAGAGCTGCACCAACACGGCCGTGGGGTGTCCTCACCCACAGCACTGGACTTCACACCTGCCCTGCCCCTTTGCGACCAGACATCCCAGCTAGGTTAAGAACATCCCTCTCCAGGTGCTGGATCCCAGAGGCTGATGTTTCCTTGTGCTTGGCCAGCAGGCAAGCCACAAGGACATGCAACTTTGCATTAGCTCTGGGGAACAGCTGCTACAGTAAGTGCTAAACATGAGAAGGGTTTGTTATAGCTCCCTGGCTCATTCAGCTGCCATCTGGGATGAGAGGTGGGGGCTGTCTACCCCTGGAGTCTACCCCCATCACAGCCCAGACTTTGGGCTTCAAAGGTTTAATGAAATCCCTGAAGGAAACAGTTCTGAAATAATTTGCTTATAGAGTAAGGCTACTGCTTTGAAGAAGGAGGGCTATTTCCCTGCTGAAATATGCTCTTAAGCCTTCCTATACTGCATTCTTCACACTCACATCACTCAGAAACATGCTCTAGAAAAGAATGTGACACTCATGCAGAAAAGAAGAAAGAAACTGGTTTTATTCTCAGACACTGAAGTCTTGTTATGGCATCTAGCTGCATTCCCCCTGACCGGCTTTGCCTGCACAAGGATGGATTTTAACAGGGTAGGGCACCAGATACAGACCATCATGGGAGGTAAGTAACCCTTTACAATGAGTCAGAGCACATGGCAAGTGTAACTCAAGATAGGGATTTTCCAGGGACCAGTCCACCCCTGCCAGGTGATCTTGTTTCCTCGAAAAGGCACTTCCAGGACTGGAGTTGGTATGGGAGAGATGGGGACAACAGGAGGAAGTACTGGGGGAGAGGGAGGGAGATGTTTCCCAATTTAACCCATTATGGTGTCATGATGGGGTGGTGGTGAGAACTGTTGGGTTGTTTTCAGTGTATCAGAAGAAGCAGCAAAGGCCTGGAGCCTGGTGCAGGAGGCAAGGGGATAGGAAGGGGGAAGGCAAACTGGGTGAACTCATTCTGTCCATTCCTTCTTGATGGACAGGTTCCACTCCCAGGTGAGATGGTCATGCTTGTCATCATCCGTGAAGAAGGATTTGTTGTGATAGGTGCCTCGAGCCAGCATACCTTTAGGAGCCTCTTCAACAGGCGTCAGGAACTCATACTCTTCTGGCCGCGGCCCATAGCTGCCAACCATGAACGTGGCTTTGTCCACTAAGAGGAAACAATCCACAGGGAATAAGCCCCTCAGATGGGAAAATAATAAGGGAGAGAGGAAGACATGAGCAAAAGAGCAGAAAGGAGATGGGGAAGAAAGGAACAGCCCATGTCAGCAAAGGAGAGCAAAATCAGTGGGAAAAGTGGGTTAGTTAAGCGTAAGGACAGCTGGAGGGATAACACGGGTGGATGGGCAGGTGAACAGGCAACTCAGTTTGTACACTCTCACATGTATGTACTTGTCCTGGTTTGAGACAAATTTGGGAGAAAACTGAACATTCTGGCTGCTAGAAGGGTGTGAGTACACCCAGCATATGGCTCAAGATCTACCTTGATTTCCCAGTACTTCTCTTTACTGGTGAGAAGACACCGGTTATGTGTGCTGAACAGGATGCTGAAGCCTTAGAGGTGGTTCCATGAAAATGCATGTGGGGCTTGTGTGTGCAAAATGGGGCTTTCCTCTGCCAGGTCCAAGAGCAGCACTGAGGAGAACCCACAGGCAAATACAGGGCCCTGCACGCATTGGGAAGTTTCATAGAGCAGGTCTGAATTTTACCAAGTGCTTCTGAAGAGCTTCCAGAGGGCAGGAAGCTCCACACAGGCTGAGCCACTGCACAGGGGGTGGAGGGGAAGAGAAGAGCTCTGTGTGGAAAGGTAATCTGTGGCAAGCATTGTCCCAGCAGAGTCTCTGTGGACTTTGCTGCTGCAGACAGGGGTGTAGCATAGATACCAGATCTGGCTCATACTGAGCTCTCACAAAACAAGAAACCGCTGTCCTGGGTGAAGCAGGCTCGTGCACTCTGCTGAGGAGCCACCTCCTGAGTGGCTTAGGGTGGGGACTTGGGACCAAGGGAGCCTCTGTCCCAGTCCAGAGCTGCAGGAACACTTGTACCAGAAGAGGGAACACACAGGTAGGAGCAGTGCTGTGCCTGCATGCAGGGCTCTTACTCACCCTTCACCCCTGTCCGGTAGGTGTGCTGCACGTATTTCAGTCCCGACACAATGTCCCTGTTTACCTGCAGGAAGTAACCAGAAGTGTCAGGAGAAGAGTTTTGGTTCTGTAACTGATGATTTTCCCCCCCCTTAGGGACATACCCATCTTGACTCCCTACACAAGGGAGCCTCAGCACAGGGCACATTGTACAGGTCCCCAAAACAACTTCTCCATAGGTACCTGGAGACCTTTGCATCTCCTGCACTTCCCCATCCTTTGCCCAACTTTGAAGCTGACTGGAGCACACCAGTAAGGTTCTCTAGACATACTGATGAGGACAAGGAAAAGTGAAACAGGGAGTCCCCATTTAATGATTTTCATACTGGAAACCATACATGGGTAACTAGAGTCATCCCTCCAGCCCCAGTGGGTGGGCAGCTTCCAGGTGCCCTCTAAGCTCCATGGGGAGCTGGCAAGTTTCTCCTTTAAAGACAGAGGGACAGTTTTCATAATCTTTTCTCAAATCTCCCATGGATAGCTTGAATGTTTCTACTGCTGCTTCCCTCCAGCATACACTGCCTTCCCACAGTGTACACTACTCAATCAGAAAACAAGATGGACAGATCCTTTTACATCCCAGCGTAGAATTCACACTGTACAAGCCCTTACCAGCCATGGAACTGAGGGAGGGAACTAGAATAAGAAAAAGCCTGTCTGGCTTCAGGTATCTCCAGTCAACAAGGTACAGATACAGGTGGAAATATTTCATAGCATAAAAGAGAGCTAGAGGTGTCTTGGGGGAGAGCAGTGGGGGACATTCATCTCTGAGACAGCAAGCCTCAGAGAAAAAGGGAAATCTGCCCTACAGAACCCACAATATTAACACCTTCCCTCATCTGTCTCAGGAGAATTATCTTTCTTCCCTTTTTGCCTTCTCTTCCAAGCCCAGGTGTGAAGCAAGCACCTGCAGAGATGATCAGTTCAGTGCTGAATGCCACACTGCAGTGTGGCCAAGTCTTATTTTCAGCTGTAAACAGAAGAAATGGCTGACACACTGATTAACAGGAGTGAGGGAGAAATGAGCCCATTTAGGTATGAAGAGACCTGAAGAATTCAGGTATCTTCAGCCAAATACTACAATATTACATCTTTTTAATGTGTACATGAAGCCCGGTATTACTGACTGAATCAGTACTACATAAATAGCCATTCTCCTCTTCTCTCCTCTCTTCTTCTCTCCTCTCTTCTCTTCTCTTCTCTTCTCTTCTCTTCTCTTCTCTTCTCTTCTCTTCTCTTCTCTTCTCTTCTCTTCTCTTCTCTTCTCTTCTCTTCTCTTCTCCCTGTTCATTTCCACTTAGTGTGAAGTAAAGATTTTCCAGGGGCTTAAAAGCAAAACCAAACTCAGCCAGAAGTACCCATTTGGCTTTTAAACCACTTGTTTATCAGTCTGAGCAAACAGAAACCAACTTCCTCCAAGGGGTGAGCAAGCTGAAGTGATTTCCTGGAAATACCAATACCTCCCTTGTTGGGTAGAACACCTGAAGCTAGAGGAGCTTTGCAAGTGTTCAGCTTTTGGGCAGGCATTCTGCCTGGCTCGAGTTATCTGATAGACTGCCACTGACTGGCCTTAGCAACTGATAAGAAGCAATTGAAAGGAAAACAACTCACTCTGAAGTGGATCTTAACTCTGTATTCCACCCCTTCCTTTAATACGAAAGTCTCTTTCTTGAGTGCTTCGAGGTCACCTGCAAGAAGAGGATCAAGCTGTCAGCTAGAGATGTAACAGTGAGGAGAGACCAGGCACAGGGGGAAGATGGGCTGGGGTTGCTGTCACAGATGAGCATCCCTACAAAGGATGACACCTGTAAAATGAGTACGCAGACGTCTGTGTAAGATTGTGTTGTGCAACCAAATACACAGAAATTCCTGGGTGCTCATAGGTATCTGTGCCCACAGAAGATAATGCCTAAGCAAACACAGGTCCAAGCACATATACAGGAAGATGTCTATGCACAGACTTGTTGCAGAGCCTATGCAGGGGTGTGTGTATGCTCCATCAATGCCCAGGCCTGGCTTGGGTGACAGGAGCGTGTTTCACAGCTCCTGCCCAGCTTGGAAGGCTGCCTGGGCCCCACAGGGCTCTGCCTGGCTTTGGGTGAACAGGAAGCCTCTCTGCCTCTCCAGGCCCAGCTTCCTCCCTCTGCAGAAAAGCCCATATAAGGTTCTCTCTCCATGCCCCCAGGAGCCGGAACTGCAGTATTGCTCTATTCTGAAGTTTCAATACAGCCTGTTACCCAAATGCATGCACATCCCTTGTGCTCGTGAAGTCTCATTGAAGGAAGCAAGTAGAGATGGCAAGAGAAACCCAGGAGCTCCTAGAACAGTCTAGATGAAGGAAAAAAGCCTCAATATTTTCCTCTTACATCTCCTTTTTTTTATTCATATGTGCATACCTTAAAACAAGGCTAAGATGACTCCAGAGTTCCTCTAAAACCCACTGCAGCATCCCAAGGACAAACTCTCTTTTAATTTGGAGCATGCCAGGGCGTTTGCTTGTTCCCCTCTGTGACCAAGGGCAAAACCTGTGCCTACCTGTAAGGTCCATAGTGATCGGTCCTGGAGCAGACTCACACACCAGAGTGAGTCGGGTGACCACCACATTGGGAGCTGTTGGGTCTGCAGGTAGGAAAAGTCAGGGGGAAGCTGTCAGCTTGCAAAATTAAATGCAATCAGAGGGGAATGACACTGAAGATAAAGGGATGCCTTGCCACACAGAAACTGTATCTCATGAAACAGCCAGTAATGCCAGGCTTCCTTAGCACAATAGGACCACGTCTACCCAGTCCTTCCACATGGATCCCTCTGGCCTCCATCACAATACCTAGAAGTGGTCTTTCTACCACAGAAAATTTCCTCCTTAGGATCATTCTGAGCAACAGGAGCACCTTTCAGCATAGGATGACCCCTTCATAACCCCCAAAAGTCCTCTGAGACCCACACATCTCCCACCACAAGTCCTTTACTGATGCCAGCACTCCCCAGTAATCTTCCTAACTCCGAACACTCAGAGCATCTTCCGTGCTTCCTTCATGTGCAACTTTCCACCTGCCCATCCCCAGTCCTCCAGCACAAGCAGTTCATGTCTCTGGCCAAACAAGGTCCCTCTTCTTTGAAGCAACAGCACATTGTCGCAGTATATCTCCCCAGCCCCTCCCTATCAGAGTGCCCCAGCCTACCTACTACCACAGGTCCATCTCCCAGCAGGGACTTCTTGTACTTAGCGAGGCTTTCATCATCCTTGTCCAACTCTTGCAGCTCCTGCAGTGTTTTCTGGGGAGGAGGTTTGTAATTGAGTTTCCCATCCAGCTCATCATCATCATCCTCCACATGAGGTTCTTGTGTCTTCTCAGTCATGGTCGCTTGGTCTGGGTGACAGAGGAAGGGGCAGTCAGTGAGATTGCTGTGGATTGGGAGTATGGGGGCACTCACTCTGGGCACGGCATGGCTCAGTCCCCCTGACAGGCAGGCACACACCCAGTGCCGAAGGCAGCAGGATTCCTACAGGCAAATGGCGACGCTGATCGGCTGCAATCCAGACTCTGCTGTGCTGATATTCTGGCTCAAACACAATCCCCCTCTACCCCCGCTCCTCTCTCCCTGCAGGCACCACGCACACACGCAGACCTACACCATTCTTCCCTCCCAGGGAGGAGGTGCAGGAGCAGAGGCTGAAGCCAGAGTGATTTACAGCCACTCTGCAGCACACTTGTGGCCGGCAACCCTGCAATTACAAGCCATCGTACCTCGCCGGCTATCTCGCACAAAGAGCCACTGCCACACACTGGAACGCTGAGAAACACGAATAAAGCCAAGGACAGGTGTTTCGTTCACCCTCTCATAATGGGTTACAAGCCACATTTCACAGAAAGATCGAATACCTGACAGCCACTTCCTAAGATGAGCAGGTCAGCTGAAGCTCTCAAGGAAGCGGGCAGGATAGTCTGGTATCTGCTGGCATTCCGTGTGCTCCCACTACCAGCTCACTCCAGGCACCCACCAGGACTCCTCCCCGCTGAGGAAGGAAGCACGATGGTGACCCCAGAACAGCCGGGCATAGCCGTGCTGCTCCAGTGGCGCCTCTGGGAGGGGAGAGGCAGGAGAGCCGAGCTGCAGTGAGCAGGGCTGGGTCTCGCACCGCGGAATGGCAGAAGGGCAGCAAAACTGCTTGGGTGGCATCCCAAAGGGGAGCCAGAGCAGGGAAACAGCAACCAATGGGCAGCCAGAGCATGGGATGGGGGAGCAGGGGCAGGCAGGAGAGGTAAGCAGTGCTGTGCCAGGTGCCCCTTAGCTGCCTGCCTCGAGGAGCCGGCCGTACGGTCCTAGCTACCTGCCCACTCTTCAGAGAAAGGCTGAAAAACAGAGCAGTGCCTGGTACAGTGGCAGTTGCCACAAATGGCCAAGCCATTCCTTGTTTGGCAGCAAGAGGATTTGGTCAAGCTACACAGATCATTCAGTTCACTTCCACTTATGCTTCTTTGAGACTGTCCCTACTAAAAAGTCCCCTTTCGATTGCTTATTTGCAATCTCCCAAACAAATAATTTGTCCTTCTCTGCAGCTGTGGCCTTAACACTTACCCCTGCTTCCAAAACTTAAACTGGCAGCTAATGGGATAGTTTTTTCATTTATTAAAATAGAAAAGAAACACCAAAAGGAAAAAAAAAAAGAAAGAAAGAAAAACCAACTGTTTAGGTGAATCATCAAGTGATGTCAGGAAACTCTGAGTAGTATTCAGATGTCTCAGAGCAATTCCAATGCAGGGAAGAAAAAAAATCAAGGAGTGGTACATTGGCATGTTGCAAAGGGACAGAGAAGAGCTGAGCAGCACACAAACAAGAAGATTCAGTCAGATATTTTAATTGGAAATGGCCATTGCAAGACGACTTTGCAATTTTGTGGTGAATGAGGAACTAGTACAGAATGGGCAGATGGGAAATAAAAGGGAATCTCAACCCAAACAAACACGAAAAAAACCAGGTCCCAGCAGCTGAATAACCCTGGCTCAGTTCATGCCCAGATCTAGCAGTGTGAAGTACCCAAATACCATAGGAAAGGCCCTTGAGCTTGTCCTCAGGAGAAAGGAAACCAAAAGCTCCCTCCTGAAAGCAGCAATTACAGATGCCCCACCACTCTGCGGCCCCAGCACAGTCACCTTAGAAAGCCTCACAATCTCCTCAGTGCCATTCCACGTTCAGCACAGGAGGAGGCTGTGATTAGCCATGACAGCCAGTGCCAAGCCTTGCCTTCCACTTGGGCTCCAGCTGCAGGTCTGAGCACTGACCTGAGCTCTCTCACAATACCAGGCTGCATCTGCCACCAATACAAGCTCAGACCAGAGGTGCCTGCCTGCCCCCATCCTCCCACATCCACCTCTTGTACTTTATCACAGCAGAGGGTCAGACACAGGAGATGGAAAGAGGCATCTCTGCCCACATGCAGAGGAAAAGCAGAGTCAGGAGTGGCTGCTCCTCGTCCCTCAGATCTTCCCTTTGCACCACGCACGCCGTAGAGACCGTCCCTGCCAGCCCGCGGGGGTGCTCACTCGAGGGGGAATGCCTTCAGGTTCTGAAAACCTCTCAGAAAGGGGGACAGACAACCTGCCGTGCCAACAGCAAGATCCTGCAGGGAACAGGACCAGCCAGACCGTCTGGGATGAATAACCTCTGGCTCACAGGCGCCTCAGGATGGCACCGACCAGACCAAGTTCTGGCATTTTTCCCCAAGCCGTGGACCTGACGCTGCCTTCCTGCCAAACTCCAAGGCAGACAATGACCAAGAGGGAAGCTCCCATCTCAGCAGCTCCTGCCCCTGCTTGCTGGTGCCCTGTGCGAGCTAAGACACATTCCTGAGCTCAGGCACCACTGCTTCCCTAGAGACACCATGTCGCTGTCGGGGTTCCCGAGTTTCTGTGCCACTGCCCAGGCCAAGGGCTAATATGGAGCCCCCATTCAGAGCAAGAGCCTCACAAAAATGAGAAAATTAACCCTACGTCGTTATATGCAAGGAGAAATCTGTATGCTTGGTGTCTTGCCCTGCCACATTTTTCTTGTGTTTCTGCAGCTCCAGCCCACAGTCCTGCGTCAACTGCACCCCTGAGGCCTGGCAGCACCCATGAAACAGCAGGAGAGGGTAAGGGCCGGGTTAGGGATCCCTGTTAGAGAGAGATGGCTGCAGGAGGCAAGGAAGGAATCGCGCCTTGGCGAGAGGTGCGCGAGTCTCGCAGCTGGGCTCTACCTGTGCCGTGGATACACAGCTGCCCTCGCACCTGCAGCAGGAGGGGACAGTGACAAGGAGGAGGGCAGCACCTCCTCGGCACCCCCAAGCCTCTACGGGGCACAAAAAGGGGTGTCAGAGGGGCAGTATTTTCCTTGCCGTCCGTCTGCTCATCACTTCTCCAAACCAACCCCCGGCCGAGGGCTTATCTCCAGGAAGCGGGTTTAGCAGGGAGGAAGTAATTTTCCGCGATGGGGGAGAAACACACCGGACTCAGCAGCGCCCCCAGCCCTGGCCTCCCCATCCCAAGCCCCGGGGTGCGGGGACAGAAGGGTAGGACAGAAGGGAAGCCCATTGCCCGGGGAGCGCCGGCTCCCACGCCGCAGGGATACACCCGCCGCCATCCGGGACCGCGGGGGCCTCTTCCCTTTCCTTCCCTTCCCCTGCCCCTCCGCCCCGTGGCAGCGCCGAGCCTGACTTGCCCCTCGGGTGCAGGCAGGGCTCTGCCTGCCTCCCCGGGCAAGACCGGGCACCGGCGCCAGCCCCCGGGAGCGAAGGCGCGAAGTTGCGCGGNCCCGGCCCGGCTCCCCCCGCCCGCCCCTCGCACTCACCGGCGGAGCGGCGCCTGCGGCCGGGGTCCTCCTCTGCTGTCAGCGCTCACTCTCGAGCTTTGGCAGTTGGAGCAGGAAGGAAGTTGGTGAAGAGAGGAAAAAAAAAAAAAAA
>WBNO01016346.1:0-44967 GCA_013400575.1 Peucedramus taeniatus | reverse complement strand
AAAAAAAAGAGCCGCGGCAGCAGCCCACCCGCAGAGGAAGCCCTGCACGGCCCCGCATGCTGCGGCGCTCCGCCGCCTGCCCCGCTTTGTCTGCGCCCGCCCGGCGCCGCGCCGCGCTCTTTTTGCGCAGAGGTGCACAGGGCTTTGTCTGCGAAGCCGAGCCCGGCCAGGGACGCGGGAGTGCTCGCCCTGCGCGGCTTCGGGCTCTCGGTGAGGGCTGCTGTGCCTGGGAGCGAGGCGGGTGATAGCTTTGTTTTTCTCCCCAGGCTTTTATTTTGTTTATTTTCCTCGTGTAATTATGGTCGATTTCAAAAACTGGCGCTGATTTATACCGATTAAAATATGCGGAGAATCGGGTTGTCTATTCCTGCGTACGTGGGAAGATAAGCAGTATTGCAAATGGAGGTTCTTATGAACCTCATTTTTCCTGCTACCTGCTGCACTTAATCAGCTTATTGTTCCCAACTCCCAGCCGTTCTCACACAAGCAGTTCCAAAGATCGGCTACCTCAGGAAGAAAAAGCTCTCATTTCCCAGGGTTGCTTAAATGATCGAAAAGACTTTACACCCTTTACTTTATGAAAATACCAGCAGATTTCCTCTTTCTTTGCCCCTCATGGAGTGCCCACTTAGTTCATCAGTTACATAAATTCTTCATGTACATAGTCCTCAGTGCACAACAAATTAGATCATGGGTTTGCAAACAACAAATCTGGGCCTGCAATGATTGATAGACTGCTCTTAATGCATTTGGAGCAGCAAAATGAGCAAACCATATCTATTGGCAATGGGCTTACATTCACTGCCCCGGATTCACATATCCATTAAAAGTGTTTATTGTACACACATTTTTAAAGGTTGTAAACAACTGAGGAAAAGGGATCTTCTTCAGGGATTAACAGATCTCAGAAGAGGGGGATTGATTTTTCCAGCCTGATACTGCTTTCATTTAGGTTATGGGTGGCACAATGATCCTTACCTCATAAATTTCAAGGGAAAAACAGAGCATATATCTGTCTGACAATGGATTTCCATTTATCAGGGGCTAAAGCCTCAGAACCACTTCAAGCTTCCATTAATTAGTTTCACGATCAAGAAAAATTATTTTATTCTCTGCCACTCTTTTTCACTGCTACACTAACCCTTCCCTTGGGCCAGCACAAGGGACCTGACTTGAATACAGTAGTTAGATGAGTTCAAATGGTACCAGGCAAAAAACATGCAAACAAATGTGTAAGTATATATTGGTGAGTTTTCAGCCCAGAAAGGTTTCCCCATACTTGTTTATAATGGACAAATGTGGCTAAATCTTTATGCCAGCACCAGTGGCTGAGTGGGATGGGGATGAGGAAAGGACAGAGCAAATTCTTTCAACTCCAGTGCCGCTTTATGACAGCTCATAATGTTCCTGTAAGCAGTGCTGGCCTGGGAAAGCTGTGAAGAGCTTGATTTGTTAACTATGGAAAGATTTGAGGAAGCCGCTGTGTCTTGTACAACAGCTTCTTGTCTTGGTTTCTTTGCTGTCTGGACTACCTCTGATTTCAGTTTAGAAACAACACAGTTTAGCTGGGAAGAGGTGTGGGCTGAGGTTACTGTTCACTCATGGCTTGGTTTGAAAATTCCTAGGTTTTAGCAACTCTGTACAGTGCAATTGTAAGTAGTGTTATTGCAATCATTCTTTCTGAGGAATTGGAGAGATTAGCTTGGTCCCTTTTGTGGGTTTCTTTTTAGTTAAACACCAGACTGCATGTGCCTTTATGTAGCTATTTACATGCTATTTCTAAACACATGTGAGCATAAATTAAGATCAGTTTATCCACAAATATGCATAAAGGTATAGTGATGTATAGCTGTGTGCCCCCATATGTATGTACATTCAGCCTAGATGGGTTGATCTGCCTAGCATACAGGGGAAACAGATTTTACTCCTAAATTAGAAATTAGTCAGCATGTAATCATGGGGACATCATGTAATTGCTCTGTACCTCCTCTTCCTATTCATAAGCAGTGTGAGAAGGAGCTGTAGACGTTGGAATCGCACCATGCCAAGCAGATGGGAACTTAGAAGCCAGGCATGATCCTTTGGGTCAGCATATCCAGCATCCTGCTGGGGAACCACGTCACTGCTCTGCTGGAGGAAAGGAAAGGTTTGAACCACAATGGAGCAGGACATCACTGAAAGCAAATCTCTACCACCAAGTGTTTCATCTTTGACAAACTGATGCCGTGCCATGAAGATCATCTCTTGGCAGACATTGTCCAACCCCAGCCAGTTCTTTTGTCTGTGACAGAAGGAGGCAGGGACAACAGCTAAAGTGTACCTGCTGTATTGAAAAAAACATGGTAAACATGGTAAACATGAACACATTTCAAATGTGTTCTTAGCTGGAAATAATATTTTTTTCTTAAAAGATTATGATTAGTTCTTTTTTAATTTTACCCCACTGATAACAGCTGATTGTACAGTTAGTAAACCACAATAATAGGTGTGATCAACTGCTAGTGTCTAAATTTATTTCAAAAAGTTTGTGCAAAATTTTAAATGTATATCCTTCAGCTACACAGCCTGTATTCCCAACAGTCATATGTCTGTAGCACCTTATTTGAAACAATAAACCTTGACTTTTTTTTAAATGGTAAGATTTAAAAAATCAGGCTTTTTTTTCCTGTTTGAATTTGGATTGCTGCCATTAGATATTCAGTGTTTCTAGATTTGAACTTTCTACAGTGGTGGTACATTGCAGCTTTGTGCTGCTAAATGTCATCTCCATCTTCTGTGGAACAGGTTGCTCACTGCATTTGAGGAACAGAACTACTTTATAACCTTTAGAAGTGACTAATCCAGAAAAATTTAACCTGTTAGAATCTCTTATTTTCACCTACTTGTAATTTCCAAAACTGTCTAATTTGGAGCGGAAATTTCCCAGGCTGGAAGCTCTGAGAGGAAAAATGAAAAGAGATTTCAATCCAGATAGGGAATCCATGTTTGTAATTTTAAGAGGCTCAACAGAGCAATACCTGTAGTGCTGCTCTTGTAAAGTGATTTGTTTTGGAACTACTTATTTGCATTTTCACTGAACTCAGTACATAGTTACTAACTTTGATTTCCCTCTAGTGAATAATATTTCTGAATGCTGTCACTGTCATGAGTTTTGCCTCCTCCTCAAGCTTTTTACAGTCTCCAGGAAAGCTACAGGTGACACACTGGGAAGACAACCTCACAGTTCAGCAAATTCACGTCAGCAGGCGCAGCAAGGTAAGTATCAGTTCTGGCCCTAGGTGTCCCCTAGATGGTGTCCCCAGATGGTGTCCCTCACTACATGCAGAGATCCTCTTCCCTGCAGGGATGGGAGGAGGTAATCCAGTCCTGAGGCAGTCACGAGGGGATGGGAACGGGCAAGGTGACAGTTCAGGGAGCTCAGACCTGAGCTTTCCCTGCCATATGGGGGAGCATTCACTGCACCATGAGGTGCCACCCACTCTGGTAATCCCAGCACTGCCTTCTCTGACTCTCTGTTAAGGGAGATAAACAGGGTGATACAGCCAATGAAGCATGAATTCATCTCCTCTGAATAAAGCACAGGCACAAATTGTCCCGGGATTGGCTTTAGAAATCAGCGTGCTAAGGTTGATCCTGTTGTGCCTAGGAGAGGTGGTGCCTGTTTTCTTCTTACTTGGTGCCACTCACTGTTGTCTTGATTTTTAAAGTTTTTTTAAAGTTTTTTGATGTTTCTATTTTTGTATATAATTTTTTCATGTACTTTATGTAAATAACTTATTGTTTACATTTTTTTATGGAGGACGAACAACTTGATAGACTGTTGGGTTGCCCAGTGGCATTGAGGAGGTGGCACTGTCACCCTCCAATGACACTGGCATTTTAGAGATCTATAATTTAGAGTCAGAAATTAATAAAACTCCTATTTTGTCTTGGAAAGAGCTGCTGTCTGCATTGTGTGTTTTGTGTCCTACAGCAACAACTCACCCCTTCTAAAGTGCTGCAAAGGAGTGTGCAGCCCTTGGGGTGGGAAGGAAGAAAGGGATGGAGGCTAGACGCCAGGCAAGGGAGCCAGTATTCAGCATGGAGAGCAAGGAGAGAAAAGGCACTTTGAGGTGCCCACACAGAGCCCCTGGTAAGGGCTTAACTGGATTTTCCAACTCCAGGTCCCATGGGAATCCCTTCAAACCACCTAGCCACTGGACTTGAGGGCTCTCAGCTGGATGAAGAGCTGACCCCTAAAGACATGATTGTGTGCTCCATCTCTCCAGCTCCTCCAGAAGTGATTTCTTTGAAAAATGGAGAGCTTGGGGATTTAATACTTGTCTAAGCAGCTTTCAGGCTTGTTGAAGTGCTAATCCCATAACCCCTGTCACAAGCCTGAAGGTGTGCAAAGACTTCACATGTCACTTCACAACCCCCTGAGGAAGCAAGGGAAACAGAAAGACAGAGGAAGGAAAAGGATTTTGTTGGGGATGAGCGTAGGGGCAAAACAGAGCCAGTTTCCTCCAGAGGCTAGCCTGAGAAAGGCTGAGGATGGACAGAGCAGCTCAGTGAAGCAGAGAGAGGGAGAGCTAAGCTGGTGGGAGGGGGTGAGTGGACAGGGTGGTGGGTGAAGGGAAGATGGTTCCTGTCATCGGGGAGCAGGGGTGTCTTCTCGGCATCCCCTGCACTCCAGAGCCCAGCATGCAGGAGAGCAGCTTTTGCTCTCCATCCCTCACTTGGTGCTGTGGCAGAAGTCAGTGTTCTGCAGATGAAGGTGTCCTAGAGAAGTCACCCACCAGAGCTGGATTTAAAAGGGGACTGGATTATTTTAGGACGTCTCAGAAAACAGGTGGTTATGTAAGGTCAAATCTCAGCAAGTGTAATCAAATCTCAGTTCTAAGCTGATCACCAAGCAGGGTGTTAGGAGTTATTTATTCAAGCATTCCTCCCTGTGTTGTGACTTTCTTCTGAAACAGCCAGAGCTGAAGCTGGGACTAAATTAGGAGAGCTGTGGCATCCTCTCCTCCTCTGCTGACCTTGGGAAATCTCCCTTGCCAGCTGCACCCTGACATTCCTGTGCTAAATAGTACTCTCAACAAGGAACTTGATTGCATACCAGAATTTATGGCTTCTAATCAGGTTGTGTCCAGCCTCTGGCTAGTTCTTAGGTGCCTTATGTACCTGTGTGCTTTGCCTGTAGCTCAGGGCATGCTGCTTGCAGCTATATAACATCTCTCAAAGCCATGAGACAATAATTACCAGCCTCTCTGTGGCATTTTTCCTTTATTGCACTTGTGCTGTTCACATATTATTGCTCTCACAGCCCCCACAGCCTCCATAAACCCCCACAGTGTTATTATGGTGGATTCTCGTGGAAGAACTGGTGTAAGAATTGCTGTTCCTCCCACTCCTTCTTTTTCTTTTATATTGCAGACTTCAGTGTATAAAGGAGAAAAAACAAACGTGGTGCTCAACAGAAGAGGCAATGGCTATTTAAATTCTCAGTAAATATTCTCCAGTTTTATATATTCACAGAAGATTAACAAGCAATGAATGTGCAGCATTTGCACATGATGAGCGTTCTCCTCCAGATCTGATAGAAACAGACCCAGAAATAATCCATAGGAGTTTGGGTGGGTCTTGATGAAAATTGTATCATGTTAAGGGAAAGCATGGCAAGAAATCATCATACTGATCATTTTCACTGTCATCACCAGCAGCATTGGAGAGAGTCCTAAGGGGAAGATATTCCTATGGGATCCCCTCATTGCTCTTCACAACTGGCCAGTGGGGGAAAATTTCCCCTTTTTCTCTTTCTTCTTTTCATTTATTTTCTCTTTCTTTCCAGAAATAATTTTCAGCATTCCAGTCAAAGTACACCATCAGCTGTCAGTGTCCCACAAATAAATCCTGATGTATACAAAACTGTCAGAACATCCTTTGTGCAATGTGGGCATGCCGCTCATGCAATGATGACTATTAAATAATTCACTTTTTCTATGGTGTGTTTATGATACTTGACTGGACCAGAAAGCAAGCTGCAATTCCAGGTCCTTGGCACAGAAATATCCTTAGCAGCCTCCCAGTAAGAAGCTTCAAAGCAATTTGGAGGTGTGTACCTCCAGTGGGAAACAAGAGTCCAGAGGATCTAAATTCTTTTTTAAAAAAGGTTGAAATCTGACAGTGAAAGGCCATTAAAAACAAAAACAAATGAACAAACAAACAAACATTACAACATTAAGCTCTACATTTGTGCAAGATCCTGAGGGGAAAACAGAAGGCTTAGTACTAGCAGTACACCTAAGCAATAAAAGGAGAATTTTTTTTTAATTATTCAGATTTTCATCCCCCATCTTTTCCCCTTCCACAGTTATTTCCACCAGGGATCTGCTATCACATGGCAGCTAGAGCATTTAGCAGCCATGTGTCTGGGAGGTGAGCAGCAACCCAAGAGACAAGATAATGGAGCAGGAAGAGCTGCCTCCTCTGCCCATTAGTCAAATGTTCCCAAGGAGAGTGTGAGATGCTCCCCAGAAGCAATCATTTCTTTCTGAAAGCCTCAACTGTTACATGAAAAAAATCATAATAATGGTGGCAAAGGGCTGAACTGAATGAGATTGCACAGCAGTGCTTTTATGTAGTAGGAGGAGGAAGGAAGAATGCCTGTTGCATGGTATGAAAGCCATGGGAAGATATGTGCCCCCTTAAGAAGAAGAAAGAAACATTTTACCCAAATGTTCCTTTATTGGGCTGCTGGTTGCCAAGGAGAAAGAATCAATCATTCAAAAAGAAGAAAAAAAAAAAAAAAGATGAGAAAAGGAGCTGTCAGGAAAGAAGACATCTGGAGCTGACTTGTGTACAGTTTCTTCTTCTTAGCCCAGTGACACTGAATCATTTGCTTCACTGTTTTAAACTGAATAAAGCCCTGGAACGATTTGATTTTTATTTAAATAAAAACACACCTTTTTTTTTTTTTTTTTTTAAACAAGGCAGTATTACTACTCTGTTTGGTTCAATGCATGATTTTAGAGAGTGCTAGTGTATAATTTAATCACTGTTCACAGGTACATGGCATGTAATTCATACAGAAGGAATCAATTATGAGAAAAGAAAAATCTGAATAAGACTCTTGAGACAATACTGTGGAAACTCTGTAATTATTTTAAGGGCAACCACAAGCTCTGATTTATAGTCACATAGATAACCAGATTAACTACTTGGGTTTGTTAAAAAAGGGAAAAATGCAAAGTTTTGGTTAAATATTTTAATGTTGACCTTGTTCTGTAAATGTCATTCTGGAGAAAAATAATCTTATAAATGAAAAAACAGATATTTTAATTGTGGGCAGAGTGAAAACAAGAAAGAAAGGATACTTTTTTAAATTATCTAAAATAGTCAGTCCTATTGTGTCATTACCAACAGCCTGGATGCAGACATTAAGCAAAGTGAGTGCACAGAAAGGATGCTCACTAATGATATTGCTTTCTCTTGGGACACTTTGCAATAAGCATGGGGATGCTCTTAAACAATGAATCACAAAGCAGTTAGAAATGACTGAACTTTTTGTGCTGCATGGCCAAGAACAGCAGTCTCCTCAGCAGATGCCTGCATGGCTGAGTCTCTGCAGGTCTTTGAACTTTCTCTCCACCATATCTTCCATACTTACAAATAAGAATGATAAAAATGTAGTTCTCTCTCTTGAGATGTGATGGTGAAAAGGGCTATCAAAAAAAAAAAAAAGAGAGCGGGGATTTCTTTTGGTTTTCCTTTTATTTGCACCAATCAGGGAAAAGTTTCTGTAAATTACTAAAATTATGCTAACATAGCAGTCTTGTGAGATGCTAAGACTTGGTTATCTGTTCCAAGAAAGGCCAGACTCACTACTGAGGAGAAAATATAACTCTGGTAACTAATGAAGTGTAGGACAGACTACATGGTTTTATATCATCTGCTATAAAAAGCGCCAGAATGTCCTAAAGCATTTGTGCCTGGAAGCCTGAGGCCTGTAATGATGTTCTGACATGTGCAAGTAGAGCACCCTTGACTGAACAAGAAAAGCAGGGACTTCATTTTTCCTGAAGAAGCCTTGGCAATGCCATTTGGCTTGAGAACTTAGTTATGTCCCCAATACCTAGTTTGTAGCACAGACAGGGCCGTTGCTGATAGTTCAGAAAAGCCTTATCACTTGATTTATATTTCCTCAAAGGACCTTTTCTACAGGTTGGTCATGGAAATCTCCCTCTCAAGCCCTGGTAGTGGAAAAACAGACCTCAGTCTCTTTCCTTTCTGCCCTATTGCCAGAGAAGCCTCCAGGGTATGAGTGGAAATGAGTATCAAGATCAGGCTCTTCTGCAAGCTGAGCTCAGTGACACTGAACGTAACTTTTGTATCCAGCAGCAGGCACACATTCCCAAAGTCAGCACCCCCTGTTTATTGCAGGCTGTTACAGATGCTTCATCCTGACAGCAAAATAACTGTGCAAGATTTCCTGAAGGAAAAATGATAAAACTCTCCACGAGCATGCCTCTTTGCATTTTTAATGGACTGATTTGCATGTATTCAAACCACCAAATATCTGTGCCAGGGAAACCCCAATCCCCTGTATCTGTTTCTCTTTTCTACACTAGCACAAATGACAGGAGGCTTAGGAACATGGTCAGCATTGCAGGAGGAGGATTGCAGCAAGTGACTCCCCATTTGCAGGCACCTTACTACACTGAGTTTCTCACCAAAATGCTGTTGACATGACAACCTCACTGATTTTCTATGAGACCAATAGACAATCCCATTCTAAATCTGGGTCCTACCATGGTTGCCTCACCAGGGATCCAGAGGCACTTGGTAGGCTGCCTATCTTCAGGAGGGAAACCAGCATTTTACTACCTGGTTAATTCTCTGCTCACTTCCAGTTAGGTATATCTTTGTGGCAAGTGAGAAATCTCTATCAATAAGGCACAAAGTCTCCCAAGTATGTGGCACAAGCTTGTAGAGATACATTTCAAAAGTTATTGTGGCCCACACCAACCACAGCCCTTATCAGCTGCATCCCTGAGTGTGTGCCTCAGCTGGGATTTCCTCCCACAGTCCCATGAGCTCAGTCAGCCTCTGGAAAAATCACTGTCTTGTAAACTTGTGTTTTCTTTGTCATTCAAGTGAGCTGCTATTTCTGGCATAACTACTGTTTCCATGGTTACACCAGCTCATAAATAGGGTCAGAAACCTTGGAAATGTTTTTGAAGTGATTCCTTGGAACAGAATATAATCTGGCTGGAGGTGATGAAGCTCCTGAGTTTTCCTTTGAGGCCACGAGGACTGCACTCCTGCTACCACCTGGACACCATGGTTTCTGGTGCAGCTCTGGACTGGATCAAATGGCAGCTGTTGTGGCCAAAAAAGTTGGCACTGGCTTTCCTGGGGAAGAAAAGCCTGGGCAGGGAGGGACAGGGATTGGGTGTTCGGTCCCTGGGCAGGACTTGTCATCCATCTGGTGTGGCAGCCAGGCACGAACATGAAGCAGGTGCCTCTTGCTCTGCAAAGAAGCTGTGCACCCACAACTCTACAAAGTAAATGCCACCCACTTTGTGAGGGGAAGGGGGAGAGAGAGTATGGATGGAGAGAGAGGACTGATAATCTTGGGAGATAAAAAAGAACATGAGAAGTGGGGCCCTTTAGGGAATTTCTGTCATGTTTTGTCAGTGGTAAAAAAAAAATATCTTCATGTGACACAATGGAAATTTTTTTTTCCCACAGTCCACTTTTTGTAAAAGGGAAATGAGACAGATTTCATTGGGGAAACAGGAAAACAAATGGAGTATTTTGAAAACAAACAGCCTGAACATATGTAAATTTTTAAGCCTCGGAAAGAGGAGTAGAGGGCTGTACAGCTGATTTCCCCAGCAACTTTACCTACATAGAAGAAGGCAGAAGGGGAGGGGGAGCCCTTGGAAACCTGTCTGCAGCAGATGGAGGCATGGGAATGAGCAGCGGGGACGGGAGTGAGTCTGCTGCCAGCAGGCTGCACCTCTTTCTATCCACACAAGCAGGTCCCTGCCCACAGTAATCACTTCTGCTGTCAGAAGAGGGTGAGTGCAATCAATCTCCACACATTTGTATACAAGCTGTAGTCATCACAGGGAAAGAGAGGATGCCAACAAGATGCTGCCCCCGTTCTCTTTCCTGTGCCCAGAAATTACTGCACAAGCCTCTGAAAGCTGTGTGATTGTCTTAATGTGTGGGAATCTGTGTTTGCTCCTTCTCTGCTAGATTGAAAGCCTCTCAGCTACATCTAGAATTTACTTCCTGGCTTCTCAGTGCCCACTCAAGGGCTAGGACCTTATTGATTTTTCTAATGTCAACTAGGAGTCTCACTGAAGGATTCATCTTGTCTAACTTCAGCCATCTGAAAGGTCAGAGGCCTCAGCTATGGGACCAGCACAGTGCTGGGCTGGTGTTCCCTGCCAGGGTCTGTCACATCAGTGAGAGGCTGTCCCTTCTTGGTCACAGGCAGTGACACCCCTGGGTGGCTTGGCTGCTCCAAAATCTCCTCCTCCAACCTCACCCAAAGACAAATCCCATCCATCATAAACAAACCCACACTTTGGTTTCCTTCTGCCTTTGTGTTGCTCTGATTCTCCAGCTGCTACTCCATTTACCGGGATTAATTTCAGTCCTGCCAGCCCTGATCTTGTGTGGTGAGGTGGATGCTCTGCAAGGGTAAATGTGAGGTGCTTCACCAGGGTCAAGAGCCCCTGAGGGTTGTTAACCTTGTGGTTATACCTCCAGCCAGCCAGTTACAGGCCATGGCAGAGGCACTGCTGGAGCTGAAGATGAGGATGATCTTCCAGCACCTTTTTGCAGGACTCTGGACCGTCTCTTTTCATCCTGAGACTCCATCAACTCTTCCCACATCTCTGACTCTGATCTTCCAGGCAGTTACAACAGGCTATTAAAACACATGGGAGATACCAAGGACTTGGTATAAAATAGTATGCACTACCACACATGGAGTTTTGATGGGCTGGAGTATGGGCTGAGCTCTGCCTCTGAGGGCCCCTCACAGTAACAATGCTCCTGGTGCCCCGATGAGACCTAGCTGTTACCTCAGCCCAACACCTTGGGTCTCAGGAGTGACTGCTTGGCCACCCACGTGCAATGCAAGGGTTCCCCATTCTCCCCCTGCCTTCCCATGTGTTTCACTAGAGCCCTGGCAGCCTCTCAGCAGCATTCCCTGTGTCTCCCTTGGGCAGACTCAGCCCTGCTGACCCTGGGCTAGCTGCATGCATCGCTCTGTAAGGTGTGTCTTTGCCCCTGCAGCACCTCTGAGAAGTTCACTGGAAGCCCCTCCAGGCATTCATCAGCACAGGAGAGAGATAGGGAATCCTCCCTTCCCTGACATGTGCAGACACGAGTGTTCCCAAGAAGCAGCTCCACTCAAAGGGCAGGTCATTTCTTTATTTCTCTCTGCTTCTCCAGAGATGTCCCCCCAGAAGCTCCAGAGAAGCCACAACTTTCTTGCAGAAAGGGGCACGTCACCCCTCAGGAGTGTGCCGAGGCTCTGCTGCTCCTCCAGATCTTGCTGGAGCTGTGCCTGCACAGCTCTGCTGTCACAGTGCTCCCCCCATTTCACCCCTGCCGTGTAGACACCCGCCCACGACTGATGCCCTGATGTCACCTGGTGCCAGGGTATATCTGGAGGACAAAGGACACCTCGAGACTCTTTCTACGCAGGCTGGTGGACGGGAGTTGAATGATTTGCAAGAGGAGCCCTTGGCACTGTAAGTGTTCCCCAGGAGCTCGAAGCAATAGCAAGGGGGGGCAGGGGGATGAAAAAGGAACTGGCTGAGAAACCCAGGGGAGAGAAAAGTCCAGATAAAACTCCATGGGGGAAAAATTTGGATATTTGTGCTTGGAGAGCTTGAACAGATCCAGTAGCTGGGAGAAGGAGTTGTGATTCTTGCGTGGTTGTTTTCTGTTTATCATAAGGGCAGGTGCTGCTGCAGTGGTTTGTCTCAAAGCTCCCTGGCTGTACGAGCAGGGGCTGCTCAGTTCCTCATGCTGGGGCTCCCTGGAACCCCCTTGGCTTGTGTCCTCAGCTGGCTGAGCCTGCCTGTGAGCAGCACTGGGGGGCTGCTGAGGAGCAGCTGGGACAGGCAGCTGGTGTTTCCTGCCCCAGCACCCAGCCACACATGCAGGGCACATCAATGAGGAGTTTATAACGTGATGATGTACCTCTGCTGTTATTGAATCCCTTCTTTCAACTGGGATAGTCCTTCCAGTGATCCCCACTTGGGAATATAGTTCTACTGGAAATGAGTTTCTGTCTCTTAGAGTGCATCCTCTTTCACCTGTTCTTGGTCTTAAAACTGCTGCCAGAATGAAGGATTTGAAATCTTGTGTAAGACACAGGAGCAGAAAGGGCTGAACCTGCATGGACTTTTTCCCATCACTATGATTAGCCACCTCAAGCAATTGGGACTGGAGCTGTGAGACTCCACAGAGGCCCTGGATTCAATACTCCCTGATGAAAGCCTGAAAGGATGATACTACTGGCTCTCCTGAGGCCAAGATCTGAGCATGCAAGAAACCCATGAATAGAAAGTGAGCACAAGGATGTTTCTTCCTGGTTTCTCTCTACTCATGGAAGAGGGATGGGAAGCTTCTGCATGGGAAGCCATAGCTTACAGAAGTTCTGTGTCTGACACCCTGAGGCAGCATAAGACAAGTGCACACAGAGGAATCTATTTTTGAAAGCCTTGGACAGGGGAAGATGAGTTCCTGCACCAAAACGGTCTGAAAAGAAGATGGAGTGAGGCGTCTACATTATCTGCCAGGAACATTTTCCACAGAGAGTCAGAGATTAAGGATGGGGCAGATTAAAGAGTCAGCATTTGTCAGTAGTATTCAAGCCCCTTTAAATTTAAATAAAACTAAAAGAAGGATGATTAACCTGGCCAACAACCCCGAGGTGGGATTTCTGACGCAACTGAGATAAGCCCATTAATGTGTATTAGGTATAATTAGCATTCAGATGCAAGCAAAGCTCTTACCTAGAGGATTAAGCCCTTGACTGAGCAGAAATGCTGTCAGGGGCAATTAGGTAACACCTCATCAGAGGAGGGAGCAGAGGAAGTGCATGGCAGAGGATCTTATGCCTCAACAGTCTTTGCATCCACAGCCATCAGCTCTTGCCCAGGAGCTGCGTGCTGGTGCTGGCAGAAGCAAAAGAGCTCTGGCAGACCAGGAAACACTGGGAGAAGGCAGCATAGCACTTGCAGAGATCTAGAGGAGACTCAAAACTTTGTCAAGCCACCTGTTTGATCTGGTACCAAGGACTATCCAAGCAACCAGGTATGGTAAGACAAAAGGCTGTGAAATTCCCATGGGAAGAAGCTGCTACTGGCATTTCTTTCATGTCTGTGATCCTGGGGTGTTTGTCTGGCTGTGTGTAGGGACAGTTTGTTCCCAAGGTGTGGGAAATGGGGCAGGTTCCATGCTGTGGGGCAGGGCCCACTCCAGCATGAATGGAGAATTCTTTGACTCTAATGATGGCAAGCAAGTCCCACCAGCTCCGTGGTGGGAAGGCAGCTTGATTTCAGTAGCAAGAGGAAAATTATTATGTGGCATTAAGGTTGCTTTCCATCCTCTGTCGTGTTTTTAGTGATGTATGGAGAGAATAGAGGTAGAAGGAGATTAGTTAGGAAAAAGTTAGAATTGTCCCTAATGTTAGAAATGTCCCTAGCTAAAAGTTTCATTGAGTGCTCTTTATTCCTGCAGGTGAGAGAGGATGAAGTGTGATTTGGGCAGATCCTTTTTCCTACCTAATCCTGGGTTATTGAATATCTGGCAAATGGATACAACTACTTCAGAATGGGGCAAAAAAAAACTTCAAGGGCTGAATTTTTCCATTTGCTATTCCTCTACTGAGAAAAGTCAGGGACGAAATGTGGACTCAAGGATTCAAGAGGTTTTGACCCTCAAAGTCATATTTGTGGTTAAGGTAAAATGCCAGTGCACAGCAAAAGTTATTGAAGCAGGGCAGGAATTCAGCTGGAGATGGAGCTCAAATGCATCTTTCAAGTTTCGGATGTCAGTCCTAAGGGATGGAAGTCTGTTAGCTGGTTTGTTTTTTCTGTTGTACTTTTGGGAGTAGCCTTTGAGAAGGGTGCCAAGTAACTTGGATTAACATGGTACTTAAAAGTGGATGCATGTCCCTTTTTGCTCAGGAGTGGGGTCTAGCACTGAGACAGACAAAATACTGATGAGAATTGCACCTGAGACAGAGACATAATAATAGACTTTGGCACATTAGCAGACATGCTAGGGAGCAGCTTTCTGATGCAAAGTATTTTGTTGTTGGGCAGTACCATCTGAATTCCTCCCATCCTGAGTAACAGAGAGGGACCAAACTCTGTCTTTGATTTGGAGGCAAAATGCCTTCATCTCTCAGTTTGGCCCTAAAAATCTGTGAGTCCAAAGATTTCATCTCTCCTCCCAGCAGCGCAGTCCAGGTCATACTTATCACTGCACTTCCATTCTCATTCTGTAAAAGAAGAAGGTGACAGTGTTTGCCTGTCCTGCCACCATGCTGTGAGGAAAAAGCAAAAGCTGTAAATACTGGGCAACTGTTCAGGCGCTGCAGAGATGGCAGCCAAATAAGTAACTTCCATGGTTTGAGCTGATCCTTGTGTTTGTGGGCACAGTGTGTGCTTAGGAAGCGTTGTGTTACACGCGGGGGAATAGCATCTGTGCCTGCTTCAGCTTCAGACACAACCATCTGCTGCTCCATTTGGGGCTGCTGGAACCTGTCCAGTCTCCTGCTGGGGATATTACAGCTGAGAGAGAAGCCTGACCACAAGCGACAGAAGAACTAGCCTGCCTCTAGGTGCTATCATTTGGAACCATCCTACTGCCACCACAGGTGGAAAGATGCCCTGGATGAAGTATTTCCAGACTGCCACAGATACAGAAATAAGGCTCTTCACCTTGCATGGATGTGGAAGTGACATGGGAGGATTGCTCAGATGATCTTTCTCCTTGTATATAAGGATTTGCTTTCCAGTACTCTGGCTATTTCAGGACAAAGGAATGAACTCTCTTTAGACTAAGGGAAAAAATCTTTGATGACATTTATAGTTCTGAGATTAGAAGTCCAGAGTGTCACGGCAGGTGATGTTGGGGATTAAGCCAGAGTACCATGGTGACCTAATGAGATTAGTCTTTAGAACCAAATCCTGAAGTTAAATCCATCAGCGATTACATCAGCCTGGATGCACGGGGATGAACACCTGGAGATAGGAGGTATATAACAGTCATGGGGAAGAACGTGACTTCAAGGAAGAAAGAAAGAAGTTGCATTTCTTTTTATCCATAAATGCACTTGTTCAGACCATTATAATACTAATGACAGACTATTTAGCACAAAATTTGATGAAGGGCTGGAAGCTTCCCTTTGGGCACTGGTGAGAGTTTATAGCTGTCCTCTCTGGGAAGGAAGCAAAAGGCTCAGAGTGCAGCAGTTCTGCTGTCTAAGACAGGAGATGTGTCTCCTGAACAGAAATTGCTCCCTGATAACTATTTATCCCCTGTGGGATTTGGCTAATGTACAGTGTGATGAAGAGGGATCAGCACATGTGATATAACACTCAAAAATACCAAAATGGGAACATCCTGGGGAAAGTTACAGGTTTTAGTCCTCCAAATCCTGAGAAATTTGTGAAATTACCTTTTGCATGAAAGATAGTCTCCAGTGCATTGCCTTAGCCTTCTGTATAATCTTGCAAAGATCTTGGGCTGTTTCCCAGAAGTTTGGTATTGACAAACGTCGGGCCCTAATTGCAGCTCCACCCAGACAAAGGACCCATCAAGCCCAGCATCCCATGCCCATCAGTGCTCTAAAGGTAATGCTTAGGCGCAAGTATGAGAACAGGTGAAGTATATCATGGTGATTCCCAAGGACAGGGTATTTCTCTAAGCCATACTTGTGTCTTCATGGCTCCTGTAGTAGTCAGGTCCTGAAGCAGTAGGCAAAAAAACTCAGCAATGCTATCCCAAGTCTAGCTAGAAAAAAAAAAACAAAACAGCATTGGCATTAAACTTCCTATTTTACCTAAATTGTGGGGCAAGCTTCTGCAGCAACCTGTCTTTAAGAGTGCAACTGTGTTTGAGACAAAAGAAGGTGTTAGTCTCCATGGCTCTGCAAGACATTGCACCATGGGGTAAATGTCTTTTTGGCCTTAGTTCAAGTGTCCTTTTTTTGGCATATTAATTCTAGCATGCCAGATGAAAGGCAGCGCTACCCTGCTTAATTTGTACGCATTCCAATCTTTCTTTATCTTTAATACCATTATCTTTAATCCTGTCACAATTATATTTTCCATCATTCTGTCATCTGACTACTGATACCTAGAAAAGATAAGCAGAGCGTTGTGTTATCCCTGCTGTTATCTCGCAGACAGAGGGATCTGAGAGAGGCCCGTGCCTGCTGCCCACAGCCCAGCGATGAGTGAGACCCCAGCCGCCAACCTCAACACTGGAGATGCTCCAACCGGTCCCACCACACCCCGCAAGGGGCCTCCCAAGTTCAAGCAGAGACAGACGAGGCAGTTCAAGAGCAAGCCCCCCAAAAAAGGAGTAAGAGGGTAAGCAAATTGTGGAAAGAAAAGGAACTGTGCTAGTTGAGTAGCTCCCCACTGCTATATTGTGCTTCTGTGCACCTTCTCTTGGGCAAGGAGCCAGAAGGCTTCCCCCTGCCCCCAGCTGCCATCAGCTCTCCAGCCTGGAGCTGCTTCTCTTCTGCTCCCTAACCCCAATTCTTCTTCCTTGGCTGGGGGTTTAGGACATCTGCCCTTTCCTTGCTGCTGCCCCAAACCCACACTTACCTGCTCTTTTCTCTCCTAGGTTTGGAGATGACATCCCAGGCATGGAGGGTCTGGGCACAGGTAAGCTCTGCAGGATGTTGTTGTCATGCCCTGCTTTAGCACTAGCACAGACAAACTTGATCATGGGAGAGGATCCTGGGGTGGCCTCTGTTTCCCTGGCCTGTCTGCAGCTCTCAGGGTCATCAGAGAAGCCTAGTTGTGCCTCCCCAAGCTGCCATGTTCATGCTTACACTTACATACACTACATGAAGGAAAGGCTATTTATGTATGCTTCAGCTTCAGACTACCTATACTGGGCTACAGAAGTGCATGTTTGTTTTCTTCTAATACTCTGGCTAAGAATTTCAGCAGCATGAGATTCTCAAATAAATGCTAAGCTGTTAATACAAAAAAAAAAAACCACAGAAACTAAATCCCAGATGGTTAAGTATTTATGTTGTCATCAGAATCCTAATTTTAAGAATTTTATGCACCCATCTGGGATTGAGAAACGTGCATTGGATGAGCCAATCAGCAGTAGCCAGTCAGAACTTTGAAGTATTGATTAAGAGAGAGTTACAGATCCTGAATATTGTAGGCAAAATTATTCAGCATCTGATCTAAAACTGCACACACCTTTGAGGAGATCACAGTTTGGCTACAGGTAATTTATAAGAGCAGGAGAAACCACATAACTGGAATTAACTTTTACACCACTTTACATAGTCACTGAAGAGGCTAGGAACTGCTGGCTTGCTTTTGCTCACAGAGAAAAAGTACACTGATCTGTACTGTAAACTGATCTGGTTTGGTCTGACAAGTAGTACCAGATTTGAAATGCTCCTCTGCCCATTTAACCTTCAAACAGAATCTCATTCTTGTTAACATTTCCTGAGTAAATCAGCCTTTCCATTAATAAAAAATAAAGCCAAGGAGTGCATTGACAAGAACACATTTGTCATTTTCCCTCTTTTTTAGATATCACCGTGATATGCCCATGGGAAGCTTTCAGCCATCTGGAACTGCACGAGCTGGCCCAGTTTGGGATCATCTAAGGTGTCAGCATTTCTACTGGTGTCACCTGGTGACTCCACAGATTTCAGCATGGTCTTTACCACCTTTGACACTTTTGGCCCTTGCATCCACTTGCTTATGGGCAGGGTGGTTTTGTGAGAGCTAGTTATGAGAAACTTAACTTTGCAGATTAATTTGGCAAAGAAGTTATTTGGGACCCTGAGCAGACCTCATGTTCCATGTGATGAAACTACTGAAAAATGTCTTAATGTCTCCCTGCACCATATTCTCTCTTCTCTCACTGTCATAGATCTTCAATGTTTATGGTGATACAGGGAGGCTATATTTGAACTCTTTCCCTGATTAGCTGAGATATTGTGTGCATGTTTGTCCAGACCTAATTAAATCAGCCTATTCTGTTTCCTTCCTTCCCTCCCTTTCTTCAGCTTTCTATATATAATTTCAATGGGTAGGTCCCTGTGTCATTTGGGCCACCAATTATTTGCTCAGAGTAGAGAACAGCATTAGAGTCACCAATCCAGACATTAGGCTGCTTTCCATAGGAGATCCTTCCCCAGTGGCTCACCATAAGGAACGCGCTGCTAAGATTTACCTCATCAGCAAATGGGGAAAAGGGCTTGCAAATACTGTCTCTGCTGTACTGCCCACAGGCTAAGAACCACGAGAGTCTGGCTGTTCTCATAATGTTAAATGAAAATGTGTGCATCTGAGATCAATAGCTAAGTGAATTAATCCTATTATTCTTTCCTTTGTGGTTGCAGCTCCAAAGAAGCAGCCCTCCAAATGATGCTGTGTTTCCTCTCCTTTGATGGGAAGCCCTTTGTGACCCTTGTCCCCATGCCAATACATATTTACATGAGACATTTGCTCCCCAGGACATGCTTGCTGCTTATTAAGAGAGAGAATCCCTATAATCTGTCACCAGATTGTGCCAGCAGTCCTGCCACATCCCGCAGAAAATGATATTTCAGTAATTGCTCCCTCTTCTCTGTATTTAGCATAGGACAAGCCCCCCTTCATCCTGCCCCTCATAAGCAGGAAGGCTTTTCTCTCTTCACTCCCTGGCAATTTCAAGCTCTGGAGCTTGTTTGGACGAGCAGGCAAACGGTGTCCCCAGAGAGAAGTAACAGCAGAGCAAGCAGGGAGGCAGGGGAAGGGTGGGATGTGCACATGCAGGCAAGCACAGAGCGAATCCATTTAACCACATCGATCTGTGTCTGCTGGTCTCTGGCAGCCTGAGTGCTGCCAAGTGCTGAGGCACCCACAACCACTTACATGTTCAGGGAAGGCCTCAAGATTCCCTATGGCATTAAGGAAGGGCTTTTGTCTTGTTTGCAGGCAAGGAGCAAATTAATTGTAGCTACACAGTATTCATAAAGGAGGTGGAATTTTTAGTCATTGCCTTTAGCTTAAGAAGCCTCATTGCATAAGAACTGCCTCCCCCTGTCTTATCTTTCCTATGCTGAACATGTTCATGGGAGCAAGGAGTGATTGTGGAGAGGAGAGCAAATCCTGTCTAAATGATTGATCCCCACACATAAAGCATTGCTATAAATCCATGGCGGTGCCATAGTTATCTGCTACTGTTATTCCAGAAAGAAAAGCTAGCAGTTTTCAGTTAAAATACAGCTTGAGCACCAAAAGCTAAAGGAAATTAGTTCCTGTTGGCAGTCCAGAATACAGCTTTTATTATTCAGCACTCTGCCATTAGACACAGCAGTAAGCCACAGAGTGGTTCAGAACCACAGCACTATTGCAGCACACAAGTCGTGTACCATTTAGCTAATTGCAGCCCACAGCTATTTCCTTGGGCAGAGGCACTCTGTCCTTTCCATTTACTTCCAGCTTCTCCTGCCTTTCTCACCTATTAATGTTTTTCTTCTTTCCCTAAGTGTTCTTTATATAAATCATGCGTTATTTAGCTTTTACTATAGGGAACTGATTTCTTTTTTTTTTCAAGCTCATGTACTAGCCCTCTCCTTCTGCATTTAAATGTGAATGTTTGTATGGCAATACTCTTATGCTCTCCCTCCCATTATGCCATCCTGTTACACATGATCCTTATTCCACCTTCTCAGTCTGTCCTCTTCTCTCTGGGAAAAGACACATTAGGTCCAGTTTTGAATCCTTCAAGCTGACTGCCTCTATTTTGAGTTTTCCCTTTTTTAAGCTTTTTTAAGCAGGACAAAAATAAGAGAAGGAAATTTAAATTCATCCTTTTGCTTCCTTTTCTTCCCAGACCTTGGGAAAACAGTCCACAGACAGTGAGATACTTTGTCAGAAAGTACTGGGGTAAAAGCAAAATTCCCCTTGGTCCAGGAATTGAAGTTTTAGCAAATCAGAAGGTCCTGGTGCAGTTCCACATCTGATTGCCAGAGCCCCAGTTCCTATCAGAGAACTTCTCCATTCTCCTTCTTAGAGAAGTCCAACAGGAATGCACACATAACCCAGCTCTCATACCTGGCTGATGAGCTGTATCAGAAAAGGATGTTTTGAGCCAACACAGTTTGTTAGGTATTTTAAAAATAATTTCTATTCATTAATAGGAATCACATTCATTCCTTTACTTGTAAGGAATTTTGAGGCTTAGAAGAAGAGTCCTAAAACACACTCATGTTTGTTTTGTCTGAGGTTCTAAGTTTTTTCTAATGAGCCATAATTCCCAAAACTTCCATTTTTCAGTGAGAGATGGCTATGGTACAAGAAAGCAAATGTGTTAAAGCAACTTGTTGAAGGACTTCAGTCTATATGCATTGTAATACGTTATTCTCTGTTCTTTTACTATAAAAACATGTCAAAAGGAATAAAAATCAATAAAAAAGGTTTTAAAAATCTTAAGACTGTAGTTTGACTTGCTTACAAAGTATAGCCAGGGAAAGGCAGATGACTTAGCTTTTCCTTCTAAAATCCTTTCCTTTCCTGGGGAAAGCCCTGAAAGTCACTTATCACTTCTCATTAGAGAAAAACAGCTATTTCTCTCCAAACAATAGGCAATAAAGACTGACTGTGATATCATCTGAGAAGCAGTTTTTTCCTGAGTGATGACTGGTATATTCTCCCAAAAGTGTTGCACATGGTTTCCTTCAGGCTGAAACCTTTGGCCAGTTACATCTTCTAGGACTCTGTGCAAATGAATGTCAGCATGTTTTCTACCCTATAGCAAAAAATTGCTGAGATGTGAATGCCACTTAATTCCTTCTCATTGCCATGACTGCAAGACAGAGCTGCAAACACTCATCTCCTCTTGCTTCTTTCTGTTGCTGAACTTTCTAGGTGTCCATAGGGGTTTCAAGATGGTCAAGTGAAATTGCCTTCTTGTGTTATGCTGTCAAATCTCAGCCTTAGAAGCGTTTTCTTTCATGCCACCTTTGGAGTTTTTTTCTTGCAACTCATTACTGGGTGTCCAATTGAAAGTCTTTTGTCTTTGAATATTCTCTATCCTGTGAGATACAAATATGAGTTGTCCAGGACTCTCTTTGTGAGGGCTTATTATAAATCCCTTCCCAACCACGTTTTGAAAGCCAGAAAAACATCTTCTCATGTAGTTAAAGCTGTAACCAACTTCTGTGTCCCATCCTCACTGACCCCAGTTTCTGACTCTAATGAGAAAGTTAATTAAACCCAAATCTCTGCAAGAAAAGATGAATGAACCTTGGAAAAAGTGAGAAGCACTTGCCTTGCTTCCTTCTATCCCCCCTCACCACCCCCCCCAGTCTAAATCACCTCAGGAACCTCAGTTAAAAATAAATAAAAATTAAATTTAAACAAAAAATAAACCCCCAAACCCTCAGTGTAAGTTGGATTCTTCAGGAGATCTGAAGAGCACTGGTGCAAAACTCCCATCCTCCAACAGTTTTCACATCAGCACCTCACTCAGTATCAAGCCACTGTCACATTTTCCTATGGTATTGATCAATAAAGTGTAGGCTAAAAAATGTACCCTGGCAATATCACTCCATGTTTTGTGGAGCACTTTTCTATTTTATAAATGAGATTTTGAGAGTTAGGTAAATTAAGAGTACCCACCACCTTTAGGTCTTCAATATTTAATTTTTCAGAGTACTTGACATTTTATCTTGAGGTTTAAAATGCAGCTGTCATTAGTTGTGGTTGCAGCTGTAAGCACTCATTAGTGAATCTCGTTCTTTCTGAGTCAGATCTCACTCAGACAGTAAGATCCAGGGCTCAGCTTGGAGATCTGAGGAACAAGAAGTCTATTTTTGAGAGCATTTATGTAATGCTCCATAGGGTGGGCAGGTTATTCCAGCCAGCAGTCTGTTTCAGCATCACCACACCACTGTGATGCAAATCTAGACAGATTTGAAAAAAATAAAAAACAAAAAACAAAACAAAACCAAACAAAAAACAAACAAACAAACAAACAAACAAACAAAAAACCCATAAGATTATGCAATTGAAATGAAAGATAGTATCACATGCTTATAAATGTGTTCAACTCTGGAATTTCCTCATACCAGACTGCTTAACTTTGAAACTTTATTCCCAGTCCCCACAGGGCTGTCAGGGCTGCTGAAGCTGGGATAAGCTCAGTACCCTAATGTTAGGCATCTGCACCTCCAAAGTTTGTCCTGACAGCCCAAGGCAGCGAGCATTTATGGCTCTGAGCTTTTTCCACACCAACTGTGATCCACCTGGAGGGAGTGGGATGGCTGAAGCCTCTGTGCTGGGGGTACATAATGATTGAATTCTGTCAGTTGCAACTTTCAACTTACCTTTAACATGTGCTCTCACATTTTATGTTGTTCCTCTTCTTGAAGTTTCTTCTATGGTGAGAATTTTAGTGTTGCTGCTCCTGCTGGGTGAAAAGAATACCTTCTCTATCAAAGCCTTCAGGAATTTTCAGACACTTTCTTGCCTCTGGCATTTTTCTGAGGGCCTCTCACATTCCTGAGGCTGTAAATGAAGTGGCTGAGCATAGCAATCACCAGCACATACTCAACATACAACAGACTGTCCAGATGTCAGAGCAGACAATGGATGTGACAGAAATAGATGAACTACACTACCCTGTGAAGAGTAGGACTTTAGACAGGGGGGCACTGAGAATGAAGAATGCTTTTGGTATCCTGAGACCTTGGTTGGGACAGTGGTCAGCACAGGGAAAGTCCACAGGAGGGAAAGACATTTTCAAGAACATGGAGAACACAGAGAAGGAGTGTGGTGAAGCCCCAGAAAGCTGCTTGCCAAAGCTGTACACTGGGCTTTGCCCTGTGGTCTGTGCCAGACAGGGAGGGTATAGCAGCTGGCCAAGGAGCACTTGCAGGAAATCTGAGCCTGTTATGATACTGAAGAAGAGCATCCACACAAGGTACAAATAATTTATAAAGCACTGAGCAAGCTGAACTTGGTCCCTTACAAGAGACCTTGCTTTCTCTGAGAGGTAGTGGCTGCACAACCATCCAGGAAGGAAGAGAGCTTGGAAAAAAACCATCAAAGTGTGGGAGCTCCAGACTACCACCACACTGACCCTGTAATCATGGGTGACAGAGCAGGTAAGCAGGAATAACATCAGTGGGAGAATTTGTCTTGTGCTATTGGGAGAACCCAATAAACCTGTGTTTTACTTCCCCTCACCTCTGAACAGGACACCAAAAGGAGCAACAGATAGAAATCCCAGGATCATTAAAACCTCCTCCATTGAGGGCTGCTGGAACACATCTCTTGGAAGTATGACCTAGGCAGATTTACAGGGGCTGCAAACGAGCTATAAGAGGGGCAAACAAGCTAGAGGCAGATGGAAGGCAAGGCCAATTCCTCAGCCATACAGAGGTTCTGCCCCACCAGTGACCCGAGGCACAAATTGGCATTGCTTGATCAAAACACCACGTTGGTTTCTCTAGGCACAGGGAGAAAGCAAACGCATTTACTCATCTCACAAGAGCTATCTGGATTCAAGCCAGCTCAAATCTGTATCATCCAGACAGCTGCTGGCATGGGCACAGCAATCTTGCATCTGTCTGCACCAGGGAACTGACTGCAGGTCTGAAAGTAAGGGAAGAAAAATAACAGAAGGCCAAACATGTGGAAAACAAGTTGTATCAGATCTGGCTTTAGCAACTGCAGTTTTACCAGAAATACTCACTGGGACGAAGGTCCTTCCATTCCAGGCACTTTGTAAGTACATCACTGTGAACTAATGAATTAGTTATAACCCTGGTCTCCAAGCAAGGCTGTGTATTACTCCAGCCTGCAGATACTGAACTTCACTAATAGGGGGCCACTCCAAAGATGCAGCACAGTCAGTCTTGGAAATGTCAGTACATGGCCAGGTCACCTATATACAGCTGGGATGAGGAACACACAGATGGAGGCATTGGGAATGTCCTTTCAAACACAAACCTTAAGCTAGATGATCTGGTAAGCACCAGTCTCAGACAAGAATAAATGGAAAACAAGTCAACAATTACATTGGAATGAAATATGGTCAGCAAAGGAGGCAATTTTGAACTAAAGCTGCCTGTACCAAAAGAGTACCACAAGGAGTTATATTATTATAAACCTGAGAGGATCTGAACACCATTGCATCCCCTTCCACAAGGCTCCATTCAGTTCTAGGCATTTTGAGGACAGAAGCTGATAAACTGTTCTGTATTTTGTACTCATGTAGAAGGGGAATGAAGAGTAGACAAAAAAGAAGAAAGGAGGAGTAAGGACTCCACAGGTATCAAGGAAGTTGCTCCAGCATGCACAGCCCCCACAATAGTCAAGTAGAGTTATGATTCCCACCTGGAGGTAGCTGTAGGGTATAAATAACAAAGGAGGACAAATATTAGCAAGGATGAAACAAGGAAAAACTGTCTGAAAATAACATCAAAATGTTAAGTAGCTGTTATCAAGAAGTCCTCACAAATACCTTCCCTGGGAAAACACGGGCCCCATGGGAACTGGGAAGGTTCTGATAGTCAGTACATTTGTGACTGTGTTGTAGAAAGCATCCAAGAATCCCCTGCAGAGAACATCTGGTACAGAGCAGGTGTAGTTCCTGCAGGAGTCAGGGCAGTCATGCCAGGCCATCTCCATTGCTGCTGTCTCTCCAGCTGTACACCAGTGATGTAGAGAAAGTAAGTTTGCTTTTCATATGAAATTCATGCTTGGCCATTACAATATCAAAGCTAAATACATAGGAAGCTCTGTTTAGCAGCCATCTGTAAGCTTCTGAGAGCAAGACAAAGTAAGATGCTGGGTTCTCAGCTGCTGAAAAATAAATATTAAAAACCAGCAAAAATATGAAGCTCAAAACAAAGAACATGGAAGCACACGAGACATTTTCATTTCACTTTTCAGTGAGAACTGCTTCTTTGGAAAATACAGTAAGATTTTCATTCCACATCCTACCATCAGTGCCAGATTTCTCACTTTGGAAGGCACAACATGCACCACATTGTGTGTAATGCTATGATATGCAATCTATTTTTCTTTGCTTCAGTCTGGAACCATTTCCCTGAAATGTGGAATAAAGCTTTGAAGCTTTATCCCAGCCATGTAAACTTTTTGCATTCATTCATAGTAACGCCTAATCCCATTTTAATCTTAATAAGCTCTTTAGTGCAATAATATCCTATGGCATTAAGGCATACAACTTGATTCCTTGAATTAAAGCCAGGATTCTCTTTGGAGTTTTTGCACTGACTTCCATAAGCTTTGGATCAGGTCAACCTCCAAAAAAAACCCCAACCTGCTGCAAACCAGTGAACTACCTGATTGAAAAGGCTTTATGATTTTATAATCTCTTACAATAGCTTTTCTATGTATATAAAATCTGCACTTATATGAATTCCAGAACTTCAAGCTGCATTTATCCAGAATAATTAACTACCCTGATGACAAGATGCTGTTGATAAACTCTTCAAGAAAAAAATATTTCCTTACCCTCACTACCCCAGCCCGGGGCTGATATGGTGATTGAACATGAGAAGCTTGAAGCCTTTAGGTGCCTGCTCTCAGAAGAACATTATTTCTTGATCTCTCTAAATGAGTCAATAATGAAGTAGATTCCCAAGTTCCTTCAGACAAAAATGACAGGGACAAATTTAATATTAACTAAATTGCAAACAGGAGGAAGTTGTTGCTAGTTATAATTATTTAGTTACAGAGGGAATTTTAAATCATCTCTTTCAAAGGTCTGAGAAAAGTTATACTGTGGGAACCACCTGGAATTTCTCTCTGAACCTCAAATAAATGTCCCAAGTATTCCCAATAGTACAAATCCTCTGGCTTGTTTTCAAATTGTAATTGTGGCTGGGAGCTACATAACAGTGCAAAATCCATTCTCTGCCCTTCCTAAGTCTTCACTTTGACTTTACTTAAAAATGAGAAATCTGTATCATAGCCACTTCAGTCCCTTGAGCTTTGTGACAAGGCACTGAATGTACACAGGAGAGGATAAATCGGTCCAAAGCTCGGACACAAATCCCAATCAAGGGGGTTGCTGCTCACTGATTAGGTTAGAGAAGGTGACCTCTTTGGCTGCTCCAATTGTCAAATGAAATACAGTTTATGGTGACTTAGGCTTGCCCATATCATCTCTGCATGCAGCAAGCTCAGAGTGCAAGAGCAACTCATTGCTGCAGCTCAGCTGCTGAACAGTACTCAGTAACCCAAAACAGTTCTGTATTTTTCATTAGAGGTCCTTTACCCCCCTTATTTTACTAAAGAGATGGACAAAAGGCCATTTGATCAGACCCAGAAATGTCTTCATGGGAATGTACTTCTGATAGGAGATGAGTCTTTCTTATATGCAGCAGAAAAGCAAAATCATATCTGGTGGCTAGTTTGGCAAATTCAGATAAGAACCACATTGCTAATTTCTCACAGATGCAATAATGAAACTCAGAAACAATTTTCCACATGATCTGTGCCCTGTAGATATTCAAACCAAGAGTGTGTGACAGGAAGGTGGATAGATATGCTGAGGGTAACATTCATGGCTCAAGCATTTCAGAGCTCTTGTGCAGGATCACTGGAGAAGTTTTCAAGTCAGAACTGTACAGGATGTCATTAGGATGATACCAGCTGTGTTTGACAGTCTTATACCCATGCTTACCCATGGTGCACAGGTGGGATTCCATGAGCAAGAACTGGGTCTGAATGCAATAAACTGTATATTCATACAAAAGCATTTGGAAGAATGGAGATTGGCATGTATGTTAAACTAATGCCACTGAGCCTGCCACAGGCACTCACTGCAAAATTTCTAGCCTATTGCTATAGAACAGGCAAAACAGGTGTTCCTTGCTGCATGCTGTGTCTAATTTAAATGAGAAATGTGCAGAAAAGCACAAGAGTTAAAAGTCTCTACCAAATCAGAAAAAAAGTCCTTCAGACCCAGTACTTGGTCTCCAGCTGTAGCCAGTAATGGTTGCAAAGGACAAGATAGAAATTACAAATATAACGGCATGTCACTAACATATCTAGCACCTCCCAGTGATTTGCACTCAAGGACATCCTGAGCCAGAGATGATGTCTTTGTATAATAGCACTTGCTAAATTTTTCCTTCATGATGCAGTAGAGACACTTTCTGAACTTACAGAGACCTTTACTAACTATGATACCCTTAGTTAAGGAGGTCACACAATAAACTCTCATACCTAAAAAAACCAAATTACTAGATCTATGGCCTTTCTCTCTCAGAATGCATAAAACCCCTAACTTATTTTACTTGATGCTACCTGCAAGTTTCCTCAGTGTTTCCCTTGGAAGAGACAAGAGTACTATATTGACAAAAGTAACCTATTCCTATTAATTTTGGTGCTCCCAGGAAGAGGATGTTGTGGTCATTCATTTTTTGGCCAGTGGTAATCAACTGCAAATGCTGGGTTCCAATTTAGAATATTGTTACTTGAAAACTATTAAAACCTAGAGAGGTTTCTTACCTAGAGAAGTTGGGACACCTTCTGTATTTAAATACAGGGAGAGGGTGGTTTTTCTTTTAAGTCAGTGTTACTTAAGAGCAGCATTTAAAGAATTCAGATAGGACATGGTTAAGATAAGTAGAAGTAACTGGAAGTTGGTTAAGTAAATTTCCTGTGGGCAGATAAAATAATCTTTGAAATTACTGTGTTCTAGCAGTAGTTTCAAGATTAAAAAAATACACTTCACAGCCATTCTCTATACACAGGATGAGAACCACAGGTGCTGAAAACTTACCTTGTTCCCATAAGTCACCAAACATTTACTGCAGTTGGTCACAAGACTGGCTTTCTGGGTCCTTGGGAGAAGAAGCTCAGGTGGTCTTGTGTGCACTGTTTCAAGGAACTGTGTTTTCTTCCAGCAAGTAGTCTCTTTCCACATTTTGTTTTTGAGGCATCATCATTCCAAGTGCCAACTTCCAGCTTCTCCAGAGTGTTGGCAGCTGATCCCAGCAGTAAAACCCATCTAGGCTCATTGAAAATATGGGGCTGAGGGCTTTGCTGTGGAAAGAGACATTAAGTTCTTAGCCTTCATTAAATAATTAGCAAGAAGGAACATTTTAGAGAAGATGTGGTAGCTGTTGGTTTAATATTTTAGCCATGTATGGCAAACCAGAGGAGACTGCCTCATACTCACTAATATCTTAACTGACCATATTACGTTTTATGGGTTACTCAAAGCAAAGCTAAGGTGGGGAATTATTGCCTCAGAAAAGCTGGCAGGACACACCTAGGACAGAAACTGGGTGATTAACCCAGCAGGTGCTGTGGTCAGCAGCTAGGGTCCACGCTTGATATAGCAGAAGCAGAGGGAGAACTGTAGATTCCCAAGGAATTCAATATAGAGATGCTACTGATTTATTCGTAGCAAATAAGGTTTCATTAACAAGAGGGTATCCAGGACACCCCTATTGCCTCAGAACAAAGTCCAGCTGCAGAAGCAAGGCCATGGATTTGCAGTCAGCAGTAGCATGCACAGACTGTGGCAAGAGCTCTTGTTCCAGTGCTAGAGTTGGCGAGGCTGCAGGAAACCCTCCCCAATCCTCCTGCCCCACACCCTGTACTCAGCTGCCTCCTTTAAGCTCCCTTTGGAGAATGGTGACAGTGGCTGCCAAACATGTCCTGCTCTCGTGGGGGTCCTGGTGTGCTTGTGCTGGCTCTGCCTGCTGTTCCTCCAAGGGTTACTGTGCCTGGCTTCCCCTCTGCACACACTGCTGGGCACTCAGCTCCTGGCCATGCCAGACTCCAGGAGATGTCAACACAGATCTCCTTATTGAGGATGCAGCCTTGTATGGTTAGTAATGTCTGTGGTGTATTGTGAGAACTGGAGCTATAAATACAGAAAATAAAGGAGACTTTGGTATTTAAATGTTTTCCCATTTAAATTTTTATTGGACTTTTTAGAGCCAGAAATATCAGAAAGCTCCTTTAATGACATTGGCATTCTTTAAGAGTCTCTGCAAAAACTGAGCCTTAAAACCTTGGCCCTACTAGCTCATGCTTCTCAGGTCTTGAGGCAAAATCATTTTGAGTGAGGCTGTGCCAAGTGAAGACCTTTCTGAGCTTCCCATTTCTGACTCTGAAACACACGGAAGTTCCCCATCCATAGAAACATTTACAAGCTTTTCCAAAGCTGATGGAGGAGGAATCTTGGGATCAGTAGCACCTGCAGAGCATAAGGAGTCCAGCTGCCTCCCACAACCCACCCTGTCATGCAGGAGGGGAGCAATACCATAGTACCTGGGGCCAGGAGCAGCACAGAGGGGTCCAGCATGCTCATCCACAATGATGTCTTTGTGTCTCAGGATAAATTCTCCCTACATGGAAGTATTTACTAGAGTAGGAAAATGAGTAGTAAGCCCCTCCCCAGCTGCTGGGATGGGCTTGCTTGGAAAAACGCAGAGTTATAACATGAGTTTCATCTTTTGGCAGCTGTTGCAGAAATAACTTTCTCTTACTGGAAGCAAAGACAATGAGGTTTTCTTCGAAAATATTTTGTACCTTTAACACTATCAAGTATTATTTGATTTCTCCACAGCTGAAGAAGAAAACAGCTGCTGGGTCCTGGTTTTGACCGGAGAAAGTCGTAGTCGTGACATTGAATTATACAAGCACAGAGATACAAATAGCTTGTTTTTATTTATTTTGTTTTCTGAAATCTATAAATATAAACATCTTCAAGACTATGAGACTTTGCCAAAAGTTAAAAATATAACTGAAGAAGAAAGTGACAGACACACACTGTTCCTAACCCAAATTTAACATTAAAAACCCCAACCTAGCCACAGCAGAGGAACTCTAACCAGTGTTTTCTGCTCCACAAACTCACTTACCTCTCATCTCATAAGGAAAATTTTTGAATGCAAAAAGAAATTAGGAACAAAATTCATTATCATACTCTAAATGTCACTTAGCCCTTTTGTTGTCTATCATGCTATACATATCCCTCTGTCTTGACCTAAAAAACACACCTTCTGTCTCAAATAACCTATTAAAGCATATGCGAGGCATCACCCTGATTTTTCTGCTGAAGGGTATGCTGTGTCCCAGGAACCTGCAGGGCACATGCAAAGAGAATTATTAAATGATTTTCAGTCTGTGGTCTACAGTCTGCAGGGACTTCATGAGCTATTTCTAAAGAATCCAGGAAAAACAATCAGAGCAAGCAAGATGCTTGTCACTATGCTTTGATTTCACAATCAGTCCATTAGAAAAAAAAATTTAAATGTTTAGTGAAAAGATAGAAGAAATCATCCAAGGTTGGAGACAGTCTAGAAAAGTCCATGAAGCCACCTAAAGAGCAGGAACTTGTTTCATACATACTAGTTTCTGGACTATAAGTGTTTCAACTAGCTGAAACATGAACCTATGGTGATTTTATATAGCTTCTCAGCAGCATTTTGCAGTCCATGCATAATTCTTGCTGCTGCACCAATTTTCTCAGCAGTACCCATGCCAGATAGCTTAAAGCTAGTGCAGTGGTTTCATTACCTTTTCAGTGCTACTTTATTTGAGCTGTTTTCATTTCAGTGAGCCAAGAGGCTTTGCTCTTATCTTAAAAGTAGAAACATTATTGAATTTTTCGTTTTTTGCATTATAGATCTGCTATGCTGATTTACACAGCCAGCCCCAGATCTTCTTGACTTATTAAGCATCACCAGATCTTCTCTGTATTGTCCTAATCTGAGTACAGCTATCTTGCAACAGAGAGACTAAAATAACCTCAGCTGGGTTAGTACTTGTCATGTTGTCTGTTATATCACAGCTCTGTTTGGTGCAGAAACAGGCAACAGAGCCTGGTGCAAAGGTTGCAGAGTTAATGCCCAGCAAAATAGTTCTGCCTTGGGAAGCAGCCTAACACCTCAGCACAGCAGCCTGGTCAGCTAATTTTCCTGCAGAGAAATGGATCACCAGTGAAACTGCTGTGCTGTTCTCTAGGTTCAGACTGCTATCTCAGCACAGCACTGCTCAGGTACTGCAGCTCTAACTGGAGCTAGCCCAGTACATCTGAGCTATGAAATACAGACAAGACACTCATGTGCTAGTCCAGAAATCACTGAAGGCTTGGGGAGTATTTTACACAGACCACATCACCTCTAGACAACGTGTTTCCACAAAGAAGTAAATGAGAAAATAACAAAATATTTTTCCATCTGTGGAAATTTTAATTCAAGTTCACGGTGTTTAACAGGCTACACAATTAGGACAGCTGACCTCCAAATGCTTCTGCTTATTGATGCAGTGCAGTAGGATCAGAGCTTGCCATCAGTAGGCACATACTGTCTGCTCACCTTCCCTTTTGTGAAACAAAACTTTTCACACTCTAAAGCATCTTCCCCATCAGCTTTCTCACTTCCCCCTCATTTCTGTGCCATTCTGGAAAGCTGGTCACTGTTCCTCCCAGCACTGGTGTCATATTGCTGCTCACAATCAGCCTGCATTCTACAATTTTGGGGTGTAATATCTGAACTAAAAAAGACTTCTGGCTGCACTGTATCTTACAGAGGTCTTTCTGAGACACAAGACCCTTCACAGCCTGGTTATCCCAGGGCATATCCTGGATGGCTGAATATTAAACCAGAGGCAATCCTTACTGCAAGTCACAAACTCAGACTCTGTACCAACACTGAAATTCAGCAGCCCTGCTACCACTGGTCTTCCAGCAGGCCCTAATCACCCCAGATGGCTATGGGCACAAGGACAGCACTGGGAACAGCAGCAGGGACTAGCCAAAGGGGAGGATAGGGCAGGGAGGGGAAGATGTGGCAGAGGGGAAAAGGGAGAGAAATTGTTATGTGGAGCTCATGTTCTGCCCTAGATGTGGCCAGCTCTGTGGACATGGTTATGACAGATTCACAGAACAGGAAAAATTGAGAGGAGCCCCTTTGCTGGGCAGGGGGACAGCCCCTGCAGCCCGCAGCCTTCTGATGGGGATTGGGTTAAGCACCTTCCACACATCATCTTCCCATGCTCAGTTACACAGGCAGCATGGTGCAGGTCTCCAAGGATGGGTTTCACCTCTCCTGGCTTTAAGTATCTATAGCATGACTGCCAAGGGGGATCAAGTCAATAAAACTGCTGGAGCTGAAGGATGTATTCATCTAACCAAGCACAGGCATCTGTTTCAGCGTGAGATGAGTTGTGCTCTAGTCTCAGCTCCACTGAATGACTCTTCACAAGCAAGGGAAAACCACTAAGGTGCCTAACTCAGACAGGGACACTTACATTTAATTAGAGGTCAGTGCCATACCCAGAATCCAAAAATAAAATAGACTAGAATGTAGTGAGGACCAATCCTGGCAAAACAATGACAGTGACAGTCAGACCAACACATAGCTGAGGACTGTGGATAAAAATAAAACCTGTGGGAACAAAACAAATTCTGAAAGCACTACAATAACCATTGGTTAAATAGCACAATATTTACTGGCATTCCCATAACATCCAAAAACCTTTAGCAGGGTTCAAAGCTTTGCTGTGCTAAGCATTGCACAACCATATAATTAAAAGACCCTCCTGACCTCTTGAGATCATGTGCAGGAGCAGTAAGATCCATGTGTGGTCATCATCCATTTTCTGTGACTCTTTTTTTCCCCAGCCATTTCCAAAAGTTTCTCAGCATTGCCCCTTTCTCTCAAGGGATTGTGCTGGAACACAGTAACATGATTTGGGCAAGCATTTGTGTTAAAACAGCGTTGCCTCAGAAAAAAGCATTTATTGTTGCTTGCAAACTTTCTGACGTTGCAAGGCCAGGTTGGTACCATGACATTTCAGAATTCCTTTTAGGTGATCTCAGGTTGTTTCCACATATCTCAAGAGCTTCAGCCAAGACTTTAAAAGAGATTGAAGTTACAAATAAAAATATTAGAATTATTCCCCAAGTATGTGAAGAAACTTCTGTATATATACAAGAACCAGAACATTTGGAGGAAAATAGGAAATAAACATATGTACAGACCTCCTTTATATCTCAGTGAACACAGGAAGGAATTTAAACATTACTACAGGCTCAAAGCCACTTATTAAAGAAAGCAGAAAAATATTTTACACATTTTTTTTAGTTTTTCTGTGTACCAGGCTTGAGTTCAGGTGTGTGTCAAGTACCCAGCTCCATGTATCTTCAAGAACTCTTATGTTCAGTCTTTAAAATAAAGTCTTTTAAAACATTTTTAATCCACATAGAAGACTTGGAATACACAAGGGTTTTTTTGCAGTTGCAAATGAAATCTTCATAGAAAGCCCAGGAGGCTTATTAAAGATGNAAAACAAAAAAGAAAAAAACAAACAAACAAAGAAGCAAACAAACAATTAAAAAAAAAAACCAACAACAACAAAAATAACCCTAAGCATGGACACAAGAATTAGTATTGGCTGCTAGGGATGTCACGCTGTGAGATACCCTGAGAGAAAAAAAATGTCTGCAAAGAACAGAAAAGAATAAAGCAGAAATGACTGGATTTAAAGGAGCTTGCTTGACTTAGAGCTTCTCAAATACCTGTAAAAATTCATAGAGATTTACCAAATCCCCTAAGTGAGCCAGTTGTGTAAGTATCCAGAGAGTATATTATTTTTATTTAGCTAGAAGTATCTGGGATATATGTATTCTTAACCAGTTTGCTTTCTGTAAAATGGAAGATGCACCTTTGAGAATTGTGCAATCAAAGGAAAGCATGGAAATTGTCAGAAATAGAAAAATGTGTCAACAGTTGCATCAGAGAGAAACAAACTAAACTGTTACTTTCGGCACAGCATTTACCCCTTTGTGAGCTATATTATAGCCAAAGGAAAACAGCAAAGAAGAGAATCAGGCCAATAAATCATTAGAGACATGATTTATTTTGAACCTTCTCTGTAGCATGTTTAACATAACCACGTTTCACTGCGCTGCTAAGAATAGTCCTATGGAAACCAAGAGAAATCTAAAGCATGTGTGCATGTTTGCTCTGGGTGAAAGGCACCTCAGACAAACCAAGTCTTCATTTTTGTGATGTGAAGTGACATTTAGACTCCTCCTTTGCCTCCAGGGACAGAGTCTTACTGAGTAATGAATAGGTATTTAAATCATTAGCACTGAGGAGAAAAACTTACAGGAAAGATAGACTTCATGGAGGAAAAGGCTGCTCAGACTGGTGGTTACAGCTCTCAGTAAGCAAATGATCATCAAAGTCGGTTCAATACAAACACTGATACCGTTTTGCTGGCTTTGAAATATTTAAACTGCATGCTGGAAGGTGTTTGGGCATTCACATCTGAGCCACACGCCCAAATGAAACTGCTGCTATTTGCAGCACAACCAGCATTTGTGCATAGAAATGCAACAAGAAGAGCAGGGCTGGTCTTCACTGTAGAGTCAAATTAACTTTGTGATGTTGTAAGTTGAATGTTGCCTTTATATTAAGTCCTGCTGACACACAATAACCTCACTCAAAAGATACAAGATAGATAAGTGTTGCCAGCCTTCACACACCTTCCCATAAATTCCATGCATCAGAAAAGGATGAAATTCTGGCAGAATTCACAGTGAAGTGGTTTACAGAAAAATCTCCTGTATCTTTTCTGGTAATTGCAACCCAGAGCAAAATGATCCCTGGAGTTCTCTGGCCCAGCAGTCTCTTAGAAGCTCCCCTTTCTCTTTTATCTTACAGCAGAAGCAGCAGAAGTAAAAGCTTTCTCTTTTTTCCTCCCTAAAACTGTGTTTGTGCACATTAATAGAAGTTTTCATACTGCCAGATCCGTCTGCAGCCCAAGTTTAATCTTGATCACATGTGGGCATATGACTGCATTTCTGTCAAACCAGACAGAGCACATGATGGAGTTTTCACTGTCTTTTTCTATTGACATGAAGTTTTTGTCAGCCGGGGGAGAGTGGGTGATCTCTTACAAGTCCAAGCAGTATGAAGTTAACCCCTTGTATCACTCTGAAGGGATCCCAGGGGGCAGAAGGGGTGTGTGGCAGCTCCCTCTGCAGCCTGGGGCTGTGCCCTCCTGGATGCCATGAGAGCAGCCCAGAAAGCAGAACTGAAGGAGCCAGCCAAGGCCTCACAGCAGGACACAATCCCAGACACCAGCTTCTGCTGCCACGTTTGAAATGGATTTGCACTGGGCATCCTTGCTTGAGCCATGGCACCAGCCTATGGCACTACTCTGTATTGCTTTACCTCACACGGGATTACCTCAGAGTGGAGGAATTCAAAAAAATAGTTCTAAAATAGCTCTGCTTGTACACTGCAAATGTTCCACTGTAAGGTACAAGGCACACGGGGCGCATTTGCCTCCCTGGATCAAGAAGAGAAGCTCAGATGCATCTCCTGGCCTTCTCTGACAGACTGCTACCATCTCGTGGCCATTCTTGTTCTCTCTCTTGACAACAGCACCCGACCTCTTTAAAAGCCACTTCTGTTTTCCCCTGTCCTCTTAGCTGTTCCACTAGACATAAACGATTCTTTGGGAAAAAAGTAGCAAACCCAAAACCCTTTAAGTGTACTGTGACACTGTAGAAAGAACAAGATTAAAGAAAAACGTGTCCAGAACATTTTTCATCAAGTTTACACAAGAATCTGAAAAGCGCACCTATCACTTCATTTTGCAAAAGTAAATCAAATTCTTTTAAGGAAATATGACACAGATCCTTTAAAAATAATTAAATGAGTCTTCTTAATTTGTGAGAAACTATTTCTTCAATATCAAACAAAGCTTTAGTGCACTCATCCTCAACTCCTTTCACCCTTGATTCAATCAGAAACAAATTAAGACAGAGAGAAAAACAGTTTGCCATATAAAGCTTCAAGAAAACATTTTAAATCAAGCTGCTACCAACACAAGCATTTTTTCCCAAGAAAGAACACAAAAATTCTCACCAGAGGTACCCAAATTTTGTGGGGATCCCACACTAAAGTTTAGGCTGTGAAGTTCCCCCTGTCAGCAGCAAACTTTAGAGTTCATGTAAGGGATAATGCTGCCCAGTGGACAAGACAGATTTCTTACATAGTTTTCATTGGCAGTTCTTCCACTCCAAGCTCTGGGCAGTCACTCCTGCCTCCCATCCCTGCCCTCTCTGCCTCTCCTGCTCACCTGTCTAAATAAAGGGTGGACTCTTAGCAAAACACTGCACCTTACATATGATTCTGATTGAGATGATGATTTTTTTTTAGTATCATGATGATAGAAATAAAATTGGATAATTGAAATAAGATCATATGATTGAGTTTATTTGGTTTGTGATTAGATTACAGAAATTATTGTTTATACAAGGGAAGTAAATATGATCATTCAACTGGCATTTTGGGAAAAGAAAAAAGCAATTCTGGAAATCACACCAGCCTCTCAGGACCATCTTCCCTACAGAGAGAAACTCACCCATTGCTTTCCAGCGCTGAAGGTGCAGAGTCTGACTCTAGAGGGGGTTGTTGACCATACGTGGAGTGTGATTAACATAGGGAGGAAGAAACTTTCCTGGGTGTATGAAGAACCCCTGGTCAGTCCCAGGTGTCATGTACAAACTGATACAACTATAACAAATAATGATGACAGGGAGGTCATGATACTCATCTTGTGGCAGCAAACAGCAGAACTCCCATGAGTGTTTAGTGCTGCAGACCATTTGTGGAGCTTGTAGGTTTTCTGTTACATCCATGATCAAGAGCACACAGTAAAATGTTGAGCACTCCAAGAAGGTTTTAATTCTCCCTCTTCTGCTCAGTAAAGAACACAGCACCCACAGCCCCTTCTGTGGCTAAGTATCCCCTTTGTGACTTGCTTTGGGCAAGGTCCAGGGGGCTGGACAGTCATCCCTACTGCAATTCAGAGAAATCCTGGGGATGTATATTCACACATAACCAACTTGGACTTCTGTGTTAGCCAAGGAACTCGCCACTAGTCCTCTATAACTACTGGAGGAAAAGCAGGTTTTCCAGAGAGCAAACCCAAGCAGATCCAAAATTCAGGGCTCTGAATTGTTCCTCATGAGTACATACCTTCATGGACAACAGAGGAAGCTGAAGGAGTCCAGCCAGTTTGTTTAGGTGGCTGTAGCCTCCAACACCACAGTTATCCCTGAACTACTGTGCAAATTGACCATTCTGTTGGGCCTTCATTGTATAACCCAGCAGACTTTCCTGCTCATGCCTCCTCAAACAGCTGAAGAGCACCCTGTCTCAGTTATTCAGGGGCAAGAGTATAATTCGGGCACGGGATAATGGTGGAGTACACAGATTATAGACACTAGGTCTAATTCTTCTGCAGGCCATAAAACAAACCAAAAGAGGCAGCTCTTCTCTGAAAATTAAAAAAAATCAAACTAGCCTGCTATGGACTTTCAATTTTATTTTAGTATTTAAATTCAATTGGTTTAGGACGAAGACCTCCCCAGCTAATTTGTGACAGAAGACAGTCAGCACTGTTCTTACATATTAAGACCCTTTCAATTATTTCCCTACATTTTCCCTGTAAAACCTCAGGGTGGAAGATAAGGCAAGGGAAAATATATCTTCACATTCCTGTGAAGCTCTAAACAAATTGGAAATTGATCTACTCATACTTAATGGTTCTTGACCTAGGTGAGTATTTATCTCAGTCTCACCTTGCAGCTCACCCTTAACCACCAGTTTATGAGCCAGGCATCCCACAGAATTAGGTGTCTACTACAGTTTAAAAATGGGTTCATCAGTTTTGTGTTTAATNTGTAGGAAAGTCCAATGGTGACGAAAATGAGTTCAGTCTTCCTCTGGAGAGAAATCCAGTGGAGAGAGAGAAAACAAGCAGGGTCCCCTGGTACTCCATTCCTTTTGGAGAGGTGTCCTTGGACCAAACTGCTGTTCACTGCTGTTCCCCCCGGATAAACCTGCTGCCTCCTTTGTTTAAGTCAAGTATCCATAAAGTACCCAGCAATTAGTTACCTAGCAAAACCACCAGGAAAAAATTCCTCAAACACAAAAGAAACAGATCCAACCCCCAACATTCCTTTACTTCTCATATATGATGTCATCTACACTTGAAACCAGATCCTTCAGATGAAAATCTTTTGTTTATTATGGAGTTTTGTCTGCTGTGAAGAGAATTAAACCTAGAAACCAGACCTAAAGCAATGAGATTTTTTTTCTAGTAAAAAGTTAATACTACTTGTGCTGGTGTCTGATTCAGACCCAAAGCAAATACGAATTAGCAAGAAACCAAACTTCTATCTTTTGGCCTGATATAAGAAGATAGTAGGAAGGATAGGGAATGCTCTGAAAAGGAATCCTTTCATATCTATGATCCTATGACAAGTAATTAGCTCTGAGCAGTGTTGCAGTCAGTGCACAGTACCAGCAGTCCCAATTATCCTATTAATAGATTTTTTTTCAAAGCCTTTTCTCTGTCATGTTTCCATTCAAGTGGCTTTTCCCAACTTTAAAGAATTCCTTGCTGACAAGCAACCTCCCACCAACTTCAGATGTCTCCTTGTTACCCCTAAAACGTGGTGTTTTAGCCGTAGGCCTGCATTTCTACGCAGGACTGCTCCTTGTTACTGCTGTCTGTATAAGCCTAGATTTGCACCACACAAAAGCAAACAAAATAAAACAAACTAGCCACACATGTCGATTAGAGAAATTGCTGTCACAGCTAAATTAGGTGAAACAAAGCCACAGGCAGATAAAATTCAGACTTTAGTCCTGAGGTCTTACAGATTCAGAACAAATCTCATGTCCAGTTATTAGCAATGTCAGTGCTGTATTTCAGGGCTACAGGGTTAAATATGAATCTCAGCTAATAACTGACTTTATGCAGTCTGTACAGAAGTCCTAGTGCAAGCCTATTTTGAGATAGTGAAGACTAAGGCAGTTTGTGTGCTTTATATATACAACAAATTGCAATTCAGAAATAATAAAAATTTTGTAAATACATAGAGATGGGACTGAGACATTTATGACCTTATTCTGTTACCTTTTTCAGAGTGGATACTCACCACCCTTGAATCATTGTACACTACAACAGGTTTGGACACAATGCTGCCATAGCAAACTCCTGACAAAGGAGGTTTTATCTAGGAGAATATGTGAACAGCCTAAGAAATCCTGCTGTCAGATGTAGGTAGATGAAGCACTTGCTTTGATCTCCTTTACAAATATAATTCAAAGCCTGATGAATCAATGTGATTTTCCATGTAATTTTATAGCACTTGGGAATAAATTATTTTCCTATGGATGGGGAAGGAAACCAGTCACATAGTTACACATCTGCCTCATCTTCTGTAAGTTCTGCTTGTCATGTTACTTATCCCAGAAGTCCAGCTCAGCTCAAGCCATTGTTCTCAGTGAAAAACAATATGAACCAACTTAAAATGAGTTTGTTGAAAAAATATGAGCAAAGAAAGATAAGAGCCAAAAGAGATAGTGAAAAATATGAGAGCTGTGTAACTGCAACATCAACACTGACGTCTGTGTTGGAAGAATATTTTGTTTTTGCCAAAATTTATAAACAAAACCTGGTCAGATTGGATCAGTTTTTGAACACAGGCTTCTCTGTCTGGCAGGGATTCATTGGACAGAGTTGAAGTGAGTTAGTTGCCTTATTCCACTGTCACTGGTTGAATATCAGATTTATTTATTCTTTCCTATGTTTGCTATGTTGATCCAGTTGCCTTGGATGAACTTGGAACTTATGGCAGTTGTTGATTTTGATCCTGGAATACTTTTACATGGATAAGAAAGGATTATCATAGTTTTGCAATCCTAGGATAACTAGTTGTGGCCACAAAATGTTCAGAAGCACAAAACTGAAAGGGATTTGGTACCTTTCTTGAGGCAAATACAGTTAGTAAAGGCATGTAATACACAGAAAAGTACTGGTACTCTTTGACATTAGTTCATTTAGAAATTAGCTGCTTCTGCAGTATGGGCATATTACCTGTCACGAGCAGGTTGCTATGTTTGGTGGCCAGGAGAGCTGGTAACTGCTGTGTAGGAGGGAACCTCTGCCCTTTGCAACCAGACATGCTAATTTACTGCCAGGGATAAGGTGTGGAGGAACACTCTGAAGCTCAGCTCCCTGCCCTTTTGTAAACAAGGACAGGGATTTCTCTTAAGAGTCTTTTAGTTGCTGTTGTTTAAAAATGCAACTTTCCATGATTTTATTACTGGCTTAACTTTGTGCACAAGCAACTGGAAATGATTCTTATTTCTGCCTGTACAGCTCTCCAGCAAAGTGGGTGTTGTGGTATTTTGATTCTCAGCCTTCACTAATGAAACTTTCCAACCAAGGACAAGAAAACTGCTGCCTTTAAGTGTGGCCAGTTGTCCCTCCTGCTCCTGAGGAATGACATGCAGGCAGTTACAAGCAGTTAGCAATTCCTGGGATGGCAAACATCAAAATGCAGCAGAACGTGGGTGCTTGCTTGGCACTGAATGTGTTCTCTAGGTGATAATCATATACACAAACGCAACACATTTATAAGCACCTCCTTTTAAAGTATAGTGTGGAGAATGTTCTAAGAAGCTCTAGTTATTACTAAAAGTTCTAATCAAGGCTGTTGATTACTGTTGCATTACTGGCATGCTCGGTGAGATTAGGCATCTTTTCCCAGCAGTTGCTTATACTTTGATTTGTAATACTGTGAATCAGATTTGCACCTGATTCACTGCAGGGTCCTTTTTCATGGCCTTGCACATTATTTGACACTACCTCATGCTACAGTGCTAACCAGCATCACACTGTTTGTCTGTTCTCTGCCTACTAATTCTGTATTTAAGTACTGGCTGACCCCAAACTGACCTCCACACAAGCACAGACACACACAGCATTAGTACTTCCAAGCAAGCAATACTTCCCCCAAGCAAGGCAGGGATGCTTTAGTGCTTCACTACTGACAACTTTAGCAAGTAAACAGCCTGTATAAACATGGCTTGTGGCCACTGCTGTACTCAGGAACCAGTGCTAAGGAACAGCACAAGAAATGGCTGGCAAAGGACTGAAAATAAATCAAGTATCGCAAAAACAGTGTGGGGCAAGACAGACATCATTATTTCTCACTCACTTGGATGTTCCAGTTCCCTGACCAAGACACCTGCTACTTTGCCCACTACTATCCTTACACCTACAACAACCTGCAGGAGTACCCAGTGGCCACTGCTGAAGACCCAGTGGTGTCTAAATTCTGCAAGATTCACATCTTATGCTGTTCACTGTGAAACACAGTGTATGTTTTAACTATCACCACCACTAACCCCCTCCAAAAGTGGCAAGGGCACTGAGCAGAAGGCTGCAATACCAACAGTGAGAGTGCATCCAGGAGAAAATAAGAATTCCTGGATAACAAAGGGCTTTATGGATTTCATTCTTGGTGACTCAAGCAAAGCTCAACTCCTGCAGGACAATTTTGTCTTGAAAGCACTACCTGCCTTTTGATTGTGGGAAATCACCACTGCATTTTAACAGGCCAGGAGCTGTACTTCAAATACAGATCTATCCTGAAGAAATGTTCCCCTTCCATCTGGTATAACCAAAGCATGGTCAAAAGGTAATCTCATTTTCTTTCACTTTAGAATACTGTATTCTCCTTTCCACGATATCTCTGTTAGTTTGATGTCTCTGTGTCTGTTATTGTTTTAGTATTGTTTGCATCTTTGCACTGCACCCAAGACTTTCTGACTGCTTTTTTTAGGTTAAGTTTCTTTTCAGAATGGGTTCTTTTTTTTCTTCAGTATTGTGCAGGTTTTCCTTTCATATATTTTCTCCTTTCTGGTAATATCTTCAAAGTAAGAGTTTTCTTCAAGACATTTTCAGCATATTTCTCCCCATGTCCTCTGCAAAAATTTACTTATCAAATTCCTTATTTCTTTAATTTTCTTCTTTTCTGGCATACAGCGACTTTCGAGAATGAACTTCAGTTCAGAATAGATCCCAGATGTCCTTTTGACAGCAAAGATTGCCAAGTTTGCTGTATGTTTTGCTACAAATGGCTTTGATTTCTTGTGCAGACTTCCACTCACAAAGACATTGATACACTGGATATAAAATCAAACCTTTGGGTATTAAACTAAACCTTAAACCAGTAATAAATCCCTCCAGTTTAAGTTCTATAACAAATTAACACAAAAAAGACTCTTGTGCAGAAAGCCAGTGTCAGAATTAGTACATTTAATGTTTTTCACCTTGCTACAGCCTGTTGACAAAACACCCCTTTCAATATAAAAGACTTGGAGTCCATAGGACAGTATTTCCACAATGTATTCTTGGACTACTGTGTAAATAACAAGCAGGTAAAGGAAGTTACCCCTAGGCCTTTTCTCCTGCCTCATTAGTCCAGCTGTGAAAAACATAATAGTCTGTAGGTTTATAGCAATAATAAATTTGATAATGGCTTTCTCTGAGCAATAAACTAATTTGTGGTATTGCTTATTATTATCTATGCCTAAAGGGACATGAGAAGGTAGTGAAACAGCAAGCAAGGGTAAATTCCAAGGTCCTGAATTCTGATGTGTTAGATTGGAATTCCAGGTAACTTAGAACTATTCAGATATGCTACAATTTATTATATCTTCTCTGTATCTCATAAAGAATGCCAGAGTAAATGCTAGAAATGTTACTAAACTAGACTTTCAAGAGTCACACTATTTAATTTAACACTTTTTAAAAGATTGCACACAAACCTTACAGTCAGACCTTAACAGGCAGTTCACTGGAAGAAGCAAAGCACTATATCTATGCCAGGTGGCCTTTCTGAGGAGAAAAAAAAACTGTGGTGATACAGAGCTTGGTCTATTGCATCACTCAAATCAATACACTTTTTTTCTGCAGCCTTACATTCTGCAGATCAATCAAGGCTCAGTAAAAGGTGTATTATTTGGTTTTGTGTAAACCTTATTTCATTAACAATGGAGGACACTATTCTGATTGCCTTTAGCCAAAGTGGTTAAGTTCAGGGTAACTGACAGCAGAGCAAGGATCTTACACTGACAAACAATACACCTATTAAACATGATCAGCTCTTCCTGTGTAGACTGTGAGTGACTGGGAGATCAGAGGTGCAGGTGATTTTAGAGAGGTGAGCATTGTGTGTTATGAAGAGCTGTGGCCCTAACGTGGTCATTTATCAGGGAATAAAACTTTGGTATCTTTTTTGGGGAAACATTAATAGGTTGGATCTGGCTCATCAAATTTAAGATGTCCATAGTATAGAAATCAAGATCTGAGCTACACAACTGATGCTGAAATGCAGTGAAATAAAAGACGTGCAAAAATTTATATTAAATATTGGGAAAAAAAACTTCACTACAAGGGTGAAGACTCACCAGAACAGGTTGGCCAGAGAAGCTGTTGATGCCTTATCCCTGGAAGTGCTCAAGGCAGGTTGGATGGGACTTGGAGCAACCTGGTCTAGTGGAAGGTGTCCCTGCCCACCGCAGGGGAGTTGGAACGAAGGGATCTTTAAGGTCTCTTCCAACCCAGACCACTCTGTGATTCTGTGATGGTTCTGTGATCTTGATGCATCGTCAGAGATCTAGGTCAGATGAGCAGGGCAGACCAGAAGTATTCCTTTTCCCTGTAGCTAAACCCTGATCATCCAGAAGGCAGTTTTTGTTGCAAAGAAGGTGGCTTTCACCTGTCAGCTTCTGCAGCACAGCTGAGTAAGCAGTCACAGGGTCAGGATGGGGAGGGCACCAGCGTTAAGAACAAGAAGCATCATGCTCATGTACTGTGGGGTCAATCATACTTTGCAACACCCGGTTCAGAGTGTCCAGGAGCTGTGTCCTCCTCTCACACTGGCAGAAGAATCATCACAGTGTCATAAGGGCACATTGCCTACATCTAAGCTCATAGACAAATGTAGCTTTAGACTTAAGAGTGATCTCACAGGAGGACCAAGAGACATTTTATTTTCCTGTAACCTATATTTACTTGTTTTGCTGAGATAAAAAGGATAGAAGCATGTTTTTCTTCTTGTTTACTTGGTGTTTGTTTCTTTGGTGCTTGTGATTAATATACTATTACTCAAGAGGTTTCCCACAGATATGCAATGCAAACTCCTGTGAGTAAATGACTTTTAGAAAACTTGGGGATGAAATTTAGCCAATAATAATATTTCTTGTAAATTGTTGCTTCCTGTTTGGGACATAAATACTATAAATAAACAACAGAAAAAGGGAAAACTTAGAGGAGGAGATGTTCAGGCCTGAACACCACTTTGGGCACCTAAGAACCTGACCCTGTAAGACTGCTTACCAAGACCTATAAACACCAGTATACATTGCAAAACAATTTGTCAGGTCAAGCTTCACTAGGTCCTGTTCTGCCATTTTAGTGCTAAAATATAAGCGAAGATATATTTCATGCAGTGAAACGTATGGATTGCATCTTTCATGCAATGAATAAAGTTCTTTTGCTGGATGTGTACTAGAAGCAAAACATGGCAGGGTGATGCTGTTACTATGTAAAGCAAGTAACAACAAGTTTATCAAATCAATCAGGATCCCTTTCAAGAAACTTCTTAATTCTCTTCCTCTCTTGATTATGTATGTGCATTTTCCCACGTGGATCTACTTCAGTGACTAAGTAAGTTTATTAGATCAAAAGACTTAACAAAATTTCTGTTGTTGATCTTGATGGAAGTTCTTAAAGGCATTTGAAAAAAGCCTTTATAAAGGCTTTTAAAAAAGCCTTGAATAATAATAAAAATAAATAAATATAT